>VXAY01000762.1:0-94883 GCA_013399855.1 Oxyruncus cristatus | reverse complement strand
ACCCCCCCCCCCCCCCAGGGAATGACATTCCCTGGCTTTGAGCTCGTGGAGCGATGGAGATCTGAGCTGGGAGGCACCACAGGGCACAGATGATTTTTACCACATACTGCATCAGCCATTCCCCCGGTGTGCAGGAACCACGGCGGTGAGGAAATGAAAACACTCGTTTCAAGCGGCCTGAGGAGGTCTCCCAGCACAAAACTGTGGGTAAGAACTGGCAAGAATGGATAAAATGATGCTCTAAAAAAACCAAAGCCAAAGTCATTCCGCGTAGAGCAGAGGGGATCAGCTTCCAAAAGCGAGAAGTTATTTAGACCAGAATGCAATTATCCCACCCACTGTCACCTCTGTGCCTCCAGCAGCAGCTACAGAGTTAAGCAGAAAACTGGGAGCTTCAGGAAACACTTGGAAAACCACCAATTGCCCAAACTCAGTGTGGTTTGTGTTTCACGGCAACTGAAATGCCTGGTGAGCCAGGACGGGGCTGGGCGTGGGAACAGGACAAAAGCCAAAAAGCACCCCCGTTCCATGACCTTGCCTTGGTTTATATTCTGAGATCTCCTGGCATGTGACTGAGCCATGGACACGGATAAACCAGCTGGGACATAGGCCAGGCTTTGAGATCTCAGCACTTTGTGGAGTTTAATCCACCTTTTCCCCCCTTTTCCATGACTCCTGGTAGCCCTGTATCCCTCAAGCAGTATCTTCATTCCCATGGAGTGTCAAATCTTCTTTTATTTCCAATCACCCCTGAATACTCAGCCCCATTGCCATTTCCCAGCATATGGCTCTTTAGGATCCCAACCTCTGGCTTTAATCATCAGTGAACCCTTTACCTCCTAAAGTAACCAAACCAGTTCCAAACTGGTGCAGATCATCCTAATAATGACCCCCAAGCTCTGGAGCCGGGCTGGGAGAGCTGGGGGGGGTCACCTGGAGAAGAGAAGGCTCCAGGGAGATCTCAGAGCCCCTTGCAGGGCCTGATGGGGCTCCGGGAGAGCTGGAGAGGGACTGGGGACAAGGGATGGAGGGACAGGACACAGGGAATGGCTTCCCACTGCCAGAGGGCAGGGATAGATGGTAGATTGGGAAGGAATCCTTCCCTGGGAGGGTGGGGAGGTCCTGGTCCAGGTTGCCCAGAGAAGCTGCCCCTGGATCCCTGGAAGTGTCCAAGGCCAGGCTGGGATCATGGGCTGGTGGAAGGTGTCCTTGCCCATGGAAGGGGTTGGAACAAGGTGGTCTTTAAGGTCCCTTCCAACCCAAACTATTCCAGTGAAAGCCCCCTGTGTTCCTGCAGAGCATCAGGGAGCTGCTGCTCTGGACCCACAGGCTCCTCCAGGCCAGGCAGGAGCCCGGCAGGAACACAAGGGATGCCTCAGCAGAGCGGGATTTGGGTTTTACCAGGGATTGTCCCCACAGAGTTCCCTGGAAGGACCATGTGCTCCAGCTCTGCAGCCTCTGGACACAGCTGGACACAGTGCCTGGGAGACCTTGAGGAGTGAACCTGAGAGAGGGTCAGAGCACAAGGAGCCCCTTGATAACCCTGACAACCACAAGGCTGGTGGTGGTTGCTGGCTCTGACCCCCCTTCACTGCTCCTCCTCCCCTTTCCCAAAGTGCTTTTCCAGAGCTTTTCCTCCTCAAACACCGTGTTCTTTTCCCACGGCCAGACCAGTCCAGCAGGGACCTCCTTACCAAACTCAGCTGCTGCAGGAGAGAACAGATCTCTTTGCTCAGAGCACGGGAAGGAAAGGCTGAGCAGGACAGCAGCCTGAGGAAGGCTGGGATTGAAAAGAGAAGGAATCCAATCCTTGACCAGAGCAGGAGGCGGCTGCCCTTCCCTCCCTGGGGTTCAGTAATAAATGTGCTCCTTAATTACCACTGACTGTCCTGGAGAAAGTCCCCCAATTCTCCTGCTGTGTAATTAAGCAGTGTGGGACATTAAACACCCACAATTACTCCATGAACAAAATTCACCCTTCATGGAATTAGAGGGTCAAATACAGTGACAAAAAGGGATTTGCCCATTTTCTCTTTCTCCCTGGCAGCCTACACAGAGCAGTTTTCCCTGGAGGAAACAAACTGCTCCCTTGGATGGATCAGCCAGACAAAGAAACCAAAGAAAATGGTTTTGATCACAATACTGATCAATTAATGGAGATTCATTTGCAACTTGCCTTGGCACCTCCACCAGACAAACACTAAATAACACAGAGGATGCTCCAGGCAAGAAGACTGGAAAATGCTGCACTTCCCCAAAATACTGAATTCCACACTGTTATTTAATTTCCAGCTGAGCTGATTTTGGGGAGCTTTAACTGGCATCCAAACAACGCACTTTTCTGTCAGCTGTAAGAAACTATTCCATCATGACAGACAATGCAAGTTATTTTTCAAACAGAGCATGAAATAAAATAAAAATCCCTGTGTCTTCTTGACCATGGAGGACTTCGGCCAGTCCTGGCAGCTGGATTTTGGTGGCTGTTCTTTGCATTCCCCTCAAGTGCCTCCTGTTCTCCATTCTCACACAAACAAAACACACCCTGACACCACCAGACCCTCCACTGATGGCCCTGCAGCGAAAGGGGCTTTGCTGCATCAGCCAAGGCAAGTTTTATGATCAATTCTCCACTTCCCTTTCCATGGCGAACACGAGAAGGTGCCCAGAGTTAAGGATCAGTAGGTCGAGAACTCCTGAAGCCTGTTGCCAATGGGAATACATGCCCCAAACCACTTTAGCCAAGCATAACCCAAAATATTGAGTGTTTGGACACTCAGAAGTCTCAATTCTATGCTGCAAGGCAGTCAGGGCTGCCAGCAGGCAAGGCCTGCTTGGGCAGGAGGGAGTGTGCTCTCCTCAAACGAGCAGGTGCCGAGGGCAGCTCCGGGAGAGCTCCAAACCAGCTGCTTCTGCAGTTTTATTCATGTGGCTCTTTGATGGTGCATCAAGGCAGCCTGAAAACCAGCCAGTTTTCAAAACCAAAGAATCCCAGAATGGTTTGGGTTGGAAGGGACCTTAAAGCTCATCCAGTCCCACCCCCTGCCATGGGCAGGGACACCTTCCACCAGCCCAGGTTGCTCCAAGCCCTGTCCAACCCGGCCTTGGACACTTCCAGGGATCCAGGGGCAGCCACAGCTTCTCTGGGCAACCCGTGCCAGGGTCTCACCTCACCTTGTTGGTTTGCAGGATTTCAGAGATGCACTAAAACTTCATGAAATTAAGCTTTTTCCTAGGTGACAAACTAGTCCTAGAGTTGGACTTCGATGATCCTTGTGGTCCCTTCCAGCTCCGGCTATTCCGTGACCCTATGAAATCCAAGGCTGCACAGCTTTCCCGTGCTGCCCTGGTCCCCCCACACCTCCCCCGAGCCCTGGGACTCTCAGCCAGAGCCTGGCTTTGCAAATTAACCTCTGCTGGCTAATTGCATTGTAGTTGCAAACATTACTGTGAGGCAATTAAAGGTTAAATTGGACACCAGAGCCCCCCCCCCCAACTAAGATTTGTTACGTTTTTGTTTGTTAGAAAACACAGATTGATCCTGGGTTGGAAGGGAACCTTCAGGATCACCCAGTTCCACCCCTTGCATGGGCAGGGACCCCTTCCCCTATCCCAGGTTGCTCCAACCTGCCCTTGGACGCTCCCACAGCTTCCCAGGGCAACCTGTGCTCTGGCCAGTCCCTGTACAGCCCCCTGAGGAGCCAAATTAAAACCGGGTACGGTGAGCACAGAAACAGTAACTGAATAAATAGCCCTACAGCTGCCTGAGGCACAGCTGCCCCAAGCAGGGTCCCTTCTGGCCCGTCCAACCCCCCCGGGGCACAGAGGGGTTGTCTGGACACAAAACTGGCCGCTTTGGCCCTGTGAGCCCACACAGCCAAACCCGAAATACCGTCTCTGCCCGCGCTTCATGCCCGTTCCTCAAATGACTGCGAGCATAAAGGAAAATTGCACTACTGCGACTCTCTCCATCAGAGGGATCATTTTTAACTCCCAGTAATTAAATGGTCATTTTCTCTTTCCTAGGCACAGAAGAAAACAGATTAAGTTGACTCGAGGAACTTATCAGCCTGGGTGGAATTTGTGTCACGGGCAGGACTTTTGTTCCCAGCTCTCCCTCTCCCTCCCAGCTTACGGGAGGGGAAGGCACTTGAGTCTTCCATGACTCCCAAGCCCAAACCAGCCCCTCAGCTCCTTAGTTTTAGAGAAACTGAGATGCCAAGGTGCATTTCCACAGTGGGAGGTTTCAATAACCCAAGTTCCTTCTGCCACCCAGAATCATCAGGAATGGGGCAGTGCCATTCCTGGTCTGTATTTCTCTCTATCCAGGAGACCTCTGGAAAGCCTAAATCTTGATTTTCAATGGTATATCCCAGCAATGCCTTTGAAGCATGGATAAGAGCGATCGTTTGTGGCATTATTCACATTACTGCTCCCTCTTCACATCCTGGACTCTCAGGGCGGGGGGAAGCTGGTTCTCCCAGCAGGACACTAATTACTCATCACACTTCCATGCCAGGTCTAAAAATAAAAGCACGTCTAGTGAAAAAAATCAGAAAATAAAAAGCAGGGTTTGACATAAATTTGTGTATTCACAGGACAGAAATTCCATCACACGACTCCCAAAGTGCCAGGAGTGGTGGGAGGGGGATTCCCTGGATTCAGAGCACAATTCATGAGTGACTATTCAATATTTTATTTCCATGCCGTTTCTCACTTGGACTGCAGCTTGATTTGTTGGATGCTGTTCAAGCTCTGCTCTGAAAACACAGGAATAATTGCCTGCACTAAGTTTTTTTGGGGAATTAGCCCTGTGGATCCGTAGATTTTCCGGAGCAGTAGTGAATGTATTTCAAAACTTGCACCTGAGATGAAGCCTGAGTTCCCATCCCATCACACAGTGCCAAGGGCTTTAATCACAGAATCATGGAACAGTTTGGGATGGCAAGGAACATCCAGTCCCACCCCCTGCCATGGGCAGGGACACCTCCCACTAGCCCACGTTGCTCCAACCTGGCCTTGGGCATTTCCAGGGATTCAGGAGCAACCACAGCTGCTCTGGGCATGTTCAGCACCTTGAGAACTCGTCGTTTCAGCTCAGAAAATGGGGAACTTTCTTAAAGCCAAGCTTTTCACAGATGGCTGGGCTCAGCCTTGCTGGAATGCACCATGGAAAACCGAAGCAGCCAGCAGCTTTAAGCTTTGGCTTTCCATGGTGTTCAGTGTCTCCTTCCCTGGAAAACTTATTTTTTCCAGGGTTTTCCTGCTTTGTTCTTCACAGCTCCATGAGTTCCCCACAAGCACAGGCCAAGCAAAGAAAACAGTAAATCTTCAGGTGGGGGAAAGAGGAGAAATCAGAACCCAAGGGGTAAAAGCTCAAGTGATGCTCTCGCACTCCATCCCTGCCGTGTCCAGGTCAGGAGATGTGCACCTACAATGTGCTGGGCTGGGATGTCACAAACACCACATTTACAGCTACTCATCAGCTACAACAAGGGGGTTTGCACCCAAACCTTGCGGCTGAGCCGACCCAGCAGCTCCTGCAGACTCCCTGCCTCCCCTGTCCCAGTGTCCAGCGCTCTCCCAGCACGCTGCAGAGTTTCAGTGCCACAGCAGGACCCCTCCAGCGGCAGCCCCTGCTCCTTCCCAGCCCATGTGCACGTGGGAACTGGGAGCCCTGACATGTTCATCCCTTCTCCAAAGTCGGGAAAGCTTTGACGGCAATGACAGGGAGGAAAACATAAATGCACGTTTCGCCAGGTTTAAGTTCTTTAAAAAAGCCCCCCAGCAAATTGTTGCAAGAGTGCTTTGAATATGGAAAAAACACCATTTTTCCTTAGCTGCCTCCTTGGAAAAGACCTGAACAAATTGTGAGAACATCTCCCAAAGTGACTCCATTTTAAGCTGCCATATGAGAGGAGGTTTGAAGCTCAATCTTCCGACGTTCTGCACATGACGGGGACGGGAACACTCGGCACCTGGTCAGTGAGGAGATGGATGACACCGTGGAGCCTCAGCCAGAGCCCGTTCCCAAAAAGCCCTGAAGACAGCTTTTGGCTTGGGAGATGAAATCTAAGGAGAGGGAGGTAAATGAAGCAAGACATGATGAGTTCTGACTCTCGAAATCTCCTGGTGTCACCCCACCCCTTCCCAGGCTTCAGCAAACCCTTTTGAGGTGAGCCAACTTATCTGACCTCCTGTAAAACCTCTTGGGGAGACAGTTCCAACTGGATGGAGCACTGGGACAGTGTCCCCCAAAAGGACTCATTGGCAACTGCTCCGGGGCAGAGGAGAACAGGGGGGGATATTCAGTGCCAAAGTTTATTTAGGAGAGTTACCAGATGGAATGTCAGCCCCTCTGCCATCAAACCATGCTGAGGTGGCCACAAGAATGTCCAAAAGCCATTTTTTCCCAAGCCATGGCTCCCCCTCCCCTTGCTGGCTGGGACCTGCCAGCAAAAAATGCCAGTTTTTAGGACTGGTTTTAACATTGGCTTTTAAGGAATACTTTAAAACTGGGCTTGAGGATGTCAATCAACGTGTACAATCTCAGCAGCCTGAAGCTGTGAGGAACAGGAACACTCCTTGGATTTAAGTCAAGCCTTACTCCAGAGGAGGGATTACTGCAGATAAGAGCAGATCTGCATCCCGGTTTCCACCCTGTCTGCAGGAAGGAAAAGCAGGGGATGGAAGGAAGAAGGTGATTGCCAAAATGTGCAGCAGCAGCCCTGGGGGCAGACAGGAGCTGGGATGACTGAAAAGGGATAAAGAAACTTCCTCTGGGCTTTAAAGGCAGGAACTAAACCCTAGAAGAGAGGAAGGCAGGGAGTGAGGCAGAGCATGAAGAGCACGAGGCAAGCCCAGCAGAGCAGGGAGAGCATAGAGAGCAGGGAGAGCCAGCGTGTGGCAGAGCAGAGAAAATAACCCAGGGAAGGAGGGACTGAGCTGCAGGTGAAGAGAATTTGGGAATCTGAAGGTCAGCCCATGCTGGACAACACCACATGGCAGTGTAGCCTGTGGAGAGCACAGAATCATGGGGCCACTGAGGCTGGAAAAGCCCTCCCAGCCCATGGATCCCCCCTGTGCCCGATGCCCCCCTTGTCCCCCAGCCCAGAGCACTGAGTGCCACGGCCAGGCCTTCCTTGGGCACCTCCAGGGCTGGGCACTCCAAACCTCCCTGGGCAGCCCCTGCCAAGGCCTCACCACCCTTTCCAGGGAGAAATTCCTCCTGATGTCCCCCCTGCCCCTCCCCTGGCCCAGCTGGAGGCCGTTCCCTCTCCTCCTGTCCCTGTTCCCTGGGAGCAGAGCCCGACCCCCCCCGGCTCCCCCCTCCTGTCAGGGAGTTGCAGAGCCAGAAGGTCCCCCCTGAGCCTCCTTTGCTCCAGGCTAAATGAAGATGCCCAGATGAAGCAGCAAAGCAGGCTGTGGGACAGAGGAGTCGTGCTGGACACTGCCCAGCAGGTGCAGAGACCTGCCCAAAGCAAGTCGGAGCGAGGCTCCACCTCCGGAGCAGTCAAAGGGATGGACTGGTGTGCTTTGACACTTGAGGGTGACTCCAGGTGCCTCTGTGGGCTATGGTTCAACCTCCTTTAACATCCCCATATGAAACCAACCTCTTTGCAAAGCCAATTCCCCTTGCAAGGGGAAGTGAAGAGTCACTGCGTGGGGCCAAGGAGCTATCCCACAAGAAATGCTCCACCCCGTGCCAAGATGGTCATTCTCAATTATCTCCCCCTGTGACCATCCCAAGGCAACTCTGCAGCCAAAGCAAATTAAATGGGTATTTCCAGGTGCCTTCGGTCTGGGAGGACAGAAAACTTGTTTAGGGTTTGGGTTTTTTTCCTGTTAATGTGATTATTATCATTCTTATTATAAGGATTTTGAACGCGGAGGACCCGCTCCAAAGTGGAAATGCACATCCTCAAAAGCCATACAAAACACTGGAAAATAAACACAGGTATCTATGCACAACACATGTATCCTCTTTTTCCAACAGCTTTCCACCTGTAAAACATAACCGTGCTCAGGGCTACGGAGAGGTGACCCGCAGAACTGCCTCACAACCTCAATTATTCCGTGACTCATTTATTTCTCCTGATGTAAGGTCTGTTCCAGCCTAAAGGCACGTGTGGGATTGTGTCATCTGCACTGGCACCACACAATGAGTTTGTCTGCAATGAGGCTGCAAGAACACATTCAGATCTGTAAGATGGGGGAAAAGCCGCAGGAGAAACCTCTTAAAATAGGACATGGGTTGGCAAACAGAGATAACAAGGAGTTAGAGAGCAGAGAGACAACTTGAAAAAATGCAATTAAAGGCAAATCAAATTACAGACCTCTGGAAGAGAGACAGGAGGGGTTTGTGTGGGACAGATTTGCTGCAGGCAGTGTGGAGTCACACCGGGGGAAGGCCATTCCCAGGCACTTTTTGTCTGTGACAGCACCACTAAGGGTCAGCATCAATGTCCTGGGTCCTGCCCCTCCACTGGAGAGCCTCCCAAAGAATGACCAGCTCCAGGGGCTGAAAAAAGGCTGGGCTGAGGTGCAGACAGGGAGATCCAGAGTGGGATTCCCAGGGGACAGGCCCTGCATTGCCCCCAGGCCAGCGGCACAGCAGAGCAGGGTCACGGCAAGGCCCTGCAGCCTCCTGAGCCGAGGGCTCAGCTGAGGAGAGCAAACACACAGCGGGTCCAGAGCGGGTGCTGTGGGGAAGCACCTTCTGGTCACCCCCCAGGGCACAGGGAGCAGGGGGGTGCAGAGAGGCACGTTTAGGGGATAGGCACACAGATATCCATCCATAAGCCAGGGCTCCCTTCAACAGCCCAGGATCGTTCCCTGTCCCTCCGGTACCAATAACCACCTGACCTGGGGCACCCACACAGAAGCAGCTCCACCAGAAGCTGCTGATCCCACACTTTCTCAGTTTTCTAGTGCACAGCAGAGATTTCAGGTGGGACTGACCTGCTGGGGACGGTTCAGCTGGATGTTTAAGGAACTGAGAGAGTTAAGGTGAAACCCCAAAGGACACGCTGCCCTGCAGAGAGTGGGAGACCTCTGCAGTTCATCCTCACACACATTTACCTCGTTCCTTCTGCAACCCAGACGTGAACAAAAGTGATCAGAGAGAACAGATGAGTTTCATATTTACCTGGAGAAAACACTGAGAAGCCCAGATACTCTTCAGGGCACACTGGCCTTTCTAATTTGCCTCAGCCTTACCTTGATAAATTAACAAGTTTCAATCTCAAAAGCAAACAAACCCAAATGCAAATTGCTTTTCCCCCAAGCCAGTGATTCTGTGGAAGGACACAGTTCCCACCATACCAAGCTCCAACGTTTGTCCCAAATTCCCATTTTGGTTGAGCACCTCTTAACCTGCAATTATGGCTTCAATTCCACAAGTGCAAATTGCCCCTTTTTGGGCCACTCAAAGCCTCTGGTGAAGCGCAAGAAAACCTTCCACTCGCCTTCAGGGTTTCCATAACAACATTTTCTGTTACTGACCTATTTCAAATGCTGAGAAACCCCAATTTATTTATTTTTCTCAGCCCTTCTAAGACACTTAGTTAACTTAATTTCTCTTAAAACACGGAGATGTTCTCAGTGGAATACACTGAGAAAAGATGTATTTCGTTCACCTGCCCGAAAGAGCCGTTAGATCCCACTACCCCAAATTTATTTTCTGGTTGCAGCCATCCTCCCTTGCTCTTTAGAACTCTCATTTCCTGGCTCTTCAAAATATTTTGGAAGCATTTCAGGACAAGAGGAAGTTGCACCAGGGACGGTTTAGATCAGACATGAGGAAAAACGGAGTCCCCGTCCCTGGAGGTGTTCAAAAGCCATGTGGATGTGGCACCTGGGGACATGGTTTAGTGGTGGTGCTGACTGATGGTAGGACTCAATGGTCTCAGAGGTCTCTTCCAACCTCAATGATTCTATGATTTTATTTCAAAATGTTAGTCAAAAAAACCCATCCAAACCCCGCAATAGCTTGATGTTATAAACATCGGAAACAGGGGGGCTTGCCCAGTGAATTGTAATTTATTCTTTAATCAAACTGAAAGCCAGGCTTGGTATGTGATATCAGGACAGGCAGTCACTGCAATCTCCTGTTAAAAAGAACTGAACCAAGCTGGAGGTTGAGATCCCTCTGAACAGCACAAACATCATTCCTGTCCCTCCCTTTTCACCCAGGAGAATCATGTGCTTGAAAGGCAACAGTAACAGAGCAGAGACTTTAAAAAACCCGAGACAGCTCCTACCTAGAGAAGCTGTAACACCCAAAAATCCAAGGGTAATATCCATCAGAATGTGCACACCAGTAATATTTGACAGCCTGTTCTCCACGAGCACCCACACAGCAATCCTACAACAGCTCATCCAGCTGAGGGCAACCACCCCCAGCTCTCAGTGCAAACCACACTCTGCACGGAGGAAACTGCTCCGGGGAAATCCTGAGGGCTCTGCCATTCTCCAGGAACATCCACAGCCCTGAGGGATGCCGGGTGGGGCTACAGCACACCCCACTGGGCTGCCCTGGACATCAGCCACACCACACACTGCTGTGCTCCCAGGGCTGGGGCAGCACCAAGTGTCCCAAACTCAGGGTCCCAAACTCGGGTGTTGGCCTCACAAAGAGCAGTTGTAGGGTGGGGAGTGTCTGAGCCCACGTGAGGACACGGAGCAGAGCACAGAGGGATGTTCTCCCCACCTGAGCCCCAAAATACCCAAGACCTCCACCAGGTTTCAAGGCAGAGATGCTGCAATAAGCAGGGAAGCCTTGACCTCCTTCAGGGAAGACACTGGGGGGTAATTAGCTCCGTTTTAGCTGGATTCACTCCAGTGCTGCAGTGCCCCAAGGCTGTTAAAGGCCACTCTTCACCCCTAGCAATGGGGCACACGCTGCTTCATCCCCCCTCCTGACTCCTTCCTGTGCTAAAGAACGTGCAGAGAACTGTGTGGACAATCCCTCCTGCAGATGAAGACTTCTCTGGTCCTTTCCCCCCATTCTGTTTGGCCAAGGAGAGAGACCAGAGCCAGTCAGGGCCATTGGCCTTCACCTGTGCAGCTCTTCTCCTGCCTGATGGCCACTGGTGGCAAGGAACAGGGAGGACCCTGCCATGAAAACCTCCATCCCTGGAGGTTTTTAGGGCCAGACCCCAAAATACAAACCCCCTGCTCTAACCCAGGGCTTGCTTGAGCAGAAAGCTCCACCTGAAGCCTCCCTCTGACCTAAAGTACCCTACAATCCTACCTTCTACTTTCACCTGTGAAAAGAAGCTAAAAGGGCTGCACAACATTACCACCACTACTAATTAAAGATGCATGCTGGGAGGGAAAATAATTAATATCCTTGCTATTTGCATTGTTCCTGTCTTTGGAAATGTGGCACCTTATCTCACAGTGCTCCAGACGCCAAGTAACTGGAATTCTGTATTTACAACTACAGGTCTCACGTTCACAAAGCACAGCTTCTCTCTCCCCTGTTTTCCATGCTTTACTGGTAAATAAATACCTGGGATGAGACTGAACTATGGCCCCTGCCATGTTCCTGGCATCTGGCCGGGAAGCTCAGACCACAGCCCGAGCCAACAGGCAACATTCCCAGTTAAATGACTCAGAAAAGTCTTAAGTAACTCGGTGTTTTCACCTGACACCTGCAATGAGCTCAGTTTTCTGAGCTGCACAGAACAAGCAGCATTTTGGTGTTTTCATTTCTTGAACAGACACAAGGATGGCTGGTCAATAAAACCTGGGGGTGCTTTTGACAGCCAAGTGTTACTGATAAAATGGCCACTTCAGAACTTTGCTCTGCTTTTTCTCCCCAAAGGCAACGAGGGAAACAATTTCTTGTGAAAGCAGATCCTCTGCTGTTCAAGAGAAATCATTCTCCACCAAGAGGAGCACTGCTAAGATCCCCAAACTCCTCCAAAGCACAGGGAACAACTCCTATTCCTTGAGCTCCTAAAGTGGGAAGCCAGTTGAGGAGCCTGCTGGGATCCTGACTGTTCTCAGTCCTTCCTAGTGACCAGATCCAAAGCCAGCCTTGCTCCAGGGGATGCCCTGCAGCAGGACCCTGGAGACGAGAGGATGGGCTGGTTATGGCACAGACTCCTCTGTCTCCATCTGCATCCAAAGGCTCCTATAAAGCCAGAGATCCTTGAGGAACCAGAATGGGCCACATCAGCCCCCAGGAAAGGATGTTCAGCACTGAAGTGCTGCTGGTCTGGCTTTCCACTCCACCAGGAATGCCGTGAACACAAAGGGAGTAGGTGTAAATGCTGGCAGGTGTCTCTAGTGCAGCCTCACAGGGGCAAGAATGGCTCTTACTTCGTTCCTTCACCCTGATGCTTGGTGTACTTTGCACTGGCAAGACCCATAACTCTGATTCAAGGCCTCAAAAAACACCCTACGAGTGAAGGACGGACAGTTTATAGCTTTTGTCCTGTTAGAAAGAGAGAGGAAAAATAGCATCAGGGGCTCAGCACAGATTTCATAAAACATGTCAAGTGTGTCATAAACCATACAGGACGATCAAGAAGAAAACCAGGAATATGAAAAAAGTGTCAGTAGCAACCAAACCACTGCCTTCTCAGAGACCCTCAAAGGGCTGGAGGATCCAGGCTTCCCGATAAACCTGTGCAGGACACCTACAAAATAATGACTCACGTCTGTTTGACACATTTTGCTCCTGTTTTGCCCAAATTCACTCTGTTCATACCCCAAATTAATCTCTTGCCAGAGCTTTTCAGCTCACACAGGTTGTTTCCTTCCACAGAACAGAAACACAGCCCCACAAACCCAGAGTTCACTGAGAAACAGGGAAAGGATGGAAGACAGGATGGATTAAGGGGAGTCACATAGCTGAGCTTCCCTGAAGGCCATGGAGGGATAACCTTGCTCCAGATGGCAGCCGACACCTGGGAATAGGAGAACATTAAGGAATTCATAATTTGGGGAAAACACATGTGCTTTGAACTTTGGGACATCATTTGATTCAAAGAATAAGAAGAAGGAAGAAAGTGAGAGAAAGTAAATATGTAAGATGAAGTCTGGATTCTGCCACAGAGAAAAGGACAATTCATTGTCCAGGAGCTACTTGTTTGTAAACAAAAGCCATCACTTGAGAATCAGGGGGACAGGTTTGGGCAACAAATCAGGGCTGGAACTACACAAATCATGGAATCACAGAACTGGTTGGGCTGGAAGGGATCTTAAAGCCCATCCAGTGCCACCCCCTGCCATGGGCAGGGACACCTTCCACCAGCCCAGGTTGCTCCAAGCCCTGTCCAACCTGGCCTTGGACACTTCCAGGGATCCAGGGGCAGCCACAGCTTCTCTGGGCAACCTGGGCCAGGGCCTCCCCCCCCTCACAGGGAGGAATTTCTTTCCAACATCCCCTCTGCAGTTTGAAGCCATTCCCTGTGTCCTGTCCCTCCATCCCTTGGAAATAGTCTCTCTCCATCTTTCCTCTTGGCCCCTTCAGGCCCTGCAAGGCCACAATTGGGTCCCCCCAAAGCTTCTCCTCTCCAGGTTGAACAATCCCAGCTCTCCCAGCCTTTCCTCCCAGCAGAGCTGCTCCAGCCCTCTGATCCTCTTGGGGCCTCCTCTGGCCTCTCTCCAGCAGCTCCATGGCCTTGCTGTGCTGTTCCCAGGGCTGGAGCAGCTCTGCAGGGGGGAGAGGGGCAGAGGGGCAGATCCCCCTGTCCTGCTGCCCACGGGCCGAGGGCCCCTCAGCAGGTTTGCAGGTGCCCAGCAGGGACAGGCACGGCTGAAGGGAGTCATGGGCTCAGTGCTGGGGAGGCTCAGGTGTGACCCCAAAATGGCACTTCCCACGTACAGAAACCTCGTGGTGGCTGAGAAAGCCCAACTCTAGCAACCCTCCTTCAGCAGACACACCAGGCCAGCTGTGAGCACTTAGAAATCCTAATCCTTGAAATCCTAATTTTCCCAGGGCTGCTTTTCATTTGTGTTTTTCTCCAGAAAACCCAACACTGTTGAACCCAGAGCAGCATGACAAACATGCACCAGCAAAGCCTGCCCTGCACCATCAGAGGTGGATCTGCTCTTGAGGTGGCTGAGGATTTCTGAGGATGGGAGGAAACGGGAACATGGAAAACTACACTTTGTCAAAGAAGTGGAGGAGCAGGAGGAAGCAGCATTTCTGGGAATAAATATCCTCAGGGATGGAGATCAGCCTGCCAGGGGCTCCCTGCATTGTACAAACACAGCAGTGTTCTCTCTCCTCCATGGACAGGGCTAACAGGACGTTTGGCCCCTTTTTTCTGGATATTGGGTGCCATCCTCTTGGAATATCCAGGTAGGAGTAATTACTTATTCTTAGGAGGCTTGCTGCGTGATGAGTGCCAGAGAAGAGATTGCTTGGCAGCACGAGCTCTTATTTAAAATCAAAGGTGACAAAAGGGAAGATGACAAGCCTGGAAACACCTTGAGATTACGGAGGGACGTGATTTCTCTGCCAAACACATTTGAAGTGTCTTCTGCAAACAGCACTAAATTGAGTTTTAATTACTTTTGCATACATGAAGTCTACACTGAACTTTCAAGTAGCAAAGCCGCAGTTCACTCACTGCAGCTGCAATTTGCACCACTCCGGGTTAATCCAACGTCTGCTCCCCCAAAAATCTGCAGTGCATTCCTTTATTAGATGTTACTTCATGTTTGCAAATCAGCACGTTGACTGGGCTCGGCCAAATGTGATTTATTGCCGTCTCAGACATCAGAGAGCAGCAGGAACCAGCACAGTGACACAAACTGATGGAGGGAATTCACGCTGACAAGGCCCATTTTGTCTCTGTGTGGTGTCACCGGCCTCTGGACTGTGGAACAGGGGAAAAAATCCAACATTGCTCCCTCTGGACATGGAGTTTCAGAAAACAAAACTGACAGATCTCATCATCTGCCTGCAAACAATTTTTCAGCTCTGAAGCAAGCTTTCCTCAGCAGGCCATAAAGTTTCTGTGTTCCCATTCAAATAAGTAGTACCTCAAAAGCGTAAGGGGCAAAGATTAAAGCCAAACTTCCCAAGCACTGGTGCCCATCCCAGGCCAACAAAATCAGAGGAGGGGTTTGGATTTTGGATGGGAAAGAGCCTTGGCCTGTTTGACATTCCTTTCACCAGGCAAACACTTGTTTTCATGCCCTCAGCCCAGGGCAGTGACACTTTTCCTGCCTCCAAACCCCCTGCCTCCTTTATTCCCATGTGGATGCTTCCCCATAAGGAGCTTTTAGGAACATCCCAATCTCCTGACTGGAAGGGACCCACAAGGATCATCGAGTCCAACTGCCTGTGCTTGCCTGGAATGCTGCAGCATTATTGTGGAGCACATCCCAAACAGTCATCCCATATGGCCCTAAAATGCAAGATGATGGATCCCTTCTTTCCCCACGAAGCTCCTTCCCCAGGGCCATTCCTGGAGCCAAAGCCAGGAGCTCTGCTGGGCCGTCACCAGCACCAAAGGTTTTTGTTATTTTTGTGCAGGCTAAAAGGATGACAGTTTTCACGGAATCATGGCATGGTTTGGGATGGAAAGGACCTTAAAGCTTATCTTGTTCCACCCCCTGCCATGGGCAGGGACACCTGCCCCTAGCCCAGGTTCCTCCAACCTGGCCTTGGACACTTGCAGGGATCCAGGGGCAGCCACAGCTTCTTTGGGCAACCTGGGCCAGGGCCTCCCTGCCCTCACAGAGAAGGATTCCTTCCCAATATCCCATCTAACCCTGCCCTCCCTCTGGCAGTGGGAGGCCATTCCCTGAGTCTTGTCCCTCCATCCCTTGTCCCCAGTCCCCCTCCCCCCCTCCTGGAGCCCCTTCAGGCTGTGGAAGGCCACAATTAGTTGTCCCTGGAGCCTTCTCTTCTCCAGGCTGAACACTCCCAACTCTCCCAGCCCTTCCTCACAGGAACAATGCTCCACCACTCTGTCCAGCACGGATTTGTCCCCAGCACGGATTTGTCCCCAGCACAGATGCAAACATGCACACACAGGCTTTTTTTCCCCTTCCATGCACATCTCCACCAAGTCAGGTGATGATCTGAGAAGGCACTGAAGGAAGGAGGACATGATGAACAGAGCTCAGGGAGTGGGTTTGGGGTGAGAATCAGGAGAGCTGGAGGAATTGATCCTTAACTGATCCCCAGGAAACACAGCAGTGCCACAGGCTCAGGGTGAAGAGACACAGTTGTACAAACCAAAGTTCACACGGGACTGGAGCCTGTGCTGGAGACTCCAGCTGCACAAGGGAACAGCAGGTAAGGCACACACTCCCCAAAGGGCTGGGAAGGTTATGGCTGAGAGCTCCTGAAAGGAAACAAAACACACACCACCACCCACAGAGCTCACTGGCTTTGTCTTTTCCCTGTGTAAGGGCAGAGGGAGATGAGAGCACGAGAACAAAAAGCCAAGGAGGGCCCTGATGCTGAATGTTCACGTAGATTTTCCTCTGAGGGAGGTTATTTACTCCCTCAGAGTAAGTCATTCACAGGAGCATCATTGTATTTTCAAGAAGTAGCTCTCATCTCTTTCCCAAGAGGATATTTTAATTTCTCTTCCACTGAGCAGTTTAAATAAAGCTTTTTTCTACTTCTCCAAGTCACTGCCTTCCTCCTACAGCCTGTAATTGCTCTGCCACTTCTGGAGGTTTTTAATATCAACTACATAATGTTCTGTTGAACACCAGTGGCCAGAAAACTGCACCTCACACCACTGCAGAGCCATAAATACAGGCAATGGTTATGGGTTTCTCCAGTGCTTTGTATTTGTCATCAAAGAGGAGCAAACCAGCTCCTAGAGAAACACTGTGAGGATACTCCAAACTCATCCACAGGGGAGAGTTGTGCTCCCTAAAAATCACGTTATCATGCTCTGGGCGGGAAGGCCCTTTCCAGCTGGTGGTCTCAGGATGGAACATCACCTCCACCAGCACGATTTGCCCCTTGGAAACGGACAGTGACAGCACTGCTGATAAACTGCTGATCCATCTCTGAGCTTCAGCCTTTGTGAGTTTGATCGTACGAAATAAGGTGGAGAACTTGTGCTGGTAAAACAGGTTATAACCAAGAGTAAGTGGCCAGAAACCCCCACTCACCTCCTGCAGCAGGAATGAGCACAGGGTCATCTCTAATGCAGATGTCAAAGCCTCCCAAAGCCACGTGAGCCCTCCCTGCTCTACATCCTACGACAAGGCTATGGCTGGGAATAGCCTCACTGGGCACCACAGGATCCCAGGATGGGTCAGCCTGGAAGGGACCACAGTGGGATCTGCTCCAGCAGGGCCAGCCCAGAGCACATGGCACAGGAGTGTGTCCAGACAGCTCTGCAATATCCCCAGGGAGGAGACTCCAGCCCCTCTCTGGTCTCTGCTCAGGGCTGGGGCACTGCCCAGCCAAGAAGTTCTTCCTCCTGTGCAGGGGGAACTTGCTGGGCATCAGTTGCTGCCCGTTGCTCTTGTGCCATTGCTGGGCCCCCCCGAGCAGAGCCTGGTCCATCCTCTGCCCCCTCCCTGCAGCCCCTGCCAGCCATGTCTGAGGGCCCCTCTCAGGGTCTGCTCTGGAGGCTGAACAGCCCCAGCTCCCTCAGCCTTTGCTGCTCCCAGAGCTGCTCCATCCCTTGGGCATCTCCGCAGCCTGTGCTGGCCCCGCTCCAGGAGCTCCCTGTCCCTGCTGTGCTGAGGAGCCAGAGCTGGGCCCAGCGCATGGAGGGGTCCGAAGGGAGCAGGGGCTGCACGTGGGTGACACTTGGCACCCACAACACCCAACCAATGGCACTGACGTCCCACTGCCAGAGCAGCTCAGACCTGCTGCTGCCTCTGTGCAGGAGAGGTAGAGAGGAGCATTCCAAGCCTGTCCAACATTCCCACAGGGAATGACAAGGCCTCTGCACCCAATGCAGGATCTGAGCCTGGATGGCTCCTACCCTTCCTGGCTGTCAGTAGGGCCGGGATCGCCACCAACCCAAGGGCAGGGAGGGGCTCACTGTGTGCCAGCTCAGACAGGAGGGCTGCAACTGTGTCCTGCTGAGCCATCACTAAGGACACAGAGCTGACAGAGCCAAACTGCTCTCAGCTCCTCTTCAAACTCCCTCAGTCCCCCTCTGCCTTCCCCGGAGCCAAGAGCAACACAGCCGTGACTGGGGGATACGTGGAACAAGAGGATTTCGGAGGGATTTACACCTGTTATTCCCTCCCACCTGCAAGACCGCCCCTCTTCAGATGACTTCACTGCCTGAAGGTGCCCCAGCCACCTGAGCCTGAAACTCCTCTCCAAGGGTGCTGCTTCCTTCCTCCTGCTGCAGCAGCTGTAACATCACCCAGGGGAGGGCTGTGTAATGATTCCTCGGCATATAATCCGTCCTAGTGGTCAGGATTAATGAAAGCATCACCCGGAGAAGGCTGGTGGATCCAAGGGCCAGTGGTGTAGGGCACCTTAATTAACACCTTAATTATGTTTGCCAGCAGTAGAGAGCCACAGGATTCTCCTCCCTCCTCCCTTCTGAAAGCCTGGGCATAGTTAATGATGCCTAAGGCAACAGGTGTGTAATGCCCCAGGAACGTACCAGAGGTATCCCGAAGCTTCTCTCCTCCAGGCTGAACAAGAAGTAACCCCTTCCAAGAGGGGAAGGAAGGATTCCCAGCTCAGTTCCCAAACACAGCAGGCAGTCACGCTTCCCGTGGGAGGACAGGCCGGAGCATCCCCGTGGCTGCACACAGCTGCTCCTGCTCCTCCTTCCCAGGTGTCTGCAGAGCAGGAGGCTCTTTGCTTCCCTGCATCCTTCTGCTCAGGAACAGGAGATGTGACCCCTGTCCTTCCATCTCTGCCTGTTCCTGCAAAGCCATTTGTTTTGGCAACTCCAGGATGGGAGAACGGGATTCATTAAATCCCGAGGGGTCCAGAGGCCAAGACGAGCGGAGCACACAGCGATTTATCCCTGCTGTGGTATGTCCAGCCAGCCCAGCCAAGGAAGGATGCACTGCAGTCCCTCCCCCATGGAATGCTGCAGCTATCCCAGCAAAGCCTGGAGCAGAGCCAGCACCGCCATCCATTAATTCATCCCTGCCTTCTCCCACCAGGACAAGTGACAGCACATACCAGGCACTTGTGCCCGGATCCCAGCCTGGTGTCCAGTGAACCCCAAACTGTGCTGGACACATGGATTCACACAAAGGAAGATGGACACAACTGCTCAGTGTCCAGTGAACACAAACCAGGTGATAAACAGATCCCTGCAGTTCAGGGGAGGGGAAGAGGCAGGAATATTCCTTCATATCTCCACAGAATTCCAGAATGGTTTGGGTTGGAAGGGACCTTAAAGACCATTTCCTTCCATCCCCTGCCATGGGCGGGGACACCTTCCACCAGCCCAGGTTGCTCCAAGCCCCGTCCAACCCGGCCTTGGACACTTCCAGGGATCCAGGGGCAGCCACAGCTTCTCTGGGCAACCTGTGCCAGGGCCTCCCCACTCTCACAGGGAAGAATTCCTTCCCAATCTCCCATCTCTCCCTGCCCTCTGGCACTGGGAAGCCATTCCCTGTGTCCTGTCCCTCCCTCCCTTGTCCCCAGTCCCTCTCCAGCTCTCCTGGAGCCCCTTTAGGCCCTGAAGGGACTCTCAGGTCTCCTGGAGCCTTCTCTGCTCCAGGTGACCCCCCCAGCTCTCCCAGCACGTCTTCGTTATTTGGTTCACTTTGTCCCAAAGAAATGCATCTTTCTGTCTCCATCCTCCCCTCCCCTCTGCCCAGAGGCACAATTTGGGAGGCAGAAGTGATGGAAGAAACTTCCCTGGGAGCTGAAGGACCCTTCCCCTCAGGACACCTGAGGTTCTCCTGAGGCTCTGCTTTGCATTGGCAGTGTTTGATGTGCCTGAAGCCCCCGGCAAGTGACACTGGGAAAGGGCAGGACATACAGTGACACACAGCAGGGCTCAGGGAATTGGGAAATGGAAGTTGGACTCAACCTCAGCCAGATTCTAACTTGTCTGCTTTGCAGACAAGTAACTTGGCACAACAACAGTTACTTTGCACCAAAATCCCCTCTTTTTCCCTGAAAATCATTCCCCCATTCCACATCCCCACTTTCAGGTTCTTCTTTATAAGCTTAAAGCATGCAAGGCAAAAAATTTAAGCATTATACTCTTCCCTAAATTAAATTTTATTGTTCACATTTTCCCTAGTTGGATCATTGTGTTTCTCAGCAACTTGGAGAACAGGAATGTCCTAAAATACAGGCTTAATTTGCTGCACCTGTTCCATCCCTATTTCTCAGCCAGGAGGAAAGGCCTCCCCTTGGATTCCAGTGGTTCAGGCTCTGTTGTTCCCCAAATCACCTGCCATTTCCTTTGTGCAAATAAATCCACCAACAGCCACACTTGTATATATCCAATTCCCTTAATTCCACTTAATGGAAGAACAGCAAAAGGCAAAGCAAGGATTCCTCCAAAAGGCTTTATAATAAAAGTAAGTTCGCATTAAAATTTTAAACACTGGGGGATTTTGTTCCAATTCCTCCTATTTGCTCTTTTTTGGAGCCATTTGGTACCGAAAGGAAGTCATGGAAGATTTACTGCTCTTCTTTCACCAGCCCTTATCTCCCCCACACACACAGAGAAAAACCATTCAGAAGATAATTAAAACTCTACTACAAAACAAGAGCTCCAGCTCCCGATCAGCATCAGGAACACGGCCCCCACTGACGGGGAAACAGTGCAAATATTTTCGGCCCAGCAGGCACAGGTCGCAGAACAGTTTGTTTTACTTCCCTTGAAAGATCAGCTCCTGATTGCAGAGCTGCTCAGCCGATATTTTTTGACGCGAACCCATTTAAAGGAGCCCAATTTCATCACAGATCGCTCTGATCTTTCCACTTTTCCTTTGTGTCAAGCACAGAACTCCACGGACACGTAGAGGTTACAGAACCTCGCACTTCCAATTTATGACTTAAAACGCTCAGCAAGTGAGGGCTGATGATTTCCTTACGTTTAGGAACCAATTAAGAGCAATTTATTAAGACTAATTTCGAGGATTGCCACCAAGCTGCTGGCAGGGGAGCACATTAATGCAGGAGCCACATTGACACACTGTTTACAAACAGTTTGTCCCTGTATATCCTCTCTAAAAGCAGCACCTGGATTTGTTGGAACAACACACTGCAGAGTTTCAACATACAATTGATTTTTACTTAACCCATTTCTTACGGGAATAGTCGGCTTGGAAAACATCTCTGCTTTTTCTCCTGAGATTCACAACTGGGTTTTGTGGCTCACCCAAGAGATGTAACCCACGGAGAGGACACACAAAGCCTGAGCATGGAGGGGTTATGCACTCTCTCCGTTCTGGGGACATCGTGGCTGCTGGGCACAACTCCTTCAAGAAAGGCCAAGGACCAGAACAATTCCAGTCCCAGAAGCTGAGGAGCCACCAGAGCCAATCCCACCCTCAGAAGGGTCAGATCCACAAGGGAAGTGGGGTGATGGATCTGCTCAGGGACAGGTGGGAGGTAAGCACTGATCCCACCGAGGATTCTTTTCCCTCCTGCCCCGGGAAAGGATGGAAGGCTGCAGCTGGAAGCAACAAGTCCAAGCAGGCTGGGACTGGGGAGGCAGAGAACAACAGAGAGACCTGGGATGCTGAATGTGGGAGCCGGAAAGACTTCCTGGATCTCTCTCAGGCCACGTCACCCTAGCTGGTGTCGTGGCTGGGAACTGTCCGGCCGGGAAGTCACAACACTTACATCTCAACCCATAATCCAGCCTGCAAACTGGACTCTTGGGTCACAGTCGGACACAGAGATCCTGGAACTCAGCACCGGCCAGAGGCAGCACCGTGGAGGACATCTGCGCTTCCCACGAGGACACTGGAGCCATGAATCCACAGGTGTTTGACTTGCCAGCTTTAACAGTGCTCCACTAACAGTTTGCTGTGCAATTTAATTGAGCACAGGCACTTAACATTTACTTTTCACAGGCAATTGAGCAAGGAAAACTCAGTCCTATATCCACACAAAGTCGGAAGATACAAGTACAACCAGCCAACCACGGTTTAACGGGAACAACTCCAAATGGGATGCTGCTATTCCATCATCCCAAAAGCACAAGTGGTTTCCTTGCTCAAAAACACACAGGAGAACACAGGATAGCCCCCCCAGCAGGTTACACAGCTGCAGTGTGGGAATGTTGGGAAGGAGTTCTTCCCTAGGAGGGTGGGGATGCCCTGGAGAAGCTGTGGCTGCCTCATCCCTCCAAGTGTCCAAGGCCAGGCTGGAGCAACTTGGGCTAGTGGAAGGTGTCCTGCCCATGGCAGGATCTTTAAGATGCCTTCCAACACCAAACACCCTGGGATTCTAGGATTCCACAATTTCCCATACAATGCAATATTTTGGCTCATCCCAAAGTAGCTTCATGGATCTTCCACAGCATTGCCTGGAACACACAACAGAAAAAACTGAGACCAGGTGCCCTCTCCTGGACCAGCTCTGCCCAGTCACCACAGAACAGTTTGGGTTAAAAGGGGCCTTAAAGCCCATGAAGTTCCACTCCCTTCTGTGGGCAGGGACACCTTCCACTAGCCCAGGTTGCTCCAGGCCCCCTCCAACGAGGAGCTGTTGCAACAGCTTTCCACTGAAGACAAACTCTGGGAGAAATACAGCCAGCAGCATGGATTTGGGAGCTTGGGATCCCATGTATGGCTTCAGGGTCAGCAGCGATGCTCCCCATCCTGGGCCTGGCTCAGGGTCACTCGGACACACTGAGCCCACTTACCAGGAGGGGTCTCATCCCACCCAACTTCCATTTTTTTAAGGCTAACAGTGCCAAATTCTTACACTCCCAAAGATAAGCTCTTGGGATAACCCATTAATAACCAGGATACCCAATTTCCTTGGTTATCCTGAGATCTGTTCCCAACCTGCAGCAACAATCTGAGGTAGAGGAGAATTATTGAAACCAAAAAAGAACTGGCTACACTGTGGCTTTTACAGACTCCTGTAAATCACTCCCAGGTTAATGCAGCACTTTATAAATCCTGCTGGGAAGCTGCACTGGTGTAATGGAGTCTTTATGGCACACACTCTAATTTGACATGACTTACCTGACACTTACAGAGTAACCGATCCCCCATGTTAATGCTGCACTGCACAGCTCCCAGACCACTGCAGAAAACACGCCTTTGAGCCGCTTTGTAGTGGGGGGTGGGGGAAACCCAGCCTAATTTCGGGCACACACAGGGGTCTTCTGGTTAAAAGCTGCTCTTCAGGAGAGGATCCCGGCAGGCTTTGCATCTCCTCATTTGGGGAAGGGCAGAGAGATGAAGCTGTGCCTGGAGATGGATCTCTGTGAGTGCTCTCCGAGCATCCAGCCCGCACTGGGCACCGGGAGAGGCAGCGGGGGGAGCGATGGGGACGGAGCACAAGGACACGGGGGAGCTGCCATCGGAGCCCGCCGGGTGACACCGCAGCTCTGGGCATCAGCTCAGACCCTCACACGAGAGCCCTGAGAGCCGAGAAAGCAGGTCACACAGGGAATGGGGCTGTGCCACCGCCGGGGTGACGGCAGAGCTGGGAACCCCGACAGCACACAGCAGGCTGGGACCCCGGGGCAGCCGGGCAAGGACTCCAACTCCTCTCCCTGAGCAGCAGCGGGAACAACAACCGGCCACAACCCTCATCCCTGTCCCACATCCCCGCTGGCGGGAGGAGGAAGAGTCTGGGGGTAAAGAGGGGTGGGGGGAAGGTGTTTCTGCAATTATTTTACTTCTCACTCTTTTGCTCTGCCCTCTTTTAGTAATGAATTCAATTCATCTCCCCGCCCTGAGTCTGTTTTGCCCGTGAGGGTGGATGGGTGACCTTTCCCAGCTCTCAACTCATGGATCCTCGGCTGTTCGTTGTTCCCTCCTCTGTCCCGCTGCAGAGGGGAGACAGAGCAGCCGCAGCGGGTCCGTGGTGCCCAGCCGGGGCGAACCCCCTGCAGTGTGGAGCAGAGCCGACCCCCGTGCCTGCCCCCAGCAGGGCACGGCACGGCACGGGGGGAACGGGCTCTCCCAAATCCCTGCCGCGGCTCTCCGGCCCCGCCGCGCTCCCGCCGCACGGAACATCGGCCACCGCGGGCATTTCGGGTGACTCTTTTCCTGCCCCGAGCCCGAAAGGCAGGCGCTCTGCCCACAGCAAAAAGCCCGTGCAATTCTGAGGGGCAACAGGAGGCAGAAGCAGCCGTTTCACACGGAACAATTGCGGCTCTGATGTGGAGAGAGGCAGGCAGTTACATTTCAACCAAACACTCATTCGGTGTAATTGCTCTTGCTGACAGCAAAAAAAAAAAAAAGAAAAAGAAAAAGAGAGGGTGGCTCACAAATTATGCAATCACTCAGCATCTACACGGCACCTTAACAACCACAATTATCAGTTCATCTTTGCCAATTTGCTTAAAAATTCTTAAAAAAGTTCTTAAAAATCAGAGATCGAGCTGCAAGGCAACCCCTTCAGAAAAGGATGTTTATCCTACAGTTTATGCAGCCCTAAACTTGGGGGGAGTTGGTTTTGCGCCATTTTATATGAGAGCTAATAAAGCCATGGTTGTGGGTTCTGTCCCTGTATGGGCCATTCAGTCAAGAGTTGGACTTGATGATCCTTGTGGATCCCTTCCAACTCAGAATATTCTGTGAACCTCTGCAAAACAACAACTCCTAACCCCTCACGTTTTTGTTGTTTTACTTCATTTTTCCATTGCCAAAATCCCTGCTGCGTTTCTCAGTGTGAAAAGGAGTAATAACTGAAGTGGCAAGTCCTTGGAGGTTTCACCCACACTGTAACACTGCAAAATGTCTCCAGATCCTGTGGGGACAAACCTCACGCTGCTTTTCAGTGCAGCAAACCAGGTCAGAGAACAACAGGGACCCAGGGGATGACAGACATGGAATGGCTGGGGATGGCCTTAAAGCCCATCCAGTGCCACCCCCTGCCATGGGCAGGGACACCTTCCACCAGCCCAGGTTGCTCCAAGCCCCGTCCAACCTGGCCTTGGACACTTCCAGGGATGGGGCAGCCACAGCTTCCTTGGACAACCTCAACTTGGGTCATAAGGCAACAGGTCTCCCATCCCCTGCTGCGAGTAATTGAAAGCATTTCTGAAATTTGAGGGAGAGCTTTGTGCTGTTCCCACAATAAAACTGCGAGTTTAACAAACAAGCACTTACACTGGCAGAAAGCAATAAACTTTGTAGACTGGGACGCTTTTCCCTGGCAAATCCTTCCTCTGGTTGCCAATCAAGTGTGTTTTAGTCAACACAAAAGCTACAAGATATTTTTCATTTTTGTCTTCTGATTTGGAGAATGTTCCAAGGCCCGATTTGGAGAAACTGCCAGTTAGGTAAATATTTTGTGTGCAGAGCGTATGTTGTAATAGACACAAGGGCATGCATTAAAGAACAGACATGAATAGCTGGTTTGTTATTTTGCTGCTGGAAGTGGCATTTTATCTATTGCAGTGCTAAAATACCTGCACCTATCCCCAGGAGTGAGAGGTTTTGGGGGCCACCTTGGAGCAGAGGAGGGAGAAGCAGAGCACCCCAGCTTGTTTCCTGGCTATTTTAAGCAAATTTTTTACAAAATATGATTAAAATAAAGAAGCTTTGATTTTTTTAAAAAAAGAGGATTACCATTTGTGCTCTATTTTTTCAAGTAAACAATAGGTTAATGGCATTTCTCACCTCGGAACCCCCTAGTTAACAGCCCTACGTGAGAAGGCTGATTGTTCTCTGTAACTCAAAGATATTACAGGATTTTTAAAATATTCTGCAAATCCCCACAGAGGTCCTCCTACCACAAGCAGGAAGAGCTCAAAAATCAAACACTCATGGAGTGGTTTGAGTTGGAAGGGACTTTAAAGCCCATCTCATTCCAACCCCCTGCATGGGCAGGGACACCTTCCACCAGACCAGGCTGCTCCAAGCCCCGTCCAACCTGGTCAGGCAGAGAATCCCCACCTTGTTGTTTCTCAGACCCAAACCCAGCACTCTGGGCATGAGCACTGATTAAAGAAAACATCTTTCATCTCCCTGAAGACATTTGTGAGCACTGAAGTGCCTCAGGCCTGCCGAGTGAGATGTTCCCTGCACTGTGCCGAGAGAGATTCCTTCACGTGCCTCCCCATTCCCTGTGCTAGTAAAACCGGTGGGAATTCAGGTAGGGATACCAGGTTTCAGTATCTCCTCCTGTTTTCTACTGTTACACTTTTCTTATTTTTCCCCTTTCCTCCACTGTCCCTCGGTAAAATGCTACAGTCCAGTTTGGGGCTGTATTGAATCATGGCCCTGTAGGGAATGAGGTGAGGCAGGTTTGGGGAAACACTCAGGGTTGCACTGCAAAGCTTCTAAATATCTGGGGGAAAAGATCACTTAATGCAATTGCCTGAAAAATCTGCTCATCAAATGGTACAAAGGGAGGCACAGTTCTCAGGTCAAGAGGCTGCTCGGGTGACTTCCCCACCTGTTTTGATTTTAGAGGAAAATAGGATTCCTCAGTCCTGAAGAAACCTCTCAGACTTGTCTACTCTCCTGAGCATTGTGGCTCTAGCAAATGAGTCTCCTGAATTCCATTGCTGCTGCAGTGTGCTCCTCACCTGGAGGTTTTCATATCTGCCATCTGGCACTGTGTTTTGCTCTGATTTCTCTTAAATAAAGCGAAGGCGGCAGTAAGCAAAAGGATCAGTGGCTCTGAGTGTTATTAATCACATCTGTTAAGCCCAAACCATCAGAGAAGCTGTGCTGTGCGGGCAGCCCAATGGGAGCTCCTCGAGCAGGGCAGGTGAGAGAGGGAATTATGGCACTTGTTTGTAAGTTTTGGCCTAAAATTCTGTGCTAGGCTCCAGATTTTACCGTTGGCCAGACCCACCCTGTTGGGATGGAACAGTTCCAAGAGGGGCAATGGAGAGAGTCAGCCCAGCCCTTGACAGCAACGTGGTGTCCCTCAGGTGTGTGCACACCACAGTCTCTTAATGTCCTTACCTATTAAATAGGGGGAGGAGGGGATTTTCTTTCCTCCGCTGCGAACTCCAGCCAATGGAGCCGCTGCAATTCCCGCTCCGGCCGTTTCCCAGGCAACCGGCACATGGCCACAGCGATACCCGGCACACACCTGCACCCTGCCCCTCCTGGAAAGGAAGGCTAAAAACACCAGCAAACAGGGCATGGCTGCAGGTGAGAAGCGGGGTGGCAGAAAGAGTTCATGGAGCAGATGGGCTCAGCTGACCCATCCAGCGGGAGGAGGGCAGTGCTAGGGCAGCCCGTGTCCCTTTGCCGTGCGTCCAAGGGGTAGCCTGGCACCGCAGGGCACTTCCCTCTGTCCTCATGGCCCCGAGGACACGGCTGAGGTGTTTGCACTAGGTAAGGACCCACCGCGTGTGTGTTCAGGCATATCTGAGGTAAAGAGAACAGTCGGGAGCAGAGCAGGAGTTGGAGGTACAACAGATGGTTGTCGGTTCTTTTTCAGGTCTTTATTGTCTCTTGCGAAGTGGCCAATAGAGACCTTGTCAGCAGCGTCTGCTGAGGGCATTTGCATGTAGGAGTGTTGTTTCTGTGCCCACAGCTTGGAAGGGGACATTTCTGCACAGCCTCCTTCCTCTGGCACGCGTTGCCGAGCCGGCTGTGTGAGTCTGGGATGTGAGCTGTGGGCCCAGTGGTGGAGTCTTTTGTTTAGTCCCTCAGGGTCTCGCTGCCTTCCCCATGTGGGTGAGAAAGAGCCAGCTCTTGTTTTCAGCACAGGATCCCAGGATGGGTCAGCCTGGAAGGGACCACAGTGGGATCTGCTCCAGCAGGGCCAGCCCAGAGCACATGGCACAGGAGTGTGTCCAGACAGCTCTGCAATATCCCCAGGGAGGAGACTCCAGCCCCTCTCTGGTCTCTGGTCAGGGCTGGGGCACTGCCCAGCCAAGAAGTTCTTCCTCCTGTGCAGGGGGAACTTGCTGGGCATCAGTTGCTGCCCGTTGCTCTTGTGCCATTGCTGGGCCCCCCCGAGCAGAGCCTGGTCCATCCTCTGCCCCCTCCCTGTAGCCCCTGCCAGCCCTGGCTGAGGGCCCCTCTCAGGGTCTGCTCTGGAGGCTGAACAGCCCCAGCTCCCTCAGCCTTTGCTGCTCCCAGAGCTGCTCCATCCCTTCGGCATCAACTTAGTAGCTCTCCCCTGGACCTGCTGACTGTTGGATTGTATTCCCATGGTATCATCGGATGTTGGAAATTACTCCCTTGTTTTAAAGGTAACAATCCTTCCCTGAGCAAATGAAGCCTCATCTCAGGAGCAATTTATCTTTGTCACAGGGCAAGGGCCTGTCTTGATGCTGTGCCCGCTGAGGCCGATGAATCACTGTGGTTTGGGCAGCATCCAGGGGCTGTGAGTCCTGTGCAGGGAGCTGCTCCCTTCTGCCACAGGGAACGGGCCATCATTTATCCCGGGCTCTGACAGCCGGACACCTGCATGGCCCCTGCTCCTGCCGGGCTCCTGAGGCCACCACGGAGCTAATGAAGTGACAGGGAAGGACGAGAGTGTGGCAGGAGCAGAGATGTGCTGTGGGTCAGACTGATGGCAGCGCAGGGAGTTTGTGTGTGCCAGACCTGTGAGAGATGGAAAACAGCGTTCGTTCTCCTGCTGCCACTTGGGAGATGCTGCCGGCAGCAGGGTTTGGGCAGTGATGGGCTCCTGGTGATGTCCAACTTAGAATCACAGCCATGGAATGGTTTGGGTTGGAAGGGACCTTAAAGTCCATCCAGTGCCACCCCCTGCCATGGGCAGGGACACCTTCCACCAGCCCAGGTTGCTCCAAGCCCCGTCCAGCCTGGCCTTGGACAATTCCAGGGATCCAGGGGCAGCCACAGCTTCTCTGGGCAACCTGGGCCAGGGCCTCCCCAGCCTCACAGGGAGGGATTTTTTCCCAATATCCCATCTAACCCTGCCCTCCTTCAGCTTAAGGCCATTGCAGGATTCTCCAAGCCCCTTTCAACCTGCCCTTGTACATTTCCAGGGATGGGGAGTCTAAAACCTCTCACACCAAATTCTCAGGCCCGTTGACTTCTCCCACTGCCAGCTTTTCTATTCCCCTGGAGAAAGGGCTTGCTCAGATCCACCTGGGAGGAGAAATACTCTAGAAGAGAGCCCAGAGGAAGTGGATCATGTGAGCACTTAAAGCAGGAAAGGTTTTCATCTAGTTTTTCTCATGAAGAGCTCCAGCAAAATCTACTGAGAATAATGCTTGCTCAAAGCACTAATGAAGGCCATCAGTGAGACTCTGGGCTCTTTAACTGCTGCTTTTTGTCTGTCTGAGCTGGTGCTTGGCAGTAGGGGGTGGATTGCCTTTAAACAGATGATCGATCAACTTAAGTAGCCTCCTTGACAGCACCTTCATTATTTTTTGTCAGTCAGATCATGTTCCGCTATTAAAACGAAGAGCAGCAAGTGGGTTTGGAAAACCTTTCCTCTTAGCTCCTCTTTTTGAGAATTTCTTGTGTGTTTTCTGCCTTAAACAGCAAGTAATTATGTTTTCTATGATTTGTTGGTGTTTTAATACCTGCATTAGTATAGAATCCCAGACTGGTTTGGGTTGGAAGGGACCGTAAAGCTCATCTCATTCCACCGCCTGCCATGGGCAGGGACACCCTCCATTATCCCAGGTTGCTCAGAGCTGGGACACTTCCAGGCCAGGCTGGATGGCACTCCGAGATGAGATGGTCGACATCTCTGATATTTATTGACATCGCTGATGTTTATTAGTCTGTTCTCCTACATTACCAAATGTTTATTCCCTTTCCTTCAGCACTCCCCAGATTTCCTTTCAGTCCACTGAAGAGGGTCGTGCAGTTCTTGGGCTGCAGCTACGCACTGAAGAGTTTGTCAGCTTGAGTGGGAAGGTGCAGGGTGGAATTCCCTGCCTGGGAGGTGCTGCCTGGCCTGGAAGAGGGCAGGGATGGATGGGACTGAAAGGCGTCCGTGCTGGTTTCCTTAACTTCAAGAGCAGAAGAGTTAGCTTTGTTTTCGGAGAAGGATGCAGACCGGCGGCAGGACTCAGCCCAGTGAGTGATGACAGCCCTCGCTCTTTGGCTGTGCCCAGCCCTGCGGTTTCCCCAAACACAGGAGCTCCTCGGCAGTGGGAGGCTGTGTTTGTCCCTCTGGCAAAGCAGGGGCCGGGCCATGGGGAGGATTAGTCACGGCCCTGTTAGTCATGGGCTGTTCTAGGAAGGCTTTTTAGAAGAGCAAAGGTCCCCGGCCAGGAACTCTCCCCTGTGGAGATTTGCCATTTCCTTCAGCCTCTCCCGGAGGGGAATTAGCCTAAGGACAAGTGTAAGTAGCAGGTGTGTGATTCAGGGGGATGGATTCGGAGGGAAAACAACTGGAAGAACTCAGGAGCTGAAAAGGAAGTGTTGTTCCAGAGAAGCAGCTTTGCCATTCCCAATGTTACTTTAAGGATTCGCTGGCATTTTCCCCCGGGGTTCAGTTGCACACATCTCTTGCTGGCTCTTGCCATCCTTCCCCGTGCTTTCTGGCAGGGAGTGGGATGGGTTTTCCTTTGGAAAGCTGAAGCCTGTGTCCCTCCCAAGCCTGTGCCTGCCTCGCAGCGGGAGGGCTTGGCTCGCTCGCATCCCTGAAAGCCCGATCTGACAGAGCAGCAGGGATTGGCATGTTTGTTCCCCTGCAGCTGAAGGGCAGCTATTGTGTTTTAGAAGGCTTTTAATAAATGCAAAGGACCCTGGTGCCAGCTGGAGAACACAGCCATCGGTTTCTAGGTAAATTATTTCTGCTCCCCAAGTCGTCCCCGTGGCCATTGGGCAGGCAATTAACCTCACAGAGGAATAAGGCAGAGAACTGGCACAGGGAGTGAGAATTGAAAAGGGGGAAGATTTTAAAATTGCTTTTGACATCAGCCTCGTCTGTGCCGTCCCTGTTCCTCCCTGCTCCTCAGCCAGTGCCATCCAGCTTGACAGCCCCACCTCCCCACAAAGGGTTGGAGGTACTTGCCTCCCCCTTTTAAGCCACACACATCGAGGCAGAAAGGATCCTGTGCCACGTCCTGGAACGTGCCGCCTGTCACAGCTCGGCTGGAGAGACCTCCCTGCTCCAGCAGCTCTGCAGAGTTTGGATCCCTTCCAGTCTGAGAGTGTCAAATGGGGTATTTGAAACAGCAGGTCATTGTTCCCACGCTCACCTGCTGTTATTCCATGCTACAGGATACCCCTGGAGCAGGAGCTCCATTACTATCAGAGAGATGAGTCATTCATGTCAAACACTGGTGGGAAAGAGCTTGGGCTTTGTGTGCTGGAACAGGCTCCATAACAGGGGTCACCAGGGACACAATCCAGGCAGTACCACATAGATGTGATCATGGAATCACGGAGTGCTTTGGATCAGGAAGGACCTTAGTGATCATCCAGGCCCAGCCCTGCCATGGGCAGGGACACCTTCCACCAGCCCAGGTTGCTCCAAGCCCTGTCCAGCCTGGCCTTGGACACTTCCAGCGATCCAGGGGCAGCCACAGCTTCTCTGGGCAACCTGTGCCAGGGCCTCCCCACCCTCACAACCAAGGATTCCTTCCCAATATCCCATGTGATCATTTGATCATCTGAGCTGATCTCTGCACTCCTGTGCAGTCATCCCAGTTTTGATTTTCTCTTTCTCCACAACATCCCTGTGAAGGAACGGGAGGAGAAGGGCAGGGTGTGTGCACGCAGGAGCCCACAGCATCCTCAGTCACTGCTGCCGTGCTGATACAGTGAGGGGTGTGGAGTTCCTTTGGGTGGTTGGTTTTCAGTCCAGAAGCTGCCAAGGCAGGCAGATCTGGGACTGCAAAACCTCTAATCTTGTTCTTGCACCCAGTCAAAAATCGGAGAGGCAACTTAACCTTAGGGATTTGGGTTTGAATCTGAATGTTTTTTGTTCTGAGCCTTGTGAAAATGAAAGGTTTCTGACGAGAGTGTGGTTCAAGCCCTATTTAAGTTCAAAGCACTGAGTGGGAGTTGTGCATCCTATCAATTCCTGTGAACATAGGGTGCATACATTTAAAGGCCTGCTTTGACAGCTTATTTCATAGATCCTAAAGGCACGTCACCTACTTCTCAGGAACCTTTCTTGCCTAAGTTGAAGTAGATAGTAAATGACAGTGCTGTAATAGCAATCTGGACACTTGGATAGATGGTAAAGTGACAAATGGCTTATTGGAGAGCTCACAGCACCTTCCAGGAGGGAAGTCCCTGAAGGGGCTACAGGGAAGTCGGAGAGGGGCTGTTCCTCAGAGTGCCAGGATAGGGCGGAATGGCTTCAAATACAGAGCAGGGTTATACGGGATATTGGGAAGGAATCCTTCTGTGTGAGGGTGGGGAGGCCCTGGCCCAGGTTGCCCAGAGAAGCTGTGGCTGCCCCTGGATCCCTGGAAGTGTCTGAGGCCAGGCTGGATCAAGCTAGGGTAGTGGAAGGAGTCCCTGCCCATGGCAGGGGGGGGGACCGGATGGTCTTTAAGGTCCCTTCCCACCCAAACCCTCCTGGGTTCTCTGTTCTCTCAGCTTCTTGTCAGCTGGTTGTTGTGGCTGCTGGAAGAAGCACGTATTAACCAGGGCTGTGTCTGTGTGAGGCAGTGGCACATGGGGTAGTAGCTGCTTTTGCTTCAGCAGTGACAGTCACATTCAGTTTTGAGGCGAAGAGTTGATCTTCTGGCTCCATTTCCCTAAGCTTAAGCGCAGAGAACACAATTTCTTGTTTTCCTTTTGAATCTGCAGCCCCTTCAGTCTGTGACCTTGTTCCCTGTGTGAAGCCCATCTGTGTTTTGAGGAAGGCAGGTCTTTCTCATCTGCCTGCTTGAAATGCAGAGGTCATCAGGATGTAGTAAACATCCCTTGTGGCATTTTGTTTGATGTAGTCAGGTTAAAGTTTGATAATAAAGTTTGATAGATGTATCACCAGCTTTAGCTCTACAGGGGGAAGAAAAGCTGAGAAGTGTTGCTCCTCTTGGCTTTGGCCGAGTCTGTTGGTTTTAAGGCTGTGGTTATAAGGACACCTTGGCCATAATATTACTTTGTAATGAGAATGTTTGAAAAAGCTGCTCCGTGCTCTGCAGTAATAAAAGAAGACAGACGAGCAGTAATTTTCAGGTAATTTAAAGTCTTGTCTCATTTTCTTTTCCTTTCATTATGTGTTCTGAGGTCCCGTCCCTGTTCTGGGTACCACGGACACAGCTTGTCTGTGGAGTGCCAGCCCCAGTGTGTCTCCTCTCACACCCAGCAGTGACACCAGTGCTGGCCTCATTTATCAGCACCAAAAAAAAAAAGGTTGTTTTTGGCTCCCTGCGTCTACTTGTTGCTTCCTAAGGCACGTGCCTTCACCGTGCCGACACTGGGTTTAATCACAGCACTTAAAAGACTAATAATTGAAATCTTTTGTTTGTTGAAGAAAATAAATCAAGGAACTGCTAATGATGTGCTGACTCAAACCAGCATTTATTACAAAAAAAAAAAGAAGGTCTTGAAGCTGTTTGATCAGTGAGATCAGTGATGAGGAATCCATTTGGAATGTCAGCATTTTTCCACTCTGTTCACACAGAAGGAAAGGAGGTAGGGTTGCTGTCTATCAGGTTGTTCCAGGTAGCCTTTGTTGTTTAATTTTATGAAGAAAATAAAAAAATGCTTAAACAACTGCCTAAAATCTGGAATTGTAACCAAAAAGAGAAATGGGTTCAAAAGGATATCGGGACTGAATCCCAACGTTACTCATAAACGAGAAGTTTATGACCCTTCGGTGTCAGCTCTCCCTCTTTTATGTCACGTGGTCTCGCGGGAGGGGAGTGGCACTGCCCCAAAATGAATCCTTGTCCTGGGCTCGTCCTTCCTCCACGAGAAAGGCCTTGTCCTCTGGGACTGGTTTTTCTGAGAGCGAGCCCTGAGGGAGGGGTGAGCACACCTCTGTCCTCCTGCCTCTCTTTAAGGCCCAGGGGTTACACTGCACTCTGTGGTTGCCTGTGCGTGGTACACTCCAGAGTGCCCTGCCAGGACCTGCAGCATGGATCAGAGGGATGAGGACACTGAGGGCACTTGGGGTGTGCAGCTGGAGCAGAGGAGACCGAGGGGAGACCTCAGTGCAGTTCCAACTGCCTGGGCAGGGGCAGAGGAGGGGCAGGGACTGAGCTCTGGTCTGTGAGCAGGGACAGGACCCAGGGAAGGGCTGGAGCTGTGCCAGGGCAGGCTCAGGTTGGATCTCAGGGAAAGGGTCTTCCCCCAGAGGCTGGTTGGGCACTGACCAGGCTCCCCAGGGCAGTGGGCACAGCCCCAAGGCTGCCAGAGCTCCAGGAGGGTTTGGATGATCCTCTGGGGCACAGGGGGTCATCGTTAGGGATGAGCCTGTGCAGGTCTGAGGGTTGGGCTGGATGATCCCTGTGGGTCCCTTCCAGCTCAGCGGATTCTGTGATCTGTGATTCCATGGCTCCTTCCCACCACCTTCATCACTGACCTCATTTTCTGAGTTGTGCCCAAATACTGAGCAAGTTGCTGTGGCTGGAGCTGAGGCTGAGCTGTTGGGTTTGGCTGACACACCTCCCTGCCCTGCCCAGAGCTGGGAGCCTCCAGGCTCCATGGGCTGTGCTCCCCTTGCACGGATACCAGCACACAGGGGTTTCCTGATCGGAATTCCCACCAGGAATTCTGGCACAGCAGAGGCAGAACTGGGCTATCCACAATCGTCCCTTTCAGCTCTCCTGGATTTCCAGACATCTGAGTGTTTTCCATTAAAGGTGCAGACCCTTCCTCCTGCCCACCACAGGCACCTTCCAGTGAGTGATTCCCTGAGGAGCTGTGGGCTGTGGAGCTGAAATATTGTATTTCTGTGCTGTTCCGCTGACAGAGGGAATTTTTATCTGTGCCTTTATTTATGGCACCTGCCTCATCCAGTGAGTTTCCTCTCCTTACAGGTCTCATCAATCTCTGGGAGTACAATCATCCATTTCAGCTTGGACGACAGAGTCTCTCTTCCTAAAGTTATTTATGGCCTTAGTTATTTTTTCCCTGGAAGAGCATCAGTACAGGTGACCACCTTTGTTTCCCACCCGCTTCCCCAGGGCCCTTCCCCACAGCCGTTAAATCTGGGTGGTCCTACTGAAACCCAGGAAAACTGTGTATGAGTCTGGTGTGGCAGAGACAGAGCTGGGCAGTAAAAACCCTCGTTTAACACCAAAAGCTTTTCCCACCCTGATCCTGTCCCCTTCCCTGATGCATGGAGCAGTGGCTCTATCCCACCGACGTCTCAGCCTGGCAAAACTGCAAATTAGGAACAGCAAAGGCCAACCTTGGACAAAATTCCCAGAGTTTTTCTGGGGTCAATTTACCATTTCTCATATCATGCTTTTAGCACCTGTCTGGGCAGTGTGTACTTGGAATCATCCAAAATCAAAAAGCTGCAATTTAAAATACCTCCTCTTAAGGACAATGATGATATCTCCTTGATAGGACACAGGGAATGGCTTCCCACTGCCAGAGGGCAGGGATAGATGGGATCTATGGGAAGGAATTCCTGGCTATGAGGGTGGTGAGGCCCTGGCACAGGTTGCCCAGAGAAGCTGTGCCTGCCCCTGGATCCCTGGAAGTGTCCAAGGCCAGGTTGGACGGGGCTTGGAGCAACCTGGGCTGGTGGAAGGTGTCCCTGCCCATGGCAGGGGATGGGATGAGATGATCCTTAATGTCCCTTCCAGCCCAAAGCATTTTGGGATTCTGTGATTAAAGGAAAACTCCTGGTTCTGTTTAAGAGGGGGGAAATCAAAGGCTTCTCAGGTGTGCATTTGCAGGGGTTGTGCTGGCAGTGGGACCTGCTGGGCTCAACTGAATCAGCAATTGTTGTCAAATCACTTGAGCTTAACTAACATTTCTTGAATGCACTGAAGGGTGACAAATAACCTTAAAAAAACAAAACCTGTCTGGGTTTTCTTGACAAATACTGCCTTTTTCTTATCTCTGTCACCATCCAAAGGAAGAAATGTGAGGGGTGCTTATTTGTCACATCCTGGCAACAAACTGTGTTTGAAAGAAAGTGGTCAACTTTGAACAGAAAATCCTGGCCCAGCAGATCATGGCAGAAATTCCTCGACCGCCAAAAGCAGAGCAATCAAAACACCAGGAAACAACAACATTCCAAGCACATGTCAAAGTATCCCAAAACCATGACTGCAAAGCCCATCTCTATCCACCGATGAGCAGCAGCAGGAACAGAAGGCAACTTTAATACGACAGAAGAGATATTTCTCTTTAGAGGATGTTAATAATGGTTGAAAATGTAATTAACTCGTGTCAACGGGCTACTATTAATTTAAGTGTGGACTAAACAGTAAATCACAATGGGATCTGTCCTTCTGCAGGAGATGGAAAAGCTTCCAGAGGGAAAGGAAAAACTGTCATCAAGTGTGATGAAAAAACAGCTCTTTATGTAACTATTTCAATCCCAGTTTTCCAGTCCTTTAAATGTTCACCCCAGAAGCTCAGCATCGCCCAGGCCACCTCCCTTCAGATCTTTTCAGGCATCTTCCCTTTTGTTTTTCCACCAGCCTTTTAGACAGAGTCCTCCCCACGGACACACCCAGGCTCCACCAGCTTTATGGAGATTATCCGGTACTTAGAAGAAGCACTTTCCTTTTCGCCCTGAATTTCGTGCAGTCACTTCTACAAGACTCGGTGGGTGTTTTTCTCAGGGCTTCTTGCAGAGGCTCGTGTGGAAACCTTCAGCTGCCCCCTTTCTTTATGAGCTGGTGCTGGGCAATTAACCTCCTGTACTGGATATATTTTAAGGGCAAAACATCCCAGAAATTACCAGGCATTACCACTGGAGTGGAATCCTTAAAAAGGAACCTTCAGCCTCGTTTGGCATCTGGGTTCTCACGCCCCAGCAATCTCTTCTCACTCTCCTGATGTAAGACAAGCCTCCTGCTCCCTCTCCCCAAACCAGCCCTACAGTAATACAGAAACCTTCTTTAAAATGCTCCTCATTTGCCAGGTTTCTTCCAAAATGTCCATATTGCTGTTGGAAGGACTTTGACCTGCACGTGTGTGCAAGAGAAATTCAGTCAAAGATGATGGATTGTGGTTTTTTCTGTTCAGCTTGGGGTTTTTACCTGTTTTCAATCATGATTTTAATGTAATGCCAGCTAGAGGAGGCAAACACTCCAGGCTTCATCCAAATGCTTTATATTATTCTACTTTAATTCTGATTGAACATGAAATTAATTATGACTGAGAGGATCCATTTGTTGAGGGGGAAACCCCTTTGATACCATTCAGTTTGGCTATCAAGTGTCAGGCCCAGTCCCACTCGGTGACAAGGTATTTGAGCACAGTAACAATGAGATCGACTGATAAATACCACACAAACAACAGAAAATTATTATCTCTTATGTTCCTGTTCCTTCCCAAGTTGTGCCATCAAACGGTGGGTTTCCCCCAGGACACTTTAATCTCATGGCATGTGCCAGGAGTAAAAAACTTCCCTGGCTGCACTGGCCAGAGGGAAAACCTCTCGTCGGTTCTGACTCCACAAACAAAATTATTATGAAGGCAAAGTGATGGAAAAGGAGAAAAGAATGATGGCACATGCACCATCTCTCCTGGGAGGGGGGTTGGATAACTCCAGCCTCCAGCACAGCTCATTTAAAGCCTCTCCAGCACTGCTGTAAGACATCAGCAGAGATGGAAGTGGAAAATGAAATTTTAATGGTCCTTGTGCTCTGGGAGTCTCTCCCGTCTGCTTTTTACATCAGCTAAACGGGCAGGACCACAAAACCCTGCAAGAACAAGCCTAAATATCACACCAAGCCCTGCTTGAAGGAACGAGAGGTGGAGGAGCACATCTGAAAGCCATCAGTGCAAACAGCCCAGCTCGCTGTGCTCAAATGAGTTACCTCCAAAAGGATTTGGGAATGCAGCAAGGAACCCAGCCAGCCCAACAGTGGGCTTTTTGCAGAGGGACTGTTGTTCTCTCCCACTGCTGATGTACTGATTTACTACACACGGCAGCCTCTGCGAAGCCAGGATTCCACAGCACAGAGCATCACACGAGCCGAAGAGGTGGTGCCTCCCAACCAGGCCATGGTGTTTGTAAATCAGCAAATTGGATTTAGCCCTTTGAATCTGCCCCAGCAGCAGCTGGGAAGCAGCAGCACTGCTGGGAAGAGCTGTTTGCAGGATGAGAGAAGAGCCTGATGTCTCATTAAAGGTCCCTTGGTAATTTCTGAAATATAGATGGTGTTAACTCTCATCTCTTGGCTGATTCACAACTGGTAATTGCTGAAGCTGTGCAGCATTTCCTACCCCATTCCTGGTGGGACTGAGTACTGTCCCCATCTGCAGAATGTCCTGCACAGCACCCAGAGGTGCCTCCAGAGTGGGAGAAAGTTTCCCATAGAAATTTAAACTTCCTCAGTTTCCTTTAGAAGATCTACACAGGAGAAAGAGCCCTCCTGGAGCAGCACTGCTGATTAAAGCCTGTGGAGCTGAAGCTGCAGACTCTACTCCTAGATATCCACACACTGGAATTTTGGGCTTCTCCACAGCCAGGAGGGCTGGAACGACTGAATTACCACAAAAAATGTCTATTCTCTCTATTAGTTTTATGGAGTAAAAACTGTACTTGGGGCTGACATTTCTCATCAGAGGCTTTTTCCTTGCCACAATCATCTCTCTTCTCATTGGCAAAAAACGTTCAGTATCTTTGTGACCTTGAACATTGGGAAAGCTGTCTCCAAACCTGATATCCCAGGATGCCGTATATCAGACTATGAAGCGACTCGGAGACACTGCCTTGAGAAGTCCTCGTGTGCCTTTATTTTCCTGCGTGCTGAACTGCCCACAAAACCCCCCAGGCTCACAATCCCTCCTCCATCCACCACTGAGCAGGGCTCCGAGAGGAAAGGAGCACAGAATTTAAGCGAGTTGAAGCCCGTGGTTAAACGTGCACCTGTGACGCAGAGCACAAGCCGTGGAGTGGGAATCACTCCAGAAGGATTGTTTCCTGCCAGGGGAAAGGAAGATCAAAGCGCTGATCCTGCTCTGATTGAGTGTTACCACCCTTCATTTCTAAAACACGGAAAAAAAAGGTCTTTGTGCAGCTGAGACAACACGTTTTTCATTTTTGCTGTGTGTGATTTACCTCCACGGCTCCCGGGAGCACCAACAGCACCCACACAGCTTATTCCCGGGAGACTCCTGGGGAAACACAGGCAGTTCAGCAGGATACAGCAGGTAAACCTTCAGAGGAGAAGGGAGGGGATATCCTGCTCTCAAAGCTGTCCCTCCTGATCAAAACAAAGCAGTTCACACTTACTAATGAGGTGTGGTCTGCGAACACTTCCCAGCAGAACCATCAGGCCCCTGGAAAGGAGCCTCTGGGAGCCCCCACAGATCCAAACTGCAGAGGACACGGAGAGCTGACACACCCGGCTGGTAGCAGCTCTGAGGGCTTGCGCTGCCTCGGATAGTTCAGATAGTGCCTTAGACAGCGATCATTTCCAGTGTCAACTCTGACAGAGAGCAAAGGAAGAGCACTTTAAGCACATGAAGCTCCCACTTTTGGGAAATAGCTGCCTAACGCTCACTTTCACCAGCAGCGCCGCTGCCAAGACTTTCCTGGCGAGATCCACACGTGTTTAGAAACCAGGAGTTTTCTGCACTGCAAATCCAAAGTGTTCCCAAGCATCCGGAGTCCCCTCAGGGAAGGGGGAGTAAAGAAAAGAAGCTCCTATGTGATACTCCTATTTTATACACGGAGTTAATGCCTTTGGGGTGACCTCACTGGGGCCTTCAGTGTCTGAAGGGACAGAAATGATGAAGAGAGACCATTTCCAAAGGCCTGGAGGGACAGCACACAGGGAACAGCTTCCCACTGACACAGGGCAGGGAGAGATGGGATAGTGGGAAGGAATCCTTCCCTGGGAGGGTGGGGAGGCCCTGGCACAGGGTGCCCAGAGAAGCTGTGGCTGCCCCTGGATCCCTGAAAGTGTCCAAGGGCCAGGTTGGATGGGGCTTGGAGCAACCTGGGCTGGTGGGAGACGTTCCATGATTCTGTGCTGTTACAAACCCACCTCAGACCATTCTCTTTGAAACAGCCACTGGGAAAAGAAAAACCCAGTATTTCCAACAACATTCCTCATTGCCTTTACCCCAAAGAGACTAAACCCAGCGTCATTATTTCCTCCACAGAAAGACACCCTGAAAGAACAAGCCCCCTGTATTCCTCCTGCCAGAAATAATCACTTCTTCTTTAACTAATTACATTTTAAGTGCAGACTTTTTTCCACCTACACTGTGACAGTCCTACAACTACAAAAGCTTTGCCAGAGGGTTGTGCTGGGGGTTTTTTTTAGCCCATGGATATGTGCTCTGCTATGTATATACCTAAATAAGCTTTATAATAAAAACAAACAGGATTGGAGGGCGTTTTTGAAATTGGCTCTGTTTGTTGTACAGTCAATCCAAAAGGGGTTTGTATTCAGGTTCTCCAGGAGGCTGCTGCAGCCCTTCCTGAGCAGGGCGTGGGTCCAGCTGATTCAGCAGCCAGGACAGATTTAACACTGAGCTACTGCAGGGCTTTGCAACCCCAATCCCTTTCACATAAACCCAAACCACACCGGTCATCCTGGGGAAAATTTGGTATTCCCACAGCAACGGAAGGAAAAAGTTGCTGCAGCAATTCCTGATGGCAGAAGGGACACATGGTTTGCCAAAGATGCAGGAAAAGAAACGATTTCTTTTCCCAGTGTCTGTGATAAAGCAGTACATGATCAGGAGCTGGGAGCAAAAGTCTCGTCCAAACAAGGCAAAGCTGTGGCCAAGCAGCAGGGCTGAAAACACTGGGAACTCCTCAGAGGATCAAAGACTTGGATAGGAATGAAGTGGCACCTGAGAGAGCTGAATTTACCTGGTTTCCAAGGAGTGTGGCTTCGTCTGTGTTTGATGCCGCAGACTCAGAGGACAGCCGGGGTGGGAGAGAACTCTGGAGATCATCCAAGTCCAACCCCTCTGCCCAGGCAGGGTCACCTGCAGCAGTGACACGGGAACCACGTGGGTTTGGAATATCTCCAGAGAGGACACTCCATGATCACCCTGGGCAGCTGTTCCAGAGCTCTGACACCCTCCATGGACAGGAATTCTTCCTAAAGTGGAGGTGGAGCAAAGTTGGGGTAAAGCAGAGCCTCTGGCTCCCGTTTAGCTGCAGTGAGCGTGGCCTGTCCCCCTGCAAAGCTCTGAGGTCTCACGCTAATAAAATAAAACATCGCTTTTATTTAGTTGAACATCACAGGATTTGATGTGCGAGTGACATTTGGAAGGCAAAAATCAGATAAATTCTTATGTGCTCTGGTGCTCCTGTGGATCTGCAGCCCAAAAGCCTGTGGGTGGTTTCAGGACTCGGTGGGATGAAGAACCTCCCTGTGTTTGACCAGCTGAAAACACCGCCACGGCAGGAGCTGCCATCCAATTTTCAGTTCCACTCCCTGAACTTAAACCAAAGGTCGATCCTGATTTCCATCCCAGCAGAGGACACCAGCATAGTTCATTCTGTAAAAGCAGTGTGTGGTTTTGCTCCTCAGCTCCACCTTCGAGAAGTAATTTGCTGTTCTTATTTTGCAATAAACCAGCCGTTGCCGCTCGGAAGAAAGGAGGGCTTTGACAAGGAACATACTTGGACTAAAATTAACAGCAGTGCTTCGGTGCTAGCAAACAATCTGGGAACAGTTGCTATGTGTTACTACCTGCAAAGCTGTAATCTTTGATGTCAAGCTCAGGCATTAAGAATTCCCAAAGAAAACCAGAAGGAATGGAGGGGAAGCAGAATATCTAAGTGGAAGGGAAGGGTTTTGGAAAGGCAGCAAAGCACAGAACGCTTTGAAAAGATGAGGCTGAAGAGCAGTTTTGGGGCTGACCTCTGCTTTTGCAGAGGGCAGGAAAGGCTGGATATCCATTTTCACTGGATAGTGAACGGGAACTGTGGAAGCAGCGCAATGCTGGAGCTGTTTTACCCGCACTAATGCAGCACCCCAGTTCACCTGCAATTCCGTCAGAGACTTCCCTCTGGCAGGGCTGCACTGAACAAAAACCAGGAGAGACACAAGCTGAGCCCACAGTTCCCACCTTCAGCTAAAGGAAGTATCCCAGTGGATATCCAACTCCCAAGGCAGCTCTCCCCCCTGCTCTGGGCACAACCCTTACGTAATTTAGCGAACAGAGGACAATAGCTGTGGTTAATCCTGTTTTCCATCACAAAACTGCACAGAACAGGCAGCAAAAGCAATGCTAAAAACCCAGTGGTGACCCAACAGGTGTCCACAAACTCAGGGCTGTTCAAAACAATTCCCAGACACCTCAGGAGCCGAGGGAAATGATCTCTGTGTCAATGAAGGAAGGCAAAACACCTCCCAAAGCCACTTAACAGTAATGTGGAAAAGCAGTGAGGGCTGTTACACAGCAAAACAAAGAGGAGGGAAAATCATAATTAAGAACCCAATCATGTTTTAGCTCTCAGCAAAAACTCTGACTTCCAATTAATTCCTAAATGTCCTCTTTGAGCAAAGGGGGAAAAAAAGGACAGGTGAAGCTCTGCCGAATCTGTTGCTCACACGCGATTTCGCCCCTAAGGCAGAGAGGCAAACTGAGGGTTTCTCTTGGTGTTTGTGCAGATGGCAAATGATCCACTGCCCTTAACCCTGCATCCAGCATCAGCTTCGAACCACACAGAGATAAAGGGCAGCTCTGTTCCAAAAGAAATATTATTGTTTGTGCTTCTTGCTCTGCGTTGGTCAGAGATGATGTTGGTAAAGGGGCACAACTGGGCTCCCCAAGGGTCTGAGACACTTCAGATTCAACAGGGAAAACATCTACCTTTTGTTTTGGGGTTGGTTACAGCACCTTCCTCTCTTAGCACCAGCATTACCTGCTAAACACAAACAGCAGCTCCAGCACAGGGCTCTGGGCCGAAATAAAACAGCAAATCGCTTCAGATCATCCAGAAGAAAATGAACTGGGCAAGTGTTAATAGTGGTTAGTTACAAAGCACCTCTGGAAATTCATTTTATTCCTCTCTCAGTTCTCAGAATATTCACATGTATTGATCTCCACATGGTCCAGCTAAAAAGCATCCCAGGAATATTGACTGCTAAGATACAGCCACGAAGACTGGAAAGAAAGACTTTCTTTCATGGTCACGTGTAGCAATTGTTCCAAAATAATGCTCTCATTTTCTCCTGGAAAAACTGGTTATTCACACTGTCAGGGCTGATCTGGAAGTTATAATTAGTTTCCTTCAGAAGGTTGTACATTAAATTCTAAAATAAAAAGGGAAAATTCTCCCAAATACATTATTTCCTACCCAGTTTTAGCTCGTGAACTTCCACAACCTTTCCCTACAGAAAGGGAAGATGTTCCATACACACATTTACATCACTTAATTCGTACCAGTAAGGGGCCTCTAAGAAATGACAGATTAATGAATGCTAACAAATAAACAAGACCCAGGTTTTCCTCAACCGTGGTGTGGGAAGAAACAAATATTATTAACTGAGCGAAACTCTCAGAGAAAATGACTTCCAGATCACAGGATAAAAGTGAACACTTTACATTTGCTGTGAGGAAAACAAAGTGGAAGCTTTTATTTCAGCAATAAGGCCAGTGCGCTTCTTTTCAATGAAAAGAGCTTTAATTTGATGATTTCAATTCCTGTTTAATAGCAAATTAGTTACACCCCAGAAGTTTGAGCTTTGCTTTTTAATACATGAGATGTACTGAAGGAAAGCGAATCCAAACATGGAATCTGAATTTTGCTGCTCTTTACCTTCCTAACAAAGCCCTTCAGCAAAGGCAGTCAATACAAACCATCATTTGAAATCACTTGGAACCCTTCTTGTTCCGAAAATCATTAAAACACGTGTATATCCCAAATCTGTTCTCCCAGTGAAAACTGCATGGATTGCCCCAAATTATTTATTATATCCAAGGCTGGTGGTCTCGAAAACAAATGGAGCAATAACTCATCTACAGAAAAGTCTTTCCATCTGTGCCTAGAAAGTCTCGCCGGGGGAAAAAATTAAGATTTGTACAGTCTACAAATGTGTCCCAACCAGGCCTTGCCTGGGGCTTGGTTAGAAAAAATAAAGGAAAAGAAAAGCTGGCCAAGGAAAGACACTTCCAAGCTTAGCCAAAAATAAAGCTCCAAACTCCCTGGTGCAGCAGGAAGGAAAGTTTTGGGAAGCACATCCTCAGTGACCTCTCAGAGAGCTTGGAAACCAAGATTTCACCAAAATCATACAGTCCTTGAAGGGTGTGGGTTGGAAGGGACCTTGAAGACCATCCTGTTCCACCCCCTGCCATGGGCAGGGACACCTTCCACCAGCCCAGGTTGCTCCAAGCCCCGTCCAACCTGGCCTTGGACACTTCCAGGGATCCAGGGGCAGCCACAGCTTCTCTGGGCAACCTGTGCCAGGGCCTCCCCACCCTCCCAGGGAAGGATTCCTTCCCAGTATGCCATCTAAGCCTGCTCTGTCACTTTGAAGCCATTCCCTCTCATCCTGTCACTATAATTCCTGATAATATGATATCAAGGACTTAAAAAAATTAATTTAAACAGGAAAAAAACACATGGTGCTTTCAAAGGCATCAAATGCACCTTTGGGGCCTGACTGATGGTGTGGAAACTACTGTTGATGGAGAACCCCCAGGGGGGAAGAACAGGCTTGAGGTCCCTGCAAGGCTGAAGGCACATCCCAAACCATCCCTGGGGCCTGACCAGAGAATTGCACAGTTTGCTTGATTAAGGCCAAATGAACCCCAATCTCTTACATAGCACCAGCATTTACTGCAGTGAATTTAGGCTGGCAAACCCCAAATACTGGCAGCTGGTTTCCATGGGCATGGAACTCTGCTGGAATAAGAGCACAGCATTTACCGGGATGAAAATACTACACAGTGAAAATGCCCACTGGGACAACATCTGGGAGGCCACATGTGCAGCAGCACCAGCCTTTCCAGGGGTCTCTTCCTTTCTCTGGACACAAATGGGATCAACTTCCTCCCTGTGGGATTTTGAAAAGATCCGTGGCCTCTTTAATCCAGCTCATGACCAAGAGGGATGTTTCACCCTTGATGTGGAGCCACCACTGAACACACCTCCAGTTCCTCGACTTATCATTACCCAGAGAAAAGAGAGATGTGTGGGGTTTCCAGCTGAATTCTTAGGAAAGTTTTAACAGCCTTCATTATGCATTAATTGAATTAAAACCATGAGTTACCACTACGTGTAACACGCAGTCAGTGGAACTGGTGCCATATGAATTAAGATCCTACAACAAACTGAAAGCTGTAATCATTTTTCTCTTCACATTTTTGTGGAGATATCTTTCTCTTCATATTTTTGTACAGTTTTGGCACAAGGCTTGCAAGTAAAAAGCATTTATTTCAAACAGGAAAAAAAAAAAAAGGCATTATAAAACTTGCTAGGACTTTCCTAGAGATACTTCCAAGATCCTACAGAAATCCTGCTTACTTTTCTGACTGTTTATTATTTATAGATACAGGGAGGTTTTGATCCTGGAACAATTCCTGTATTGTGGCCATTTCTTGGACTGAACTCTTGCAGAGATCTGGCCTTTTCTTGGGTCTTTGTCTACAGTGCAGAGAAAGAAATTTCCAAAAAAAAAAAAAACAAACCCAGTGCTTGTCTCATTTGCAGACAAACAAAAAGGATGACAAAGGTTTGGCTATCTCACATTTTCAAGGGAACAGACGAAAAGAAGAACAAAAAAATCTTTGCACCAACACTGGAGGAAATCAGCCCTGTGAAATGAAAGGGTTGGAGCTGACTGGGGTTGTTTTTTAACAGGCTACACAAAAGCTCATGTAGAAACAAGAGGATGAACCATTTATCTGCAATGAATAGAAAATTCCCATCTCCAAATGATTTGGCAAAGCATATTTGTCTTCTGGAAAGGATCAAATAACTATATGGCTCCATTAACGTATAAATAGCTACAATGATTTCCCATTGCAGGTGCTTTTCCTGGTACATTATGGAAGTATACAAGGTTTTAACCAAACGTACAGTCAAAATACTTCCAAAAGAGTATATTGCATAGAGACACTGCTTATTCAACTCATTAACAAATCATATACATTCCTGATTAATTTGTAGTCCAGCTCCGTCACTTCTTGGGATGCAGATCCCACCTGAATTAATCTAGAGCCTAATTCTTGGAAAAACACCCCTGTCTGGAACAGAGATTGGAAGTTTAAAGCAGGAGTAGGTTTTAAATAAAGAAATCTGAACACTGCACACAGAAACAACCCATCAAACTAAACATGGAGGGAAGCAGTAGGAAAAATAGCATGGAAATTTTCACTTGGAGAGCTCCACTCTCCTACTTTTCATTTGATTTCCAGTGCCCATTCCTGTGCTGGGCACGGTGGGACACCTCGAGTGCTGGGTCCAGGAACATAAGAGAGACCCAGAGGGGCTGGAGCGTGTGCAGGGAAGGGAACGGAGCTGGGAAGGGGCTGGAGCAGCAGGAGGGGCTGAGGGAGCTGGGGGGGCTCAGCCTGGAGCAAAGGAGGCTCAGGGGGGACCTTCTGGCTCTGCAACTCCCTGACAGGAGGGGGGAGCCGGGGGGGGTCGGGCTCTGCTCCCAGGNGCCCAAGGAAGGCCTGGCCGTGGCACTCAGTGCTCTGGGCTGGGGGACAAGGAGGGCATCGGGCACAGGGGGGATCCATGGGCTGGGAGGGCTTTTCCAGCCTCAGTGATTCTGGGATTCTGTCATTTTATTTGCTTTGAAAAGCATCAGTCAGTGAAAAAACAACACTCCAAAAGCAGGAAACCCTTCTGCTTCCCAGCGGTGGCACTGCCATGACACAAATGGGGACAATTCCCTGGATTTAAGGAAAAAAAAAAAATGACTGGCTCAGGAACAGGCCCACCATCCCACACACCTCCAGCAGATATTCCATCCCTGGGACAAAAGCCAGGATTTCTCCAGGCTTTGCCCGAATTACCAGTAAGAGCCCTAGATGTGTCACCTCTTCAGCCTTCAAAAAGGCAACACCAAAGAAATATTTTACAGCAGAAAAACTGTATTTTGATCCCACTCCTCTTCAGGTTCATTTTTCTCCCCTTCAGACAGAAGCTAAGGATGCAATATTCCTGTCTAAAACTATTTAAAAATAAAAAGCACATACTGGTACTTTGGTTTATGCTGAATTCATGGAGCCCCTCAGTACGTCCCTATCACCAGAGTTCATGGAGAGAGACAAGAGGGGACAACACTGGATCATTTGTCTTTCAGTGACACACAAACTTCAGGGAAGGGGGAGATGTCATGGAATAGGATCCATACAGAGGAGTTTAGGGCCAGGAGGACATCCCTCAACCTGGGTAATGGACTGTGAGACCCTATCAAGTAGAGGTGGTATCCATGTCATCTGGAGGACTTCTACACATCTGTAAAATCACAGAATCATGGAATGGTTGCTCCAAGCCCTGTCTAACCTGGCCTTGGACACTCCCAGGGATCCAGGGGCAGCCACAGCTTCTCTGGGCAACCTGTGCCCGGGCTGTCCCACCCTCATAGCCAGGAATTCCTTCCCACTATCCCATGCCCTCTGGCAGTGGGAAGCCATTCCCTGTGTCCTGTCCCTCCAGGCCTTGTCCCCAGTCCCTCTCCAGCTCTCCTAGAGCCCCTTTAGGCCCTGGAAGGGGCTCTCAGGTCTCCCTGGAGCCTTCTCTTAGGTTGATGTCACATCTTCTCAGGGGGTTCCCAGCAGCCAAAAATGAGCCTCATTCTTCTCCAAAGGTGATTCTCTCAGCCTGTACCCTCATCCAAACAGAAAGGAGATGAACCAGTGGGAACCAAGTAAAGGATTTCTCTCCCTGTGCTTTTTTGCTGACAAAACCAAAACAGTGCAAAAACCCCTTTGGAAAACAGTTTAGGAGGGATCAACAAAGTCCCGCTGCTAATGAAGCGTGTTGCTTTAGCTGTCTCATTGCCTCATGTTCCCAGGCTGGGATGGCTGCAAACACCTCCTGCACGGAGATGGAGGGGAATATTATGGACACAGACAACTGCAGGCTCCACAGCACAAAGAAATTAGGAAAAAAAACCCAGAGGAATTGAACAGAAGAACATTTATGCAGATTGAACATCCCAAGGAAACATCTCTTTTGAACAGTAAGGATGGAGCAAAGCCTGTTGCCTTTGATTCCCTTGAATTTAAAGGATCATGTCTGACCAAGAGGATCAGAGGGCTGGAGCAGCTCTGCTGGGAGGAAAGGCTGGGGGAGTTGGGATTGTTCAGCCTGGAGAGGAGAAGCTTTGGGGTGACCTGATTGTGGCCTTGCAGGGCCTGAAGGAGCTACAAGAAACATGGAGAGAGACTATTTCCAAGGGCCTGAACTGACAGGACACGAGGGAATGGCTTCCCACTGCCAGAGGGCAGGGAGAGATGGGATATATGGAAGACACTCTTCCCTATGAGGGTGGGGAGGCGCTGGCCCAGGTTGCCCAGAGAAGCTGTGGCTGCCCCTGGATCCCTGGAAGTGTCCAAGGCCAGGTTGGACGGGGCTTGGAGCAACCTGGGCTGGTGGAAGGTGTCCCTGCCCATGGCAGGGGGGGGGATGGGATGAGCTTTGAGATCCCTTCCAGCCCAAACACTTCTGGGAATCTATGATTCCATGACCTTTGGAGGACGAAGGTGGAGAGAGAGCAAGGACTGCAGGGACACATCACATGGCCCCAGGAGGAGAGCACAGCCAGAGACAAGAAAAAGTCTCTCCCTTCACTGGGACCCTTCTCTCCTTTAATCAAGGGAAGAGCCAACAGCTTCTCCATGATGCAGTTTGGTTTCCATTCTCCTCCAGGAAGAAATACGAAGTAGTTTGTTTTTTTTTTTCTCCAGAATCTGAGGAAAACTAATATATAGTTGACCTTTGTCTCTAATTCCTTGTAGTTTAACTTTCCTTCAGTATCCCCGACCTTGAGCTGCAAAGTGATCCTGAACCAGAAATCCGCAGGGTTTAAACAGCCCCGGTGGGACAAAGATCCTGCAGGATGCAAATGCAGCACTTGAGCTCCTGCCTCAGCCACTGCTCAAGCGAAGGAGCTTTGCTAACTCCTTTTGAGCAACTTTTGGGAAAATTCTGGCTTCCCAGGTGATGTCACTGAACCATTTCAATGGACAAAAGGAATATTTGAAGAAGGAACAGAGCCTTTGCCCACAGCTGATCATACCGGAGCCACTGAGGGGTCCTTGACTGGGAGGCCAACAAAGCCATGAAGACATTGCCTGATTTATCATTCTTTTTAAAAAGCACCTCATGACATAATTACAAAGCTGCAGAAATGATCCCTAGTTTATATTTCTCCAAAACGATCAACTTTATACTGGAGGGCTTTGTTTTCGTAAGCAACAAAAACGCTCTTGTTTCTATTCAAAACCCAGCAATTTGGTGCCAAAGCGAGATCAACATTTCTGAAGGCTTTCTCTGGATTTCCATGGGATAAATACTTCACCTATTTCACACAAAGGGCTTAATTTTGCCTCCCCTTTTTTAATGTGCCTCAAACATCCATTCCTGTGGCCCTGCCTGACAGCAGGCACACAAGCAGCCTGGCAGGAGTGATGGATTTGTGTGCGAGCACTCGATCATTGCACAGGCAGGTGATGGGATTATTTTCTCCCTGGGGATGCACTGGATGTTTAGCTACCCTTCTATGGCTGAGGACAGCCTGATTTCATTTCCTTGGCGAACCGATGGACTTAATGCACGTGGAAATAAACCTTCCAAAGGCTGTTTTCTGTGGCTAGACCTGCACTGGGGCACTCGCCCGTGGGCTTCCCTTGGGAAACCAGGGATGGGCCATATCTAGGAATCTCTGCTGGAAAACAAAGGGGAAAGCCCCAGAGATGAACTTTGCAAAGTGCGATTTGCCTATTCCCAAATGAAGGAGGCAGTGTCCCAGTCAGAGCCTGTTCCATGGAAGCACTCCCTGGGATACAACCTGTGTTTTATGCAATGTCTTTGTTGCTCTAAGGCAGTTTTCAGAGCCAGCCAAAAGGCACTGAAATGTTCCAGTTTCACACCAGAGCCCACCCAACAGGTGTTTGCAGCTGAGAGGGCTGGGAAGAGGCGGCCCCACGGGTAAGGAGGAGCTGGCATGTGCCTGCCTGGGGACGTTAATGGGAGGTTTTAGTCCTGGAGGGAGCGGAGAAATCCCTTTATATCAACAAGTGCATTAAATACACCCCTCACTAGAGTGAAGACCCCAGAGGTGAAGCCTCTGTTTCTTCCCAGGGCCTCCTGGAGCAAGGAGAGCGTTGGCAAGAGCTGTAGGAGCCTCCTCCTGCTTGTGTAGGAGCAGATGTGCATCGACACACCTACACGTACACATACAGACCCCAGCCAAATTCCAGGCCAGGACTGTCCTCGCCACCAAACCTACTACTAAGTCCAACTTAGCAACAGCCTTCCCATTTATCCACAGAATTCCCACTAGAGACCTATCCCAGGACACATTCAAACAGCACCACTGCTTGCGGGTGAACAACCAAAAATAAAGAAGATTCTGCCTCTCTCTGAATACGCTGCACTTAAATGGCAGGTTCAAGTTTGTTTTCTTGGACCATCTCTGAATTTTGGGGGTCATACGATATTTTCACCTGCAGCACTGTACACACGCACTGGAAAAGAGCAGATATTCCGCAGGAATGATGAGATTCTCCACAGAAATCCTACGTTCAGCATGACAGAAGGACTGTTGGGGGGCTACCACCCACCTCCCACAGATCACACCCACAGGAATTACACCAAATTGTATCTGAGAGCAAGATTTATAAACCACACAAGAACTTCTGCAAGGAAGGAACAAACAAGGAGATTTTCAAGCTGTTTGGAAGCACACAAACACTGCAGTTTATGGCAGTGGAAACCAGCGTATGGAAACCAGCCACTGGCAAAGAAGCAACTCTGCACCATTCAGAGACCAAAGGAAGAAGGGAATATTTTTGGGGAATGTGAGAGAGAGACTCCAGACAGAGCCCTGCCATTCCCCACCCCCTCTGTGCTGAAGCAGGTGGGTGGGTGCAAAGTTACACAAGATGACAAGTTCTGTTCCCTCCATAAATCCACCAAATGCTTCGTGGTCACAGGTTAAACCTCTTCTCTGCTTCAAATTGCTGTGCAAGTCCCTCACATCCAACAGGTAGAATGACAGAATCACAGACTGGTTTGGGTTGGGAGGGATCTTAAAGCTCAAACCATCCCACCCCCTGCCATGGCCAGGGACACCTTCCACCAGCCCAGGTTGCTCCAAGCCCCGTCCAACCTGGCCTTGGACACTTCCAGGGATCCAGGGGCAGCCACAGCTTCTCTGGGCACCCTGTGCCAGGGCCTCCCCACCCTCACAGGGAACAATTCCTTCCCTGTATCGGCCCTAAATTTCCCCTTTCAGTGGGAAGCCATTCCCCCTCGTCCTGTCACTTCAGTTCCTGCTGAACAGTCCCTCTCTGGCTTCCCTGTAGGTCCCTGCATATTGTGGAAGGGATGGGAGTTTGGATCCTGTAAATCTTCCCAAACTGTAAGTGCCTGAACTAATACACTGGATATTTTAGGAGTGGGTGGGCAGCAGAGCAGTCTGGAAGAGTGAGAAAATCACACCACAACACAGTGACTGCAGGAGCAGAGGAACAACACCAGCTCCTTTCCGTTCCAACATGAGGCCACATGAAGCAGGAGATGAAAATAAATGTTTTATAACAGCAATCACTGTCATTACTACCCAATGAATTTTTACTTTGTGAGCCCATGGTAATGAATTCCACGCAAAAGAGTAAGATTCCCAGACAACAGAGAAAGAAAAACCAACCATCTTTTGGATGAGCTCTTCCTTCCTCCCGTTGCCAAAGGTGGCTTCCCCCGGATCCAGGGAAGCAAAAGGCATCTAAGACGGATCCAGACTGGCATCAAACTCACATCGCACTACCAACAGCAGCAGCACTGGGGGACAAATACTTCTGTTGTGATTTTATTACGGAAACTTTCTTGTGTGCCCATTCAGAGGCCCCTCTGGGCACGCTGGTGCCACCACCCTGGGCTGGCACTGCTGGGACCGGAGCCCCTTGGCAGCAGTGACCCGGTGGGATCCTGTTTGCCCCACACACCCCACACTCCCCCAGTCTCACCAGTTCCCCTCACCAGCTCGGCCCCAGGTTTCCTGGAGCACAACCCAGACTCTGGTTCCCTGAGGAGCTTCAGTCCTGGCACAGGGACACGACAAGGGCTCGGGCTGGTGCCTCCAGGGACGAACCCTGAGCAACGGCACCCCTGGCCAGTGGCCCCCAGTCTGTGCAGCAGTTCCAATCCAGGATTCAGCTTTGATGGATATAAAGCCGCTCAGAGAAGACCTGTAGCCCACCACAAAGCCTGTAATATCCCTCCACAGCTGAAGCTGGGTGAGCTCAGGAGCCACAGCTCAGGAATATCACAGCTCCTCCACTCATCTCAACTGCCCTGACTCCAGAAAAAACCTCCCCCTCTGATCCCTACACAGCAATTACACTCTGAAATGCTTTGCTCGATAAGTTCTGGCTGAATGAGACAAGTTAAAGGGCAAAAAAAGCGTATCAGTGATGCAGCTGAATCTTCTTCCCCCAGTGTACCCTTATCTCAGTCATCACTCTGCAGAAGTACACAGACTTCAGGGATTTAAACCCTTTGCCTCAAACCCCAGCTCAGGTTTCCTAGAAGGGAAAAATTAAGCCAGATCAATACTGAATAGTTATCTAAGCTGGGGCACCTGCCCAGGCTCTCCTTCGGCACAGCACGGCCTTCCTGGTGGCACTGCAGGGGAGTCACACTGAACACAGCCAGGAAGGCTTCAGCTCCCAGCCAGAACGTCCCTGCAGGGCTGTAACTCATCCTTCACCCCTTTCCCGAGGAATCAGCCGTCCTGGATGCTCCCATACAAGTTCACCCAGTGCCCTGTCTGACCCCAGGGAAGGTTTTCCTCTCTAGATTTTTAATCATCCCCCTGTGCCAGCAAAGGAGAAAGGGCAGAAATGTCCCTATGGACGGAGGGTGAGGAAAAAAGGGGGGGTTGGCCCAGCTACTGCACTTTTATTAGGATCATCAGCACCATCCTCCACTTGTGTTTGGGAAAAGGGGATAAGGGAGGAAAAGGTAGTGCCAGGCACCTCTTCCTTCAGCAAAGGGAGAGGAGAAGAGAGAAGCAAGGCTACAGGGTGGACTCTGTCTTTGGTTAATATAAATTAAACAAATACAAAGAAAGGCATGAACATACCCACATAAGAAAGTATCATTAAAACTCATTAGTTTAGTCTTTCATAAGGTAAACCTGAAAGGAGTAATGAGCATTTCAAGCCACAGGGAGCCCTCCCTCTAAAACCTTGTCCAAACATTGCTCTTGTTGGCCAACAGAGAAACCTATAAATAATATACATTGATATGTAAGTGCTTTACTGTGAGGGTGGGGAGGCCCTGGCACAGGTTGCCCAGAGAAGCTGTGGCTGCCCCATCCCTGGAAGCGTCCAAGGCCAGGTTGGAGCTCCCTGGGCTGGTGGAAGGTGTTCCTGCCCACGGCAGGGTGTGGAACGAGGTGATCTTTAAGGTCCCAGTCTGTGATTCTATGACTTTATTTACCACTGTAAAAAGGAATCAGTTCCCTCCACACCCCGGCGGGTTTTCTGTTTTCCCTTCCTTGCACCATCTCCTTTAACAATGATCATCATTTTCTTTGGCATTATGAAAATGCTTCGGTCCTTCAGTAACAGCCCCCAGCAGGGGAAATGCCCTGTAATGGTTATTTCCAGAGGAAGGGCTGTATTTACATCAAAGTTGAGGCTCCAGGCGTGTAACACCCTTAAACTCCTCGTTCAGCATGTGTTAAGTGCAGTGTGAAGAACTCTCAGCCCTCGCTGCCCAAAGCCCGTGTGCAATTTTCTACACTGCTGTTTTTCTTCTTCCCTAAAGCAAATGACTGTTACCAGGCAGGAACATTATCTTTTAACATCTTGCCATTTGCCGGGGCCTCATTAACATTCAAGTCCATGGCAGCAATTTTTAAACAGCAAAATGTTCTTTGGCCAAACTTCTGCACAGTCAAGGCAAAATCACCAACAGGCTCCAATTTCTTCCCTCCCTGTGCTCTGATCCCAGAGGAGGCAGAACTGCTCCATTATTTTGGTTATGAAAAAAATTTCAAGTAGTCTACAGAGATGACTGAGAGCTTTAACTGCACTGCAGAACCCCTACGTCGATATAACTGCCTCAGAGTTTCCAAGGATCCTCATAAAACACTCAAATACAGAAGGTCATCACAGTCTGGTGGCTGGTAACCAACCAGGCCGGTACCAAGGCCACGGGCAGGAACTGATGCCCAGCAAGTTCCCCCTGCACAGGAGGAAGAACTTCTTGGCTGGGCAGTGCCCCAGCCCTGAGCAGAGACCAGAGAGGGGCTGGAGTCTCCTCCCTGGGGATATTGCAGAGCTGTCTGGACACACTCCTGTGCCGTGTGCTCTGGGCTGGCCCTGCTGGAGCAGGGAGGTGGCACCAGATCCCACTGTGGTCCCTTCTCCAGCCTGGCCCATCCTGGGATTCTGTGACTCCAAAGGAACAGTGTTCTACATTAGAAATAAATGACAGTAAAGGACACCGAGGCTTTCAGTCTAACCAAGAAACAGGCAGCAGAGGCACTCAGAACAGAAGTTATACAGTCCATTCCTGGGCAACAGGAGAGAAAGTACAGGTGTTGCTTCAGTGAGCGCTGCAATCCACACACAGGGCAAATTCAGGGTGGGAAGTGAAGAAAAGATCATCACAGAATCACTGGGGTTGGAAAAGACCTCCAACATCACCAAGTTCAACTTTTGACCACTAAACCAGAGCACTGAATCCCACATCTCCTCATTTTGTGAACCCCTCCAGGGGTAGGCACTCCAAACCTCCCTGGGCAGCCCCTGCCAAGGCCTGACCACCCTTTCCAGGGAGAAATTCCTCCTCATGTCCAACCTGAGCCTCCCCTGGCCCCGCTGGAGGCCATTTCCCCCTCACCCCTTTTCATTCTGGCCTCTGTACATGTCACTCTAAAGACATTCTAATTTGAATTTCCTTTCTCTGTATCATCCATGCAGTTAAGAAGAAGAGTAAACCTTCCCATCAAACTTCGTTGTGCCTTGCAAATTCATATTAAAGCTTGGTTTTGCTAATACCTTTGACAGGGATCCTTGTGGGTCCCTTCCAACTCAGGATATTCTATGATTCCACACGTAACAGATGGTAAAGACAGGCAGCATGTGCCCTTTTTGCTGTATTTAAGCAGCACAGATCATTAATGAAACAGAGAGATAGAAGCTGGCTTTCTTTTTTTAAAAAAATTGCTATTATTAGTGGTACCAGCTGGATCTTATCTACTCTTATTGCAGTGAAAAAGCTGTCCTGGAGCAGCACACAAATCACCATCTCCATTGTTTAAGCTGGAAATATCTCAGTCTATTTTACATTCCTCACCAAAGAAAGTTTTCTGAATACGAGAGCCCTTAGAAGCTGAATAAAACTTTACACTAAATTGAATTAATTCAGTGCATCACAGAAATGAGACCTTCCTGCAAGTAAATGGTTGGCTTGAATTCAGGGCCTTGTTACAATTCTTTTCTCTACTACAGTACAATTATGTATGGCAATTAACCTGACAGTTCCCTCCCAGGATCCTTTCTTTCAGACTACCTGAATGAAAAAATGGGTCTCCCCAACATGTCCCCGATCATTCCACGCCGCACCATTCAGATACAATATCACACTTTGAATGCAGACATAAAATACTGATGTAGTAGCCCTTCCTACTCTCTCTTTTAATATTAGAAGCACATTAAACACTGGCAAGTATTTCATTGCTTTAGGGTTTGTGCAGTGGTACTGACACTGTGCAAGGAAACCAGGATCAGTGCCTTGTGTGGCCAAACAGCAGCTTTCCAGAAGGAAGCTTTCCATACACCACGAAGCCAGGTTGGACGGGGCCTGGAGCAACCTGGGCTAGTGGAAGGTGTCCCTGCCATGGCAGGGGGTTGGATGAGATGAGCTTTAAGGTCCCTTCCAACCCAAACCATTCTGGGATTCTGAACACATCTATACCCCTAATACAGAGGGGAGCCTCTCATTATGACTTCTGCTGTTAATGACAAGAAAGGTCCAGCAAAGGATGTCTACAGATCCCAATTACTCCTCCTGAAAAAGAAATCAGACTCTGAGGAACTTTGCTCCTCAGCTCTGCTGTGCTGGAAGGCCATGGAGCTGCTGGAGAGAGTCCAGAGGAGGCCTCAAGAGGATCAGAGGGCTGGAGCAGCTCTGCTGGGAGGAAAGGCTGGGAGAGCTGGGATTGTTCAGCCTGGAGAGGAGAAGCTTTGGGGTGACCCAATTGTGGCCTTGCAGGGCCTGAAGGAGCTACAAGAAACTTGAACAGAGACTATTTCCAAGGGCCTGGAGTGGAAGGACAAGGGGGAATGGCTTCCCACTGCCAGAGGACAGGGTTAGATGAGAGACTGGGAAAACATTCTCCCCTGCGAGGGTGGGGAGGCCCTGGCCCAGGTTGCCCAGAGAAGCTGTGGCTGCCCCTGGATCCCTGGAAGTGTCCAAGGCCAGGCTGGACAGGGCTTGGAGCAACCTGGGCTGGTGGAAGGTGTCCCTGCCCATGGCAGGGGGTGGGATGAGATGAGCTTTAAATCCCCTCCAACCCAAAGCACTCCACAATTCCATGTAGCACTGAGCCAATCCCCAGCAATCCCAGGCAAACACATTTGGTTCTGCAAACAACACTTGCCTTCCTGGGTAAAAATGTTAACCAGCCCAAAATCCTCTGTGGGTTTCTGAAGTGATCCTTCATGGGAAGGCACGGAGAGGTCAGGGCTGTGCTGAGGGTGAAGGGGGAACAGGGACTGCAGGCACAGCAGCACAGGAGGGGATGAACAAGGTAAGTTCATTTAATGAGCTGTTCACATCCAAACCTGTTGCTTTTAAACAGCCACACGCAGTGTTTGTCTGAAGGGTCCAGGAGTCAGCAACAAGCCTGCAAGGAGCAAATAGCCAAGCCAAACGTTGGGCTTTTTTAGACTATTCATATAATTACTGTGCTTTTCACTGTCCCCTTAATTGGTGTTTGCAGAGCTGGATTCCTGTGGTGCTGTCTGTGGAAATACGGGACCTGTGCCAGCAGCAGCAAGGGAAATTTAATTTAATAAACTAAAACACTGCTGCCACTGCCTTGAATGGCAAATTTGGGAACCGAGCTCAGGTACTTCCACTGGGAGGAAAATGCGCTCCCTGGAATCACCAGCTATTCCCATATGAAACAGGGAATCATTAAGGATGGAAAAGACCTCCAAGACCACAGAGTTGTACCTGTGCCTCCCCAGCTCCCGCAGCCGCTCCTGCTGCTCCAGCCCCTTCCCCAGCTCCGTTCCCTTCCCTGCACACGTTCCAGCCTCTCAATGTCTCTTTGGGGTGAGGGGCCAGTACTGGACACAAGTACCAGCAGAAAACCAGCAGGAGGATGCTCAGTGTTAAGCTTGTTAAGAAGCTCAGCCCCTCAAAACTGCAAGCAAAACTTCAACGTTTTTCAAGAGAAAAAAACACCTCAACTGCACTCCCATCCATCCTGCCTGGATTTTAGAGCTTGGCTACGAAAAACAAACACCCTCCAGATCGACTGCAAGGCAGGTAAAAAGGATGTGTTGATGCTTTACGACCCACAAAGAGTCTGTTCTTGAAAATCGAAGCTCCAAACCAGCTAATCTGGGTGGCAAGTTTATTGCAACACCAGGATACATCTTTTCAGGCTGCAAGAGGCTATTTCACTTTCATGTCACACTGAACTCCTGCAGTGCAGTGATTTTAAGGAGAAACAACTAGTTTTGCACTAGATGTCAGTGGGTGTTTAACGAAACGATCTTACAGATGCTGTTGGAAAATAGTAGGTTTCAGCAAAGTAAAAAAATCAGGAAATTCACTGGAAAGGCTTCAGTAAGCAGGAATATAATGTGCCGATTGTTAGGCCACACAAAGCAGGGCAGGCAGAGCTCAGTGCCCGGGAAATGGCATCCCTCTGGTGCCCGCAGGGACTGCGCTCGCTGGGCTGTGGCAGAGCCCTGTGCCGCTCAGGCTGGCACTGGGAGCCTCAGGTGCTGTGGCAGAGCTGTCATCAATCTCTGTCGCGTGGCCCAGCTGCGCCCTGAGCCGATGTGCCCAGCCCGGGGCGTGCCGGGGATGTGCCACCTCCTCCCCCTCGGCACACTCCACGAGAAGCCTGGACGCTGTGGCAGCAGCACATCCCGCACACGGCAATTCAGGCGTCCCTCTCCTCTGTCATAAAGCATGTCCAGCTTTGATATGGAGGGAACAGGGCATTAAATCCATGCTTTGCTACAAAAATCTCGGTAGTGATGTCCCTTTTTGTGGCAAAGCTAATTTGGAACCTACTGTGTTCCATCTTTGTTTACTGCTCCGTGCTGACTGACAGCAAATATCAGTTGCCAGGTCCCAAAGTGTCCCACCATGAGCCCTGCATCCTTTAATTTTTGCTACATCATCTGAGCAACTGTCATCCCCTGCCCACCCCTTTTTCCAGATAATTTTTGAAGGCACTGAAGAGCATCAGGTTGAGCAGAGATCTCATGAAGGGCATCACTGACCATAGGGGGAGAGAAGGGAAGAGCCATCCTTCAGGGAACCCGCCATGGATCTCTTTACTTGAGATCACAGAATCATAGAATATCCTGGGCTGGAAGGGACCCACAGGGATCATCCAGTCCAACTCCTGGCCCTGCACAGACACCCCAACAATCCCACCCTGTGCCCCAGAGATCATCCAAACCCTCCTGGAGCTCTGGCAGCCTTGGGGCTGTGCCCACTGCCCTGGGGAGCCTGGTCAGTGCCAACCACCCTCTGGGGGAAGAACCTTGTCCTGAGATCCAACCTGAGCCTGCCCTGGCCCAGCTCCAGCCCTTCCCTGGGTCCTGTCCCTGCTCACAGAGCAGAGATGGACCTGCCCCTCGGGAGGAGCTGCAGACCCTGGTGAGTTCTGCCCTCAGTCTCCTCCAGGCTGGACAAGCCAAGTGCCCTCAGCCCCTCCTTGTGTGGCCCCTTCAAACCCTTCCCCCTCCTCGTGTCCTCCTTTGGACACTCTCTAAGAGCCTCAGATCTTGCTTATATTGTGGCACCCAAAACTGTCCCGAGGACTTAAGGTGAGGAGATACTGAAAATTCAAGAAAGATGGGAGGAACTGGACCTCGCGGTGACATCCTCCCCGCTGTGAGCAGCACTCTGCAGCCCCCAGAGCTCCGAGGTCCTTTCCAGCCTGCACTGTTCTAAGATTAATCCCTAAAGCACCGGTTACCCAAAGCACACAGAGGGTAATTCAAACCTCCTGCTGTTCCTTTGTTCTCTGCCCTCTCTGCTCCTGTCTCATGCAATGGTTCAGTGGCTCACTGGAGAGCCATGCTTGTTCCAGTTCTTTCCAAAATCTAGGATTTGATACAGACAGCTCGGGTCCTTCTTTCTGTGCTGCTCTGCCCATAACACAACCCCCTGCACTGTGCCAACACCAGTTCTCCCCTTAGCCCATGACGTGGCACCGAGCTTGGAGGGACCTTCTGTACTCCAAGGTGCTCTGTGAAACCCGGGCGGAGCTCTGACTGCCCCTTGGCTGTCCTGCTCAGATGAGATTGCACTTGCTGAAATTGCTCTTCACATTTTCTTATTTGAAATCTGTTAACTTCTGCCCTATCCCTTCCTTTTTTCCCCGAATAAAGAGTTCACAGTGACTTCATTTCTAAAGGATATGTACTCAGAGTTCTCCCGCCCTGTTCCCATTTTAAAACTCCTCTAGAAATTCAAACTGCTTGGGAGCACTTTGTGATGAAGAGATCCCTTGGCTTGTCACCTCTAATCAACTCAGAATCCCCCTTTCACAGCCTGACCAAAATTTTGAATTCTGCCCATTCTCCTGTTGCTGGGAGTCTCCTGGATGTGCTCCAGCATAACTGTTGAATATATTCCTGCTTCCCTAGCAGAGTGCCCTGGCCTTCCCAGGCTGCTGCTCCATCCGCATCATCATTCCAGCAGCTCCATCAGATTTGTTTTCCCTGCTTCACATGGGGCATATCCCCCCCTCTCCAGCTTTTCCAGACAAGCAACTCCATCTTCCCTGTCCTCCTGCCCCAAAGATCCCACTGCAGCCCAATCCACTCCTCAGCCAAGCACCACTTACTTTCAACCTGCAATTTTATACCCAAACTTTGCTAAGATCTACTAAATTTGGCCCAGAATGAAGCTCTAAATAATTCGGTTTACAATTCTAGGTTTACATGAACTTTGCATTAATCTCCTCTCTCAAATTTCCTTGGGGCTAAATGATTAATTCTCTTGAAACAACTTTAAAAATCAGCAATGCCACAGAGCAAACCACCCCATCCCAAGAAAGTCTGAATTCAGAGCTGTACTGAAGACACAGAGAAAAATCCCAACCAACAGAGAAGAAAACCAAAGGACAGTATATCCCTGGAAATTCATCTTGGGCTGCAGTATTTTACCTGGCCCGAATTCTCTGGTTCCAGGTGCGGAAACCAACCAGATCAACACCCCAAGGATGGATGTCAGTGCTTTGTAAACACAGTTTCACACAAAATTTATCCCCAGCACGGCTTTCGAGGAAGGAAATATTTTGCCCAAGGCTGTTTTCACCCCCAGTGCACTGCACTCGTGGGGTGCCTCGGTGGTACAGTCACACACCAGCTTAGCAGGGCCAAAACATATCGGGGAGGCTCTTTGGGGCAGATGAGCTCCTGCAGCTCTGACACACAGCACGCCCGGGGAGCTCACTGGCCTAAACACTCACTCTGCTTCAGCAATCACATCCCTGTAATAATAAATAAACAAGTAAAAAAATAAATTAAGAAATAGTGATTAAAAACCAAAATGCTGCTCACAGCTGACAGCAGTTTTCCATGCAGCGCCTCAGGATCCGCACGAATTCCCCCAGGAAGGCAAGTGCACACTACGGAAAGGGTCCAGAGTATCCCGAGGGACCTCGGGGTTACCAACGTGCACAGTGAGATGCCCTGTTCCATGTGCCACGACAGTTGTGGGTTTGCTTATTTGTGGAATCATCCCGGAATGGTTTGGGTTGGAAGGGCCCTCATCTCATTCCACCCCCTGCCATGGGCAGGGACACCTCCCACTAGCCCCAGGTTGCTCCAAGCCCCGTCCAACCTGGCCTTGGACACTTCCAGGGATGGGGCAGCCACAGCTTCTCTGGGCTCATCCTGCCCTCATCAACAGGAAAAAAAACTAAGGAGGGGTTTTCGTACAACCTACAGTTCTTATAGTGGAAGTGAAGCCTCTTTCCAGGTTACCTGAGTTGGAAATAAAAGGTAAAACATACAATTCCTTATATTCAGGCAGGACATGTGGCTTTTGTCCTGTTTGTTCGGGTTTTTTTCCTAAGTAAATCCATTTCCTGGAACTCCAGACATAAATGTCTCAATATTCCTTGTTTCAATTGACAGAACATGTTTGGGGGTCAGCTTCTTTTCCAAATCAATACTTTAATACATGCTAAAGCTGGATTAGAACTGTCATATATTGTAAACCTTGAATCCTCAGCAATACAGGTACTTACACCAGACAAGATGGTACTGACACATGATGAAAGGCTTAGTAATTAGCTTTTCTTAGCAATTAGAACATATTAATAGAAAATTGATTCCAATCTGATCTACTGGAAATCCTAAATGCACATTAACAGCTGCTTGTGAAAGCATTAGGACTTGGGTTTTTACTCCACAGTAAGAAGGTAAACGAGCTTCAGCCTCAGCTTTCCTTGTTTTTTCTCAAGTTCTTAACCTTTAGTACTGGATGTGCATTAGAGACAGTTAGAGTAACAAAATTCCCTTCAGAAATTGCTGTGGCTGGGAATCAATTGCAAGGCAATTCACATGGCAAGGCACTATTTTCTGTGCAGAAAAGGAAGAGCTGGGAGAACTCGGAAACCAATTCCCTGCCATGGCTCTGACAGCCTGTGTGAGCACACAGGCACGTTTCATTGTAGAACACAGAACACCCTGAGCTGGAAGAGATCATCCAGTCCAACTCCTGGCCCTGCACAGACACCCCAGCAATCCCCCCTGTCCCTCAGAGCGTTGTCCAACCCCTCCTGGAGCTCTGGCAGCCTTGGGGCTGTGCCCACTGCCCTGGGGAGCCTGGTTAGTGCCAACCACCCTCTGGGGGAAGAGCCTTGTCCTGAGATCCAACCTGACCCTGCCCTGGCACAGCTCCAGCCCTTCCCTGGGTCCTGTCCCTGCTCACAGAGCCGAGATGGAGCTGCCCCTCGGGAGGAGCTGCAGCCCCTGGTGAGCTCTGCCCTCAGTCTCCTCTTCTGCAGCTGAACAAACCACGTGCCCTCAGTTCCTCCTCATGTGGCCTTTCCAGGCCCTTCACCCTCGTGTCCCTCCTTTGGACAGTCTCTAATGGCTTCATCTCTTTCTTATATTGTGGCACCCAAAACTCCATGCAGTAATCCAGGTGAGGCCGCCCCTGGGCAGAGCAGAGTGGGACAATCCCCTCCCTGATGCCCTCCAGGACAGGGCTGGCCCTCCTGGCTGCCAGGGCACTGCTGACTCATGGCCAACTGGCACCCACCAGGACCTGCTGAAAAAACCTGCTCTTCCTTGCTACAGTTCTTCCAAGTATTTACCTCAAGAGACATCTGGCTCTGCTTTCACCGCGCAAAAAGCACATCCAACAAAAATGTCAGTACACCGTTCCTGGAAACCTGTACCTGGCAGTGTGAGGCTGTGTCCGGTGTGGAGCTGGAGCACCACTGGAGCTGCCAACACCATCCCTCAGCCAGGTGCAGCCGCACAGGCTGTTACTGCAGTTCCCAGTTGCCAGCAACACTTCCGAGCTCAGCCAGCACACATTTCTCCTACGTTGCTGGTAACGTTCCCAAGGGTACAAACAAAGCCTTCTGGCTCGGTGTATCTGAGGAGATTTCCAGCTAAGTTAAGAGAATTGCTTTAATGAGCTCCGGAGGTGATGACACGAGGCAAACTGGGAGGCTGTCACGCAATTTGTGGTGCAGATCTTCAGGAATATTTTGGACAACTGAACTGAAGGCAGGCGGTAACAGCGCTGCAAACCTTCCCTCGGACCAGCCGTGGAGCTCCTGATGTGAGAAGGAATATCAGGTCTAGATTCCACCCCTATGGACTAACACTGTGGCCACCCCACAGAAAGTCAGGGCAAAACCAGACAACGGAGGCACAAGGGCACAGTAGGACACTCCACCTGCTTCATTTTCGTTCCCATGCCAAGACCAAGGCAAGGGAGCACTCCCAGACTCAGCAGCTCCACGGAGCACAGATAGAAAGGCACAATTCCAGCCACCAGCCAGCCCATGATCCCTGGGGAGCTGCCTGCGGGAAGACCTCGTGACAGAGCCGACTTCATGACAATCCATATTCATGGCAACAGAAAGTGGAATCCACATAAACAGGCTTCTCCTGGGACACTCCTACCCCGTGTGCATTAATAAGCCTGCAAAAGTTTATCATTCAAATAACCAGCTGTGTTCCAAGGGATGCTTCCTGTAAAGGTTTCCAGTATTTATTCAATTAGACATGCTTATGTTCAAGCCATTTGCCATTAGTTTTGTGTTACGGTTATTTCAAAGAAAGGTCGTTCAACGCTCGTTGCTCACTTCCCACCCAATGTTCCTGCAGCATTCCCAGGCATCTCTCACACACTCTCACTTGAGAACCTCAGATGGATCTATCTGAGGCAACCTAAAGTATCCTTAAGGACACCACGCACATTCATGCAACTGAACTCGGTGCAAGAACCCAAATGCTCACTAAAACACCTACATGAGTTCGCAGCTTGGTGTTACCTCAGACAGCACTGAAAGAGCAGTGAGCATAAAACACATTATGCTCCAGGGACAGAATTCCAGATGGACCAAGTGAGGCTTGTCCAACATGTGGTTTGAGCTCGAACAGGCTTCACCAAAGCACTTAGTATTTAGTCCTTCTGGATGTATCCTGAAAGACAAACCCAACCTAATCATACACATCAGGTCAGAGCATCAAAAGCCTCCAAGACTTGAGTCAACCCAGGGTTGAAATCCAAGATCAATCCAACTTCAAACAGTTTGAAAAGGAATCAGCTTGTATTTTGCTGACCATCACCTGAAAAAGCCCAGTGAGCCAGCACTAATAGCCAAAGCAAACCACAGTCCCCAGGCAAGGAAGGATGCTCATGTTTTCTGGGCATTAGCAGCTGAGCCAAACCCCGGGAGGTGCTGCCTAAACACCCCTGAAGATGATTGGCACACATAATCACTTCTTTAAAAGTCCCCCACGCTCCCAAACCATTTGTGCATTTTTCAAACGTTGACCTCAAGTCTTCATCTCCAAGAGATATAAATACAAACATGTTTCTAGGGACTAATTTTAAACAGAGTTCGCCAAACAGAGGAGGAGCTGAGCTACAGCATTTAATACCCCTGTTCACTTTGCACTTGCTTCCAGCAAACTGCCTGCATGAAATTCATATCCTGTTTAATATCTGCAAATCCCTCAGCAGTCCAAGGCCAGGTCGGTACTTCTGCTTCTTGTTTTTTGGGGACTAGAAGGGAAATTAAGGATTTCACGTGTGCAGGTCCCACTGGTGGCGTGGGGAGAAAACGCTCTGCTCTGTGGATGGGCACAGAGAGGATGCCAAGGAAAGGCTGCCAGGTTTGCCACAGGGGCAGGGAATTCACGAGAGGAAATCTAAATCACACCTAAACACCTTGGAGTTTCCCTGCCTCCACAGATTTATAACTTAATCAGTGTTTCAGGCTGCAGGTGAGCAAAGGGCTGGCACTGAGAAGCCCACAAGGATTTGCTCTATTCCCCTGGGATTACCCAGCAAAGGACGCCCATAGCAACTGAAAACTGTACTGCATCTGCTCTCTTCTCCCAGTTAACATTGGGAATTCATCACACTTCCAAGAGCTGTCCCCTAAACCTAAACTAAGCCAAGCTGGGTGACATCCCACCCCGGTAGTGTCCAAGGCCAGGCTGGACGGGGCTTGGAGCAACCTGGGCTGGTGGAAGGTGTCCCTGCCCATGGCAGGGGGCGGCACTGGATGGGCTTTCAGGTCCCTTCCCACCCAAACCATTCCCTGTATCTGTCATGTACTTACAGGGAGCACAGCAGAGCAGGAGTCAACCTGCTGTTTGCTGCTCTCAGTGCATTTCAAAGGTTACAAACAAAAGGGGCCACATCTTCACAACCAGAGTCAACTCCAGTGTGCAATTCTCCTACCCAGCTCTACAATATCCTGAGTTTTAGCAAAGCTTTTAAAGGAAGGAGAAACATGCTCGTAATTGGCTTACAAGGTCTCTGTGGGGTTAAGAAGAAGAAGGGAAAAAACAAGAAATTCATGCCTTAGTGTGGAAGTCATTTTCATGCCCCACTTTTTCAGCTGTGGAATATTTCTTTTGGAAAACAGTCACTAACAAGTAAAACTCTAGGGGATTTTTTTCTCCCTTTACAACAATAAATATTTCCTGTGAATTAGTGCTCTGAAAATCTCAACTGGTTTAGAGGTTCAGTTTCATCCAGATAAGCATCCAAGAGCTCAAGTGTGTATCAAGGCTCCTTTGATCTACACACCAGACTGGAAATCCTAGGAGAAAAAGCTCTCTTGCAAGATTTCCACTATTCCTAAATTTTTGCCAAGGTGGAAACAGTTTATTCCTTCAGTGTTTTTACTCCCAGCTTGGCTGCAAACGAGACACACGAACAGTTTAAAGGGAGGAATTCAACTAAGAGATCAGCTTGGATATACATGAATACACAGGGAAAACTCTCTGGAGGCCTGAGGCTTTCCAGAGTCTCTCAGACTTTAAAAACTGGTGTGGGCTTATTAAAAATTTGAGGTGGTGGGCACTGAACTATGTAGCCATTGTTTGCATCGGACTGATCTTACTGAAAAAGCTGGCAAAAAATAGGGTTTAGAGATTTTTCTCAGTCCAGAGGCTGGTGACCTTGAAGAGACTCACATCAGACCAAACAGGAGTGGTAACTAAATAGTTGATATTAAGCCCAGAGCCACGCTCAGGTCCTTCAACCCTGGCCACATTGGGCTAAGCCAAGATGTTGTGCATCAGCCTTTTCTTAGACCTTGCTGAAAAGGCCTGGAAATGACAGAAACCTTCCCTGATGCCAGGTTTCCACCTCCCCCTCCCAACGTGTGCTCCCAGTAATGAGCAACAGTGCCAAGGACCTGCTGGTTCTTCACTGCAGCAACAAACCCTCTGAAACTAATGAAAGGGGGGAGCAGGGCCCCAAATGTCATGTTTTATTAATGTCACCCATGGCCTTGGAAGGCCAGATACATGCTTTGAGTTGCAGGACTGAGGGTTTCTTAACAATGGAGAAGCTCCATCCATTTCAAAGCACAGAGGAAATTTGTATCAAGTCCTGTTCTCCAGGAAGGGAGAGGGAAGGCAATCCAGTTATCTCCCCAGACGGGAGGATGAGCTTCGTGTGAGTAACCAGCAGCTCTGGATAGATGCGGGTATAAGACACCGGCCAAACTTGGGTCCTGCTCATTTTACGTCCTGGGGCACATCCCACACAACTCAAACAATGGACTTCACTGGAGACACCAGCAACACCAAGAGAGGGTGTCTGACGGGTGGGAGAGCTGGGGGTCTACAGCCTGGACAAAAGAAGACTCTGGGAAGACCATAGAGCCCCTTCCAGAGCTGAAAAGCAGGTTATAAAAGGGAGGGAGAGGAATTTTTTATATGTTCAGACAGTGACAGGCCGGGGGGAAATGGCTTCCCACTGAAAGGGGAAATTTAGGGCAGATATTATGAAGAAATCCTTCCCTGTGAGGGTGGGGAGGCCCTGGCCCAGGTTGCCCAGAGAAGCTGTGGCTGCCCCTGGATCCCTGGAAGTGTCCAAGGCCAGGCTGGACGGGGCTTGGAGCAACCTGGGCTGGTGGAAGGTGTCCCTGCCCATGGCAGCGGGTGGATGAGATGAGCTTTAATGTCCTTTCCAACCCAAACCACTGCGTAATTCTGTGACTCTATAGTGTGGGATTCAGCACTTTGATTTGCACCAGATAATACCAAAACCATCAGGTGTATCCTGAATGAGGAAACTCAAACCCAGCCTTGCCAGAAAACCACCTTCTCAGTACTGCCTTGAAGGAAGAGGAAATGGAAACATAAATGGCTGATTTCAGATCTATCAAAAAATACATTTTTTATCATTTTCTATTATTATATACTCACTGTGGGTCAACACATGGGAAATGAAAGACATCTCAGCCGGTGGGTGTTATTGGGTGCCCTCCAGCAACAGCCTGGAAACACCTCCTCACCGACACAGCCACCAGGTACCCAAACCCGCCAGATCAATGCATGAACTATTACCCCCACCACTTTTCTTCAGTGACGGCGCACTGTCCTTCTTTCAGGCTTCCAGAAAAGTTCACAATTAAAAAAAAACCCATTACTAATATTTTCCCTGTTTGAACTGCCTGGTCTAAGCCAACAGTAGACACGCTGGCATCCCCTCACGGCGCTGTGACCGGCCCGGGAGCCCTGAGGGAAGGGGCCGGAAATGGCGCCTGCCACACAAAATGGCGCCCAGGAGGCTCCCCTCCCTCAGGCCGCCCTTTTGTGAAGCGGGAGGCACCAAGCCCCAAAATGAGCATTTTAGGGGCCTCCTGCCAAACTCTGCAGGCTTTTTTTTTATTATTTAGATAAAATAATCCCATTAGAGATGTATAAACACTGTTCCTTCAGGAGCTCAATGATTTAACAAAGCCCTCGTAGCTTTGAAATGGCTTTTTTGCTCTGCTGTTGACAGTTGGGTTTTGCCTCATCTTTGGTGAATTCTGTGACTGAACTATGGGGCAGAAGAAGAAAAAAACCCCTAACTCACATTGTTTTCTCTCAGTATTGTGTGTCTGAGGCTGCCCGCTGGCGTTGGTACTCATAACACAGAGCAGGGGCACAGCGCCATTTCCCTCCGTCCATTTCAAGCTCTTATTTCAAACCTTCATAATCACCAAAAATCCTGCTGTCCCACATTTCCTGAGGCTGGAAGCACTTCAGCCAGTCTAGAAATCTCTTTAGCTGGCCAGAATGGTTAATTAGAAAGGAGCAGAAAACCACAGCAATAACCTGCAGGAGCCCACAAAGCCGTGTCCGGACCAGGATGGACCTTCTCCCACCTGAGGGTCTGTGTCCTCCACTGCCACTGATGAGGAATGGCAGCAAAACAAACTGTTCTGCAACTTGGGTTTAATGTCTTGAGGTTTTACGGCCACAGCCAGTCATTAAATAGTAACTTTGGGGATTGAGATCCTGAGGCAAAAATCCAGTCCTTCCAGGAACATCCAAGCCCCTGAGTTACAACCCAGGAACTTATGGGGGAGAAGAGATGGAGGACAGTCCTGCCCTCAGCAAGGCTCAGTGTCTCTGTGTTCAACAGGGGCCCCATCCTCATAAAATACACTTCTGGGAATAATTTAGTAAGCTGTAGACTTCAAAAAGTAAATGCTTTCTGCAAGTCTGGTGATTTCTGAATTCCTGCTCCTTTTTCAAGAAAAAACGCAGAAATGCTTTATGTTTACAGGTCAAAATATTAAAAATAAGTGGCAAGAATCACAGAATCATCAATGTTGTAAAAGGCCTCCAAGATCATCAAGTCCAGTCGTCAACACAGCACCACCACTGTGTTCACCACTGAACCAAGTGCAACATCCACATGAGTTCTGAACACTTCCAGGGACGACGACTCCACCGCTTCCCTGGGAAGTTTGAAGCTACCAGGGGAATAAATATGCCAATCTAGTTCATTCATTAAATATTGTTTACATACTTGAAATAAATCAGGGATTTTCAGTGAGAAGGAGGTTTAGTGCTCACACTTCTTTTGGTGCCATTTGCTCTGCATCTGCCTGTCAAAACTAACAAGGTTACACAGCAGTCAAGATGTGCAGAAGCCTTTTGTTTAGTTAGCTTGAAAGTGGATTTGATGCACTGGTATAATATTTCAGTGATGAAGGCTATAGGCTTCTTAGCACGAAGAAAAATCCAGAAATTATATGACATTCCTGCCTCTCTATGGCCCTTATGCCTAATGCTTGCAGGATTTGTTAATCCCCTTGGAGCAATTTAAAAAACGTAAACTAAATCCAAATGTAGCGTTTACCTGGTGCCTATTTCTGGGTGTTTTAGATTTGGTATTTATTTCATTTAAGTCGCGACTAATTGCTAAGATGTTACACCAGCACATCCAATCTTTGTGTACAGAGAGGTATTTTCAACTCTTCTGCAGCTGTGGCTCTTCTTGCATAGCCTGCATTTTGCAGCAAAATGCTCAAAGCAAAGGAAAAAAATAATTCCCAGCAAATCAGCGGAAATAATCCCAGCAACACGTAGACTACACAAATGATCCGTCCTTTTCTTGCCTGTAAGACTCGCTGGCATTTGGGAAGTTGGAAATCCAAGGGGAAGCTGAGTTTGATTGTCAGTAGGAGCTGCCGGCACTGTCCACACAGATCTTTCTGACTATTGATCTGTTGTTTATATCTCAAGTGAAGTCTGTAGTAACTTAAGGGCTCCTCACTACCCCACCAGCAGAATGGGAATGTCTGATCTGACACTTCACCAATACCCACATTTCTCTCTGTACAATTGAAAAAGATTTCGAATTGCTTTCTCCCTCCTCTGGGATACCAAACACTGCCCTAAGTCCTTCTATTTGTCATCTAGAGAAGCTGTGGCTGCCCCATCCCTGCAAGTGTTCAGCCCCAGGTTGGACAAGGCTTGGAGCAGCCTGCTCTAGTGGAAAAGTGTCCCTGCCTGTGGCAGGGAGTGGAACAAGACAGTGTTTAAGGGCCCTTACAAACCATTCTGTGATTCTGTGGTGGTTAGAGCAGCTTATTTGTTTTTAATTCAGTACAGCTCCTACAGCTCTGGACCAAACCCAAAACTACATCTAATCTGCACTTTTAGACTTATTAAACTACTTAGTCTTATGAGCAGGACTTCTACTGGTATCAAAGGGCATGTTTTGAATGGAAAAGTTCTATGCTTGACAAAAAATCACTTCTCCATTGCAGATGAAATTCAGTTTTCCTGTCTCAGCAAGCACAGGGTGAGGGCAGAAGACCGTGGTGGCAGCCCTGGTTTAACCCACTCACAGCATGGATGCCCAAATCCCAAGTAATCTCCACATCAAATGGCAGATCAGCAGCAGCGATAAGGTCCAAAGCAAGACCAGCCCTTTTGTGCCAAATCTAACAGCTTTCACACATCCAAAGGAGGGCTACAAGGAGGGTGAAGGATCTAGAAGGAAAGCAGCTGAGGCCTCTTGGTCTGTTCACCTGGGGAAGAGGAGACTGAGGGCAGAGCTCACCAGGGTCTGCAGCTCCTCCCGAGGGGCAGCTCCATCTCTGCTCTGTGAGCAGGGACAGGACCCAGGGAAGGGCTGGAGCTGTGCCAGGGCAGGGTCAGGTTGGATCTCAGGGAAAGGTTCTTCCCCCAGAGGGTGGTTGGCACTGACCAGGCTCCCTAGGGCAGTGGGCACAGCCCCAAGGCTGCCAGAGCTCCAGGAGGGGTTGGACAACGCTCTGAGGGACAGGGTCTGTGCAGGGCCAGGGGTTGGACCGGATGATCTCTTCCAGCTCAAGGTATTCTGTGATCTCCTCCAACCAACATTACCAAATCCCTCCTACTGCCCTGAGAATTACCATCCTAAAGGCAGGAATGGAAATGTCTGGGGAGCAGCCATTCAGAGCCCCACCCTCACCCTGCCGAGGAGGTGGCAGAGCTGGGCAACAATCCTTTGAAATCTCTTGGATTTGGAGCCTGTCAGACAGGAGCACTGTTGGCAAAAACTATTTGAGACGTTGGCTTTAATAGGTGAAATAGATGCCAGCTTGCCTAAAAATGCAACTGGAACACGTCTCTGGATTTCACAGGGAGCTGCTTCAGCTCTGCTGAAAGACTTAGATGTCAAGTCTACCTTCTTTATGAGCTCCAGCCCCGTCCGTGTCTGCTCCCCAAACATGGCCGGAGCACAGCTGATGCTGCCGGGACACAGGGACAGCAAACCACCGGCATTTATCCATGGGACAATGCGCCTGGCCCGCAGCAAAGGCACGGCCCTGGGAAATACTGCACCCAAGATGGATTTTACAGTCCAGAGGGGTCACGCTGTCTGGAATACCACAAAAACATATTTAATCTTCTGGGAGCTGATGAACATGGAATATAAAGCACCTCTGAGGATTTTCAATTCAGAAATAGAGTTGGAAGCTTATAAATCGCTCTGGCCGCAGCATCCGCCGCTTAAATGTTTGTAAGCCAGAAGCTGACCTGGGAGCTCTCCCAAAACAAAGGACCTTGTCTTGCATAAAACCATCTTGGGCCAAATCCGGTCTTGGTTGTGGTGGCAAAGTCTCACTGACACAGCAGGTGAGCTAGTCTGGCAACGTGACAAATTTAAAAGCTCTCGCAAATGAAAGATTAGAAGATGTCCCAGATCTCACTAATTTGAAAGATTCCAAACAGATCCCAGGCATCTCCAGTACCTAAAGGGGATTTACAAGAGAGCAGGAGAGGGACTTTTCACAATGGCATGGAGTGATAGGACAGGAAAGAATGGCCTTAAGATGAAGGAGGACACGTTTAGATCAGGTACTGGGAAGGAATTCTTCCCTGTCAGGGTGGTGAGGCCTTGGCACAGGTTGCCCAGAAGAGCCGTGGCTGCCCGCTGTGTTCCAGATTGGAAGGGGCTTGGATCAATCTGGCCCTGTGAAAGGTGTCCCTGCCCATGGCAGGGAGTAGAACGAGATGAACTTCAAGGTCCTTTCCAACCTAAACCACTCTACACTCCTTGATTTTATGTTATTAGGAAGCTCTAAAGCCTCACAAAAAAGTTTAGGAACGTTCCTGAAAGGATTATCCTGGGGAATAAAACGCAATGCCAAGTGTTTCCCATGGTGTGTGTTGTATCGTGGCAATTGCGCCAACAGAAAAGGGAATCTCCACTTCTAAAAGCTCCAACCAGGAGCACCTACTGCAATTCCATGAGAATTAAACACTGTGCAAGCAGTCCTTGCCATGGCACCTATGCAGATGTTGACACTGCAAACCTCAGACTTCCTATAAGGTAGGGTATGGATCGGTCCTGTTTGAGCAAACCTCACCAGAGGGTCAGACCCCAACTGTGAGGAACAGAATCCCCTCCTGTCTCCAGCTCTCAGACCCATCCACCAGTCCAGGTCAGACAGAGCAGCCCAGCCACGTTCTACAATCTTCCTGGCTTTTGAGTCCCAAAATCGTTTGGATTGGAAGGGACCTGAAAGCCATTCCACCCCCTGCCATGGGCAGGGACACCTTCCACCAGCCCAGGTTGCTCCAAGCCCCGTCCAGCCTGGCCTTGGACACTTCCAGGGATCCAGGGACAGCCACAGCTTCTCTGGGCAACCTGTGCCAGGGCCTCCCCACCCTCCCAGGGAAGGATTCCTTCCCACTATCCCATCTAATCCCGCCCTGTGTCAGTGGGAAACCACTCCCCCTTGGCCTGCCATTATTCCCGCATAAAATAAGTCCATCTCCTTTCACCTCATGAAATCTCATTAGTGACCCTCAGCTGCTTTGCTGTAGGTGGATAAAAACGAAAGGTTATATATAAAAATATAGATAAAGATACATCGCCTCCTCCAGGTCGTGCTCCTGTTAAACACAACCATATGGGAAATGCAGGCGCAAGGGGCACCACGGCAAATAAACAACGCGCTAATTAACGCCCCTCGAACGCAAACACTGAGTAATCGCCACCTGCCCTCCCACCTCCACGAGAAGCAGGAGCAAACCAGTAGGAGAATCTCATCCAGAGGAACAGAGGGCTTGGATGGAAACCTCCGCTCTGCCTGTGGCCCACAAAAGAAGAGCAGTCTCGAGAAGTCCTCGCTGGTTCGGAGAAAGCCACGGGGGAAGGAACAACCACAACGATACCCAGGAAAGAGGTGGGGAAGACCTGACGGAGCTGCCAAATGGAGAGCTCTTTGCAGATGAAGAGGCCAGGCATCAGGAAGGCACCAGCACCACACCCCAGCCCAGAGAAATCCACACTGTACGTTGGATTCCATACATCACACACCTTCCCGTGCCGCTTAGCCCAAGTGGCTGCAGGCAGCCAGGAGCATTAGAGGCCACGAACCCCAGACAGAAACGCAATGCCTGGGTGTAAGAAAAGGAAAGATTTTGGTTTAAAAAAAAACCCAAGTGCCTTTTCTTCATTCAGAATGCATGAAGTGCCTTGGTAAACCCACAAAAATGCCAAGAGTCTGCTTACCTACCCCAACACTCTACTGAAATTATGTACCTTGTGTTTAATCAAATGTAGTATTTTAAATATGAACTTCATTTAGCTGGTTTAAAAACAAAACCTGAAGTTAATCACTATGGGCAACTAACCCTCTGCCATCAAAAAAATAAGGAATTGACCCATTATACCTCCAGAAAAGCAGTTAATTGCTTAAAATACGCAGGCTGATGTTTAGGAACAGCTTGAATTTTTTCCATCTGCAGTGAAAACCATCTGTTCTGCATGATGGATTTCATGACTTTTCAGGTCCATTTCTAAATTGAAATGGATGTTTTAATGATGAAAAATGGGGAGAAGCGATGAATACTTCATTAAAACACATTATTTCCCTGTCAAATTTCTATTCTCCTGACTGTAAGCAAAAATAATGTCTGAGCAGAGCTAATGTCTCGGGTTATCAGGGCTGCAGATGCCTCTTGGCATTTGGTTGAACAAATAAGCCATTTCATCAACCTGCAAACAAAAATGATTCAATAAATTGGAATTTCTTTCCCTCCTAATGAAAACCAGAGTTTTCAAAGTCTTTCAATTACCTCCACGGAATGCGAAAGGCACCGCAGAGACGCCCTGTCTCCCTGTTTGCTTTCAACGCACCGTTCCTGCAGCCGAAAAAAGGCACGTCAAAAACGTCAGCAGGCTGGCGGGAGGGACTCAGCCAGCCCTCCCCTCTGCAAACTGCAGCTAATTATTCCCAGAAGATGAGAGGGTATAATTTCCTACCAAGGCAGGCACCCGATGAGGAAACATTGGGATCTCTCACCCAAATAAACGCCGCTTTTCTATAGCGTTTCTCGGTATATTTGCCAATTACCACGTATTTCGGGACTGAAGGAAGTGTTTGCTCAAGCGCAGAGAAGTGATAACTTAAATATCCAAACAGAGCTTTCTTTTGTGCTTAGGCAATTTATTAAACCAACATGACATGCCATGAAATTGAAAAAAAAAAATAAGCTGGAAGAGAGTGACTGTATTAGAATTCAGAATAAAATACCAAAAGCCTTCAAAACCATCAAGCGGCAGAAAAAACCATGCAAGTCCCAAGGTGCTGCTCTGCTGTCCCACTGGGCTGGGCTCGCCAGGCTCTGCTTCTGCCAAGGCTCTCCAAATTAACATCTGACTTGCACATTGTGTCACCTCCTGACTGCACCAGGAGACTTTAAAACATCTGATAGTGAAAGGGCGCCCTCGACAATCGATTCCCTTTGCAGACATCCAGAGGATCAGCAGACATTTATAAAAGCCTGAGCCTGTTTACAGAGCTTGATGTTCCTCATTAAAACAATTTTTTATTAGGGTTTCCCAATGAAATAAAAGCCAAATCCAAAATGCTACATCAAAGCTAATCCCTGAAGAAAACACGCCGAAACACGTGGGAAAAACAGTGGAAAACTCTCCAGGCAACAGGTGAAGTCTACACAACTTCCTTAGAGATTCCCCCATCCTCAGGTGGGCTTTGACACAAAGACACTTGTCTAAATCTTCCTCTTGCTCTCAGAAAAAAAGCAGAGTCATGGGGACACCCAGGAAAATTAAAGCAAATTCACTTTAGACATAAAGATGTGGGACACAAATCCTTCCCTCGTGTTTGGGGAGCAGCCCAACGTTCGGAATCCTTCCCAAATGAGGCCCAGGAAGAGCTCCACGAAGAAAGTTCATTTAACCAAGTAAGTTATTTAACCAAATGTGTTCACTGACCACACGAAATACAAACTACTCCGATACACCCCAATATTCAACTGAAAATCATGTCCTTTAATTACACCGGAGTGGCAAATACACCTGATTTAATCAGGCAAATCTCAGCTTGTCTACGGGCACAGAGGGGTTCCTGCATTCCTCCATATTCACCTGGACAGGGCATGGAAGAACACGATGACAGTGGAGACGCTGAGCAATCGATATGTAACGAAGCAGCTCTGCAGGAATAATGCTTTCCTTACTCAGCGCCTGTTTCTTTGCTTCATAATTGATTTTGCACCAAAGTTTTAGGATTGCAGAAGCAGCCTCAAAAATCCCTGCTCCGAAACCAGCCAGTTTATTCCTCTTCTCTCCTCCCCCAGGTGGAAGACATTGCACTGCTAGTGCGGCTCAGGTGCTGAGGTGGGATTTTAATCAGCCACTGTGGGTTTTTCTCTATTTCTATAACATGAGACTTTACAAATGCTCATGGAGCTGTGCCAGGGCAGGGTCAGGTTGGATCTCAGCAAAAGGTTCTTCCCCCGGAGGGTGGTTGGCACTGACCAGGCTCCCCAGGGCAGTGTCACAGCCCCAAGGCTGCCAGAGCTCCAGGAGGGTTTGGAACTGCGAGCGACAACGTCAATTCAGCTTCTGCCGCAGATGTAAAAGTGCTGGGGGTAAAACATCTGTCGGCCATCAATGTTCCTCAGCAGCAACAGGCCCAGGCCAGTCCTGCGGGCGACCCCGGGATGTGGATGTTGTTCACGGTGTAGCAGCCGTCTCACGGAGTAACTGCCGTGTTTCTCTTGGATCCAGACCTCAGACTTTTCTACCGTAGTTTAAAAACACGATTGGGAGCCAAAGGGGAGACAAGGGTTTTCAGTCTGGGTTTATTTTCCTTTCCGTGGGTATATTCCATATATAGTCCTCCTCCTAAACTCAGAGCTCTTCCATATATAATATAAGAAGGAAGGCGTGATTTCGAAATACGCCAAATAGCTTTGAGAACTCAGAACAAAGGAATTCAACAGCATAAACGTAAAGCACATCAAAATCTACCATTTCTTTAAAAAAAAAAAATCAAGAATAAAATACTGACTACAAAAAAAGTTTGCTTAAAAATACATACTTTTAAGCCAAGGAATCCACAAGTAGAAGTTTGTTATTCAACCTATTCTCTCACTTTGAAGAGCTGCATAGCCAAAGACTTCCCGTGGATCAGATTTTGAAGTGCCCTTTCCGCAGGGATGCCTGCCAAAATTTTTCTTGGTTCGCGTTGCAGACAAACTGCTCTCCCCCCGGACAAGTCAGAGAAAAATTCCATATAAAATCAGAGGAGGGGAGGATACCTGAGACATCCATCTTGAAATCCTGCTTAAAGAGCACTATTTTTGCACTTGAACGGAGAAGCAAAAGGTATTTAAATTCTAGCAGTGAGAGCAGCCCTGTTTGCTAAGACACCACTCAGGGAAAGGTCAGCCTGAGGTAACCAAAGTCCATTTACAGGCTGTAAAACAAGCCTGGTCTCCTAAATGTGAAAGTCAGGGGCACTTCCAGAAACACCGGTTCAGTGGCATCGGCTTCCTTAACAGGAGATTCCCTTGCCTTCCTCCCCACACTGAATTTGGGTGTAAGCTCTTGGTGTGTATCTCTGCTGGAACGTGCAGGCACAGGATCATGGAATGGGTTGGGTTGGAAGGGATGGTGAAAAACATCCAGTCCCACCCCCTGCCATGGGCAGGGACACCTTCCACCAGCCCAGGTTGCTCCAAGCCCCGTCCAACCTGGCCTTGGACACTTCCAGGGATCCAGGGGCAGCCACAGCTTCTCTGGGCAACCTGGGCTAGGGCCTTCCCACCTCACAGGGAACAATTCCTCCCTCTACTCTACATCTCTGATCTTTCAATTTGAACCCATTCCCCTTGTCCTGTCACTATCTGCCCATGCAAAAGTCACTCTCCCCTCTTTTCCAAGCCCCCTCCAGGCACTGGAAGACCATGATGAGTTTTGCCTGCACTGAAAAGGCTGTGGTGATTTTTCTCTCTGCCAGGAAAAACAAGTAATGAAAGAAAACAGCCAAGAGTGAGAGGCCACAGGGGAGAGGCAGTGCCCACTGTCAGCCAGCTCCCACCGCAGCAAAGTCTTCAATCATCCCAAAAAATGTTGTTTCCCAAGTGCAGCACCGAAACCACGTTTCAGATCTAGAGAAAAGATCTTTGGATCTGGAGAAAAGCAACACCACAAGTGCCTGAATGTGTCACAGTCCGTGGGGTTTGTAACCCAGCTTTCCAGCCTCTCCTTTTTTCCATAAGCAGGAAACCTGAGAAGTTCAGTTCCAATCCAGCACATTGTTGTACTAATTCTGCCTTTCTGGGAAGGAGGGGTTTGGTTCTCCTTGTGCGATTTCTATTATTTTCCATCAGCTGGAAGCAATGCTGTGACACTTAGTTCTGCTTCTCTCTTCCTCTAAAATTGCATTTCTATTATTATCTAGACTGGAATTCCTGGTGATGGATTTGTGTCAGGATGAGAACTTCAGGCTACCAAACAAGGAGAAGAAAGGAGATCCAGTACCTAAAGGGAGCTGACCAATAAAAAAGATGGAGAGACTATTTAGAAGGGCCTGGAGTGCAGGACAAGGGCGAATGGCTTCCCACTGCCAGAGGGCAGGATTAGATGCGATGGTGGGAAGGAATCCTTCCCTGGGAGGGTGGGGAGGCCCTGGCCCAGGTTGCCCAGAGAAGCTATGGCTGTCCCTGGATCCCTGGAAGTGTCCAAGGCCAGGCTGGACCAAGCTAGGGTAGTGGGAAGTGTCCCTGCCCACGGCAGGGGTGGAAGGAGATGGTCTTTTAGGTCCCTTCCAACCCCAACCATTCCATGATTCTATAACCTCTGGAAATAACAATTCTGTTTGAACCGCAGACCTCTGAGTAGGTTTTTTTTTTTTAATTTTTCCTAAGAAAATTCTTTTACAGAGGTACTATTGACAGAAATATTTCAGGCAGTGCCAGGCAAAGCCGTTTATTCCAGCAATTCCTTTCCCATCCCAGTGTCTGAGGCGTGCAGGGAAGGACACATTTTGCTGTGAAACCAGCGCTCACAGGGAGATCAACAAGATCTTTCTCCAAGGTGGACACAAAATTAGCACCAGACCCCACAACCTTTAGGTAAATAGGGACGTGCCCTACCCAAAAGCCTCCTCGTTTCTCTGGGGACACTGGCTCTGCCTGTCTGGGTTTCTGAGGTCCTGGGTCTCCGTGGACTCGCACCCTGCGAGAGGATTGCAGGGCAAGGCAGAACACGCTTTCCAAAAATACCAAACCCAGATTACATAAAACGAGTGGGAAGAACTGGAAAAGCAGAGAGGCTTTTGATCAAACAATTTATGGCATTTCTGCCTGGGAATGCAAATGAAATAATACCGGTGACCTTAAAAATGAACTGAAGCGAGGGGTCCTTGGAGGCACAGAGTCAGAATAGAAGGCTTTTTTCTCCGAGGTGAGATAATGCTTGGACTAGAGCTTTTTAATACATTGTGCTCAGTAAATTCAGTTCAGGGACAAAACTCCTGTGGAATATTTGATTTTTGGCATCTTAACTACTCCACTGAATTCCTAAATTGGCCTGCAGTAAGTTATGTTTTTGCAGCTTTGGAACACTTATTTTCTGGACGTTTGTGCTCACTTCTCATTTTCACAGGCATTAGGTGACAAAGAAAAAAACAGTTGTTCTGAAGGGTGCTTTATTTTCCTTTCTTATGTAACAGCCACGTTCTGTTTTGATTTTTTTTCCCCATAGGAAAACGCTGATATTAACGGTGCCCAAACTTCGGAAGAAACATCAACAGATTGGACTTGAAAAAAACCCCCCAGCCTGGCCAACGTCAGTTTTTCCTGTGTCACTCGATGCATTCCCAAGAAACCCTGAAGTATAATCCAGCCAGATTCACTTTCTGTGGCGGTATCCAGCAGCTGGATACCCGGCCAGTGATGGCACCAAGCTTTATCCCTGTCCTCACCCCGATCCATGGACCTGGCTTCCAAAGGAGACCTTACTTGCAATAGTTTGGGCAGGAAGCAGAAAACGCAGCCCCTCATCTGCCAGGTGTTTCCCAAAACAGCATTTTGGGTTTTTTTTCCTACATCTTCTCCAAAACTCTGCCTCTTTTTCACACAAGCTGGGGCTTGACATCTCCTGCTCTTCTCTGGGATTAGTGCCTTTTTCTCCTGAGAACAGCTTTGCCAAGGACACTGCTAATGTAAAAGGAGTGGATATGGAAGCCAGACATTTTCCCTGGCCCTCTCAGACCAGGGCAGCCTGGAACTCGTGCAAGCACAGGAACACCAGACTTGCTCCAGATCTCAACATCATTGACATTCACAGGAAAATGGAGATGGTTGGTTTGTGGGTCCCTTGGGAAAAGCCTCTCCCAGGATAATTTCGTAACAACAGTTTCTCTGCAAAACCATTTCTGCTCCCAAGAATTACCCAAATAAGAGCTCTCACAGTCCGCTCCGCCCCAAGGAGAAATACAAAATACCTTTTAAAGCTTTTGAGAATGGAAAGCTAAAAAAGAAGCTGCAGAGGTGGTTTCTAGAGGGACCATAAGAGCCATGAAGGAAGGGTTGGGAGAGTCCTGTTCCAGTGTGGTGGGCACTGATCAGGTTCTCCAGGGCAGTGTCATGGCCCCAAGGCTGCCAGAGCTCCAGGAGGGTTTGGACAACACTCTGAGGGAAAGGGGGGATTCTTGGGGTGTCTGTGCAGGGCCAGGAGCTGGACTGGATGATCCTTGGGGGTCCCTTTGACTCAGGATATTCTGTGATTCCATGAGCTGCCCTCTCCACTGCCATGGGATCACTACAGAAATGACCACACAACCATCAGCCTGTTCATGACCTCAGCTAACCCTGGTCCCGCCCTGCTTGGGTTGGCTTGGAGCAGCCACATCCTGGAAAACCCCTCGGAAGGGGAGCCACCCATGCTGTGGTTGTGCCTGGAGCAAAAGCCCCGGCAGCAGGGCCTGGAAGTCCACCTCACCTTGCCTCCACCTGGCTAATCCTCATTTGACTTTCAACTAATCAGTGACCACGGTGACCAGACAAGTGCTAGGGCTGGAGGAATAAAGGAGAAGGTGTTTTTCTTTCCCGTGTCTGGAATGGCTGATGAAGGACACTGGAGATTTTGGAAGTCAGAGCCTTTTCTCAGGCTACCCCAGCAGACATCTCATAGCAAGGATAGTGGGGCGGGGGGAAATCCATCACTGTTTATTGTCTATCTAAAGCTTAATTCAGCCTCAACACACCAGCTCCTCTGAATCACTCCTCGTTCTGCTGAGCAACACGTGAAAAAAGGAAACTCAGAACTGGAAACACAGACACAAAACCTAAAATTAACAGAAGGAAAACCTCCCCACTGCCGTGCATTTTCTCCTGCCAGCTGAGCTCAGCAGGCCCTTTCTCATCACCCCAAAGTGCTGATGATCCCCTCTCCCATATCCCGCACAACAGCAGCGTTTGCACCCCAGACAGGGATTGCTCCGAGATTCCCGTGGGTCGTCCCTGCCCTTCCTCCAGCGCTAATAAATGTCGTGGTGCAGAAGCAACACCACGTGTCACATACTGATGAGCTCCAACATCCCTTCCACAGTATTCTGGACAGTGGTATCAGACCTGGACACGGAGCTGTCACCGCCACAATTATTCCTTTCCCCCCCTTCCAACCGGAGCCTCCTCCCCACGTGTTATCTGTCAATGAGCACCTGCACAGAGCATGAGGTGGGTTTACCCGCAAAGCAGTTTAAAACTCATCCACGGTGTGCTTTGTGCCGCTGTTTTCACCCTCTGAACTCTGCCCCCTGGACAAAGCTCTCCTTTCGTGCTGCCACATCCACCTCTGCTCGGAAACCGCCTCTCTTCGTGAGGCATCGGTGGCTGCCTGAATTCCTGTATCGATTGGGATGCCAAGGAAGCATTCCATCAAAATTCCCAGTCGAGGTTTGGCAGCTGGCACAGCAGCTCACAAAGGCACGTAGGAGTGTAACTGGATGACAGCTACACAGTGGCTTTCCAGCACAGAAGCAGCAAAAATAATATGCAGGCAGCACGGAGCGGGCAGGCTCTCGGTGCCAGCTGCAAATCTCTGCCAGTTAAGGCAAACAACCATTTAATTTGCTTGCAGAGAGGGAGACGATGGACTTCTCATTCCAAGCAGCCCTGAGAAGGTCAGCAGGAGAAGAGAAACATGGAAAACCAATGTAAATATCCAAGCCAAGATGGGCTTTGCCGTGCTCAGAGGGCCCTGTTCAGGAGGACGAGCAGAGGCTGAAAGATTAACACCCCCAAAACCCAACCCGAGTGCAGAGGAGCCCCACAGAGCAGTAACAAACTCCATCCCAAATGCCTGGACAGAGATGATGCCTGAGCTCTGCCTTGCCCTGCTCCCAGATTAACAGTTTATTCCTCCATTGGTGTTTAAACCTGAACTCCTTGCACACAAGGACTCTGTGCCCCCAGTGTTCACACACTGGAAAGTGAAGCTCCAGCAGCTTCCCCTCCACCACCTTCCCAGTTCCGAGTGATGAGGGATTTTGGACAACTTCAGCTGAAATTATGGTCACATCAGATTTACACAGGAGCTCAGGGAATGTCAGCAATTACCAGAATGACCTCAAGGCTTACAGAGGCATCAAGATTAGAGGGAGACTTGTTTTTCTGCAGTAATTTAGTAGCAGATGGTGACTTTTATTTAGACCTTTTGAAGAAAAGTGGCCTTGAATCGGGCACTTTACCAGCTTCATTAACATGTTATTGAGAGGAATATTAAATGTCGAAAGCAGGGACAATTCCCAGAGTCTCACACAATCCCTCACAAATCAAAACCCTTTTTTGAGATGTGAATCTCCAACTTCTGCTGCTTCGTCCTCTGCGCTTTTCAGTTCTACTCTGCAGTGAAACCAGCCCAGCTCAGCTTCTCCATTAAGGTCTTTGTTCGTAAAATGCCAAAGCTTTTCCAGCTCTCAGCAGAGGCTGCGACCCCTCGGCACTCCCACCTGCATTCTGCAGGTAAAGCAAACATCCAGCAGCTCTTCCCCTCACGGTGTGATCCCCACAACCCAGCTGAGCAGCCCCACAGAACTCCCTGCCACGCTCTGGCCTTGCAACAGAACTGGGGTGGGCCAGAGACTTGGAAAGTTTAAAATAAGGGTGAGGACAGAGTCAAATGAGCCAAGAATTAAGAGGCCAACAAAAGACTGGATCTTCAGCACTGAGCAATGGGTCAGGAGGCGACAGCATCACGTTCAGGAGGACGATGAGTGGTCAGCTCGTCAAGATAAACAAGACCTGACTACAGAGCAGGGAAAATGTTGACGTGTCTTGCCCTCTCTGGATTGAAAACACGGTTCTTGTGGAATAATTCTGAGTATCAGAAGTATCCCACAGCCTCCCCCTGCCTAAAGAAAACCCATGTGTTGGCTGTTCTTCTGCATAAGGCTCAGAACGATGTGTTTACACCAGCTGACACTTCCCAAACTCTGTCTCCATTCCCCTCCCACTTACTGCCTGACAGAGACAGCACCCAGCCTGGATTCATCCCTGCTGACAGGAATAAAAATGCTGCCTTTCACCCAGAAAATTGGGATGGGTCGAGGGGAAATCAAATATGGAGAGAAAAAACACATTTCTAACCTGTACATTCAAGGTACATTAAAAAAACTGCTTTATAAGGGCTGAGATGTAGCTGAGATCCCCTCAAAGCTTTTTTTTATAGCGCTAAAAAAGAAATGCATTTATTGCTGACTTCCACAAGCACATATGGTATGCCAGAAAGCACATGAAAGAATCGTATGAACAAATGGCTACTGGTACATAAATGAAAGCAAAATCAATTCTCCCTCCACTTATTACTGAATGAAAGCCATCCAGAACCATTACACATTGCAGGGGAAAAAGAGGCCCCAAAAAACTGAAAAGGAAACTGAAGAATCAAATTTGCTTGTTTAACTCAAATCATGTATTTCTTTTGCTGTAAGGCTTTTGATCTCACTGATCACAGAAGCGTTTGGGTTGGGAGGGAGCTTAAAGCTCATCCCACCCCACCCCCTGCCATGGGCAGGGACACCTTCCACCAGCCCAGGTTGCTCCAAGCCCCGTCCAACCTGGCCTGGGACACTTCCAGGGATCCAGGGGCAGGCACAGCTTCTCTGGGCAACCTGGGCCAGGGCCTCCCCACCCTCACAGGGAACAATTTCCTACTAATATCTGACTTTAACCTACTCTCTGGCAGCGGGAAGGCACATCCAGGGCCCTTGGAAATAGCCTCTCTCCATCTTTCCTCTTGGCCCCTTCAGGCCCTGGAAGGCCCCAGTTGGGTCACCCCAAAGCTTCTCCTCTCCAGGCTGAACAATCCCAGCTCTCCCAGCCTTTCCTGAGAGCAGAGGGGCTCCAGCCCCGTGATCATCTTGGTGGCCCTTGGCTGATATTCCCACTGTGTCCTCATTTCCTCCTTCACACAGACACACCACCGTTGTATTTGGTTCAGAGACTTCCAGACTCGGGGCGCTGCATCTTCTGGAAGACTTGTCACGGCAGCCCTGCTGTGAAATCGTTCAGTGCAGCATTTATGTCACGCTGAGGGTTTTAAAAGGACACCCAGAGCTGCCCCACGGCCCTGAGCAAACATCCCCGGGTTCGGGTTATTGGCACTGGCGGCGCCCCGTCGCCCGTTCTGCTTTTTAAATATATTACCTCGTGTTTATTTATTCGGCAGTGCCATCAATAAAAACACTCAGCTGAAATCTTCCCCCAGCATAAATTCAAAGAGCCGATCTGCAGGTGAAGGAATTAGTTACTCCAAGTGCTTTCAGCCACCAAAACGTGTGTATAAAATAACTCAGCGAGACTTAAACCGTATCAGATCTGTAACAGAAAAATACTGATCCCCGTCTAGAGCTGCCAACCCTCATTAATCATGTCCTGATGAACGAGAGCCTTTGCGGTGCCAGGAATATAGATTTGCTGGGAAATGGCAGAAATATTTCAGGTTAATCTTTTTGACAAAGCGGCCGATTCAGTGAAATAATTTCCCCTGCACAGCCTGGATCCCCAACCAGTATAAATGCGAGGGGCTAGGCTGGAGCCAGCCAAGTTCTGCTGATTTATATCAGGCAAAAAATTTCTCTCTCTTTCAGTGCAAAGGCAGAAGTCAAAATCCTCGGGGAACCCTGGGACAGATTCCACATGTTAAGCCGATGATCTGCTTGGAGAGGCTTCCAGATGTATTTCAGAAGACAAGCTGAAAAATGCACGGTCATGTTATCCTCTCCAATGGTGCTGTGAGGGGCTGCATTGACCTTTGCTTAAGTGTATTTTAAGAACAAGAGTCACTTGGGGAATACTTAATGTCTTGGAATAAACATATTTAGCTGGCAATGAGACCTACACAAGAACAAGAGATCTAAAACTGGCCGTGTGTCACAGCATACTGAGCTTACAGTGTCTCGCCTTTAGAAAAGAAGACATCGGGCACAAAAAGGACCATTTGGGTCTTGGAGATTTTCTCTGACCCTGTTACAGCTGAGCATGTGAAGTGCAGCATCACAGCTCCAGAGCTCAGGGTGTTTATTCAGCACTGTTGGCTGACCCGACAGGAAACCTGACTCTTCGCTTTAACAGGCTGCAAAAGTCAGTTTAATTATCACTTAGTGCTAAAACCTCACTGCACATGGAAAAACGCCCCTGAGGTGATCTGGAGTTGAGCTTTTTCCACGTCTTTCAAAACACTTTGTGATAACGGTTTGAGGTTTGGGGGTTTTTTTCTCAACCAGCAGGTTATCACTGAAAGCCTTTGCAATCCTTCAGACAGGCCTGGGACTGCCACCCACACCAGGACGGCACAGAGGAGGGCTCCTACGGAATCATGGAATCCTTAAGGTGGGAAAAACCCTCCAAGATCATCCAGTCCATTCAGCAACCCAGCACTGCCAAGCCCTCCACTAAACCATGTCCCCAAGTGCCACATCCCTCCTTCCTTGGACACCTCCAGGCCTGGATACTCCAAACCTCCCTGGGCAGCCCCTGACAATCCCTGACCACCCCTTCCATGAGAAATTCCTCCTGATGTCCCCCCTGCCCCTGCCCTGGCCCAGCTGGAGGCCGTTCCCTCTCCTCCTGTCCCTGTTCCCTGGGAGCAGAGCCCGACCCCCCCCAGCTCCCCCCTCCTGTCAGGGAGTTGCAGNCTGCTGCTCCAGCCCCTTCCCAGCTCCGTTCCCTTCCCTGCACACGCTCCAGCCCCTCCGGGTCTCTCCTGTGGAGGGCCCAGACCTGGGCACAGCCCTCGAGGTCCCTCAGCGGTGCCAGCACAGGGGCAGGTGCTGCCCTGGGGCTGTGACACACCGTGGCTGGCACAGCCCAGGGGCCCTTGGCCTTCTCGCCCCCCTGGGCACACCCAGCTCATGTCCAGCCGCTGTCACCAGCACCCTCAGGGCCTTTCCCAGCTTTCCAGCCCCTCTGCCCCAGCCTGGAGCTGCAGGGGTTGGTGTGACCCAAGGGCAGGACCCGGCACTGGGCCAGGGCAGAACCATATATTTTATCAGCTTTCCGATTTAAAATTCATTCTTTGGTGTGAAGAAAACCTGATCAGCTAATTTTCAGGATTGCAATTTGCAGAATTCTTCCTGAAAGGATCTGACCACGCACACGCACACAGAGCAAACTGCAGACTTATCTTCAGTGCGAGTAGAAAGGGAAGCAGAGGGAAGGTCACCCACGAGTGGTGCTGAGTGGGCAGGATTGGGCCACCACGGGCTGCTGGCTGAAGGTCACTCGGCACTGGCTTAGCTTTTAAATATCACAAAAACCAACAGGGATCAAGAGCAACAGTAAAGAGCCGAAGGTGACACATATTAGTGAGGCAGAGGATTTCAGTGGGTGGAAGGGGAGCTCTGTCTCCCTCCTCCGCAGCACTCGCAAATATTTATACAAACTGCATCAGATTTAGGGCAGGCTGAGCCAGACCGTCCAACCAGGAGGCAAAGACAGGCCCACTCTGAACTTGATATTGACCTCGAGCTTGATATTTAATGTATCCTCTGGGGATTTGGGCCCGGCTTACACTGAGTCAGGTCAAAAAAAATGAAGTCGAGCTACCAAAGTCTAGCAATAACTCAGTAATTTAAAGGTTTAGAAAGAGGAGGTTAATAATGGGGCTACAACTAGAAGTCGGGTGTCTGTGCCAAGCCCAAACCAGACATGAGAACTCCAGATGAAGTGAGAAGCCAAGGGGCTGCACCAACTCATGCACAGGACATGAGATTAATTATTTGTCCCTAGAAAAGCCCAAACTTGCCTTCACTGATACAGAAACACACGTTATGTACTGGCAGCCTGCCCAGCCGTGTGTCCTGGGAACAGGGAGGGTAATGGGATCCGGGGGGCACCAGGGAGAGCTTTGGCAGCAGGGCAGGGAGGGGATCCTGCCCCTCTGGCCAGCCCTGGGCAGGCACATCTGCAGGGCTGGCCCAGCTCTGGCTCCTCAGCACAGCAGGGACAGGGAGCTCCTGGAGCGGGGCCGGCGCAGGCTGCGGAGACGCCCAAGGGATGGAGCAGCTCTGGGAGCAGCAAAGGCTGAGGGAGCTGGGGCTGTTCAGCCTCCAGAGCAGACCCTGAGAGGGGCCCTCAGCCATGGCTGGCAGGGGCTGCAGGGAGGGGGCAGAGGATGGACCAGGCTCTGCTCGGGGGGGCCCAGCAATGGCACAAGAGCAACGGGCAGCAACTGATGCCCAGCAAGTTCCCCCTGCACAGGAGGAAGAACTTCTTGGCTGGGCAGTGCCCCAGCCCTGAGCAGAGACCAGAGAGGGGCTGGAGTCTCCTCCCTGGGGATATTGCAGAGCTGTCTGGACACACTCCTGTGCCATGTGCTCTGGGCTGGCCCTGCTGGAGCAGGGAGGTGGCACCAGATCCCCACTGTGCTCCCTTCCAGCCCAACCTGTTCTGTAATCCTATAAAGTGAGATCCAACACTGACCCAGAGCCACCACCATGGACAGGTAAACATGGAAAGCCTTGGCAGCCTCTGCTCTGCAGAGCACTCCCAACACCGCTGAAGAGCCAAGTCCATCCTGCCTGCCCTTGGAAGCAGCTGGAGATCTTCCAGGTGCCCTCTGCCTGTCCCACAACCCCAGGTCCCTCCAGGCCTGCAGACCTCCAGGTGACCTGAACTCACCCACCTGCTGGGAGCTGCTATTTTGCAGACTTTGTCATGACAAAAACCTCCCTCTGTGGGTGGAGGAAGAGCATAAACTTCTCCTGCTTTTGAGACTAAGAAATATCTCCTGTCCTGTCTGGAGCGGTTTGTGTGACTCCCAGCTCACACAAACAGGCAAGTTCTCTGAGCTGGGCAGTAACCAAGGCAAAAACTCAGCTAAATTCATCCTAACAGCCAGGTACACTTATTGAACAAACTAGTTGGGCTTGTCACAGCAAATCCCTCCATCCAGGCCCTGGAGGGACACGAAGGGAACAGAAACACTCTGCCCTTTTACCCGTTGCTTCCTTAACCTCTGCCTGGTAACTGCTCATCGTGGTGACAGGGTGAAGTGGATTCTGTGACTGCTGCCAGGAAAGAGGTCCCATGGTTTCATCTCTCAAAATATCAACAGTATTCTCGCAGTGCAATTCAGAGCACATAAAAGAACTGTGTTGGTTTCTTCATTTCTGGGATTAGGAGCAGCACCTTCAGCACATGGGAAGATCTAGGTGTGAAGCCTGGAGCAGGTTACATTTTTTCCCAAAAAATATCTTCTTAGCAGCCTTGTAGCATCTTACAACTACAGATTAGTTTAATTCTTAGTTAGAAGATGACACTGGGAAAGATGAACTTCATGGATTTCTTCATTCACAGCAGCAGGGGAAAAAAAATGACGTTCTTAATATTCATTCCTAGAAGTGCTGCACGAACGTCGAGCAAACAACTCCACCAAGTACACAGGGCATCTTTTATCCTGACAGCACAACATAATGCTCCTTACCCAGGAAAAGGGAAGGGAAAAAGCAGTGTTATGATGCTTCTCCCCGGCTGCCTCACTCCCCAGGCAGAAACCACACACCATTCCCAGGCCTTGTGCTCAAAGCTTTGCCCCCACAAACAAAGAGATTAACAGACCTCCAAGAGAGAAAAAAAAAACAGGAAGGAAATTCCAAAGCCAAACACCACTTGCAAACCTCCTAATTCTTGTGCTATTTAATATTCAGAGAGAAGCAGAAATCAAGTGAAATTAAAGCTGCCATTTGGTGCAATCCAGCCACGATCTGCCACAATTATTGGTGTATATCCAATTCTTCTAAGCAGCAAGGAGATCAAACCCCGTGATTTTTTTTTTTTTAATGGAAAAGCTGACTCATTTTTCCCAGTATTTATTTTGCCTATTAGCAATTTATTATTCAGATTAATAGGAGGGTAATAAGAAGTCATGCTGCAAAAATGAAGTGTGGGCTGTGGAGTGGAGTGGCAGTGTGCAGGAAAATCACCAGAGTAGCCTGATTCCTGCCAGCTCCTCCTCATTTTTCCCCTCTAAACAGATGGATTGCAAACCTGCAACCAGTGCAGACCCTTTCGTGCCTGAGCACTCCCCAGATCAATGCCCTCATCAATAATGCTGGCCTGTTCAAACAGGTCTAGAGGCACTGGGAAATATCACTGGCAGGCACTGGACTGCCTTAGTCCAGGAGGTCACAAGAATACCAGAGCAGCCATCCCAGCTGCGACTGCCTGCCCCACAGACAGCTCCCCATTGCTCCCCCCTCCTCTGTGGGCAGCAGCAACCCCCCCTGCACAGCCTTAATTCCAAGTTTCCTTTGCTCCCCCAAGCCCTCCCGTGTGTTGCTCATTCATCTGCCCTCCACGTCCCAACCCTCCTGTGATCTTTGAAGAAGTATTTGCTTTTTTATTATCTTCTCCTTTTTTACTACTTGAAGTTTGAGACTTCCCGAGCGTGGAGGGGTCACTCAGTGTTGGCTTGGCCAGGGCAGCACCACAACACTCCCAGGTTACTGCTGGATTCAGACAGGCACAAGAAATCAATGAACCACAGAATTATCTGAGTTGGAAAGGACCTTAAAGCCCCTCTCATTCCATCCCCTGCCATGGGCAGGGACACCTTCCACTAGACCACATTGCTCCGAGCCCCATCCAACCCGGCTTTGCAATGGTCCTGACCACTAAAAAAAATCCACCCAAAAACGCCCTGGGAAGTGCAAACCCACTATTCCAAACTGCTGGCACGCCCAGGGTTTGCTGTGTGCCCTTCTCCCACACCAAGTCACCTGGTGGCCTCGGCAGCACTGGGCTGACAGCTGGACTCGAGCCTGGAGGGCTTTTCCAAGCTGAAGGAGTCCATGATTCCACAGGTGTCCTAGAGCAAAGCTTGGCTCCCCACATGCACCCAGTCAGACCAGTTCCCCTCACCAGCCCATGGCAGGGCGGTGGAACTGGCTGGGCTTTAAGGCCTCTCCCCACCCAAACCATCCCGGGATTCCCTGATTCCCTGGTGCCCCCAGGACTCTGAGCGCTCTGGCTGCTGCCTGAATCTCACAGTAAATGACATTCACCCGTGTGCCATTTATTGTGCTCAGCCGTGGAAGGCAGGGCAGCAGACATCCTGAGGAGGAGCAAATTAGTCCAGGCAAAAGTTAGTGCAAGGAAAGCCTTTCAAAAAGGACTTGACTCAACGAGGTGACAAGAAGGGGAGTGACTGATGGTCCCTGCCCGGGCACACACCCCTCCGGGCGAGCCAGAGAAGAAAATAACTTTTCCTTTAGCGCTTGGAAACTGAGGATTTTTTGTGCTTGAAATAAGGAAGCAAAACGAATCCAGACTAGTGCCCCTGCAAGAAGGATGCTGGAAAAAAAATTGATTTTGGGATTTGTTCAATAATGTTTTTCTTCCCTGTTGTTCTGATGAATGAGAATTTGAGTTCATTTGCTGGAGTTATTTATTTATGGTTATGAAACCTTATGGCTCGCAGATGGCCACTGCTGTTGTACTAATTGCTGGGAACCTGCAGCATTTTTATTTAATTCGAGAGGAAATCAGAACTATCTGCCAATTCCCCCCCCAAGAAGTTCATCCTCTTCATATTGCCACTGCAACCATCCGCTCTGCCCGCTACTGGCAGCTCTCCTTCTTCCAGTGACAGTGCAGATTGCCTTCAAAGAGAGGGAATTAAGGCTCCTTCCACACCGATCGCTGGGAAAATGGCAACAAAACCCTGGTGTAACCCTGTCCCTCAAGTGCCTCAAGCCCTGGCAAGGACTGTCCTTCCTCCTCCACCAGCCACGACCCTCGTTCCCGCGGGCAGAGCAGGCCACGCGCTCCAGCAAATAAATGCAAGCTAAAGGATGTGATCGTGTGCCTCAGCTTCCCCCCAGAATCCAGCCCCTTCTCTCTCAGAGCTGGGGCTTGGGATGCTGGCAGGGCTGGAAAGCGAGAGGGGTGAGGAATGCAGCAAACACCGGAGGTCTGTGAACCCTTCCCAAACAAAACCAAGCCGCAGGAGAGCCGCCGAGTGTCTCGGCTTTTTACCCTGCAAGAGGCCAAACTGCTGCTCTGCCTGCTCCAGGGAGGGGAAAAATAAATAACAAATGCAGGAGTAAGTGAATGAGCACAGTTCCTTGGCAAGGGCCTGGAAAATTAACACCAGAAAACAAGGACGGAGCTTCGGCTGCTCCCAGGCTGGAGGCACAGGCACAGGCACAGGCACAGGCTGAGGTTCAGGAAAAGTGGCAATCACTCAGCTCGCCTTAAAGCAGCCAGTGAGATGGTACGATGGTGAGAGAGCTCCATGGGCTCAAATGTGGAACAACAGAAAACCCCACGGCTGGGGTGAGCGTTTCTTTTTTTTATATACATAAAACATTTTGTTTGTCTTTAAACTGAACACGTAAATCTGACTATCAGCTGCTTCAGCATTAAAAAAACAAAAGAGAGCAATTAGCTTTGGAAAAGTGTAGCCAGCAGTGAATATGCACACAGAGTGACTCTGGAGTGTAAACAAAGCTGGTTTCAACCACTCCGCTTCATTCTTTTTCATTAGTTTGCAGAGATTATATTCAACTATTTGCTTTTTAATCACATTTGAAAACATTAATTTCGTATAAACAGTCCTGATTTCAAGTGCAAACAGTGCTTAATTAGAACTCGTGGGGGAATGATTTTATGTCCTGTGGCAAACGAGCCTGCTTTCATCTCCCCGACAGAACTCCTCGCAGCACAGAGGTAAATCCAAATGCGAAAGAGGAGAACCAAAAAATGCAGCTCATGTCTGACGTGGAGCATGGGTCTCCCTCCAGGACAAGGTAAATGGAGAGGTAAGAGAGAGGGAAGGCCGTGCTTTTAAGTGACGTGCTTCCCGTGCCTTCAGCCTGTGGGAAAGGGCCTGGGGTGATGCTGGAGCCCCCAGAGCAGGGTCAACACAACGTGAAGAGAACATTTTCCACCTACGCTGTGCACGAGCACACCTTTCCAAAAACCCCAGAGCCTATAAAAAGCTACTCCTTTGGGGAAAGAAACTAAATTTACTGATAGGAAACCAATTTAAGAGGGAATAAAACCCAACTAATAGCAGCCACAAATAAAACCAGGAAAACCAGAACCTGAGGATCTAAAAGCTTTTTAAAAAAGCTAAGTCAGGAGACAGAGTCTGTCTGTTCATTCCTATGCTTTCTTCTGGTCACAGGATCATGGAATATCCAGAGCTGGAAGGGACCCACAGGGATCATCCAGTCCAACCCTTGGCCCTGCACAGACACCCCAGCAATCCCCCCCTGTCCCTCAGAGCATTGTCCAAACCCTCCTGGAGCTCTGGCAGCCTTGGGGCCATGACACTGCCCTGGGGAGCCTGGTCAGTGCCAACCACCCTCTGGGGGAAGAACCTTTCCCTGAGATCCAACCTAAATCTTCCAGTGAAGGGGCGGGACCTCCTGACTGGTGAATTACTAAGCTTTGCCTCAGCAGAACAGAGTGGGAGAAGGCACAGCCTCTAAAAAGCTGAATATAAAAGAAGAAGACTAAAAGGTCCATTGATAAGCCCAGTTTCTGCAGAAGATGGACTTGGGGAGGCGGTTGTTGAAGCAGCACACACATTTACTTAAGGAAGTCAAGTGACAAGTGATTTGGAATGAAGGGAAACAATAAAGGAAGTAATGGGAGCACTGAGGAAAGTCATATCCATAAAGCTCCCCCACCAAACAGCCAGTCTGGCCATTGGAGACCACATTACTGGTACTTAACCAGCCTGAATTAGTGACTGTGGAGCTGGATCTTCACTGGTGCCCTGGACTGGCCTTCCTGGAAATTCCCAGTGCTGCAAAGCTCCACAAACAACCACAGGATCACAGAACGGGCCAGGCTGGAAGTGGTGCCACCTCCCTCAGCCTTTCCTGCTAAGAGACGGATGACAACAGAGCCTCTTTCCTCACAGTGACTTTCTCACAGGGTCTCTTGTAGTCTCGTTTTCTCCAATTAAACAAACACATCTCCTACAGATTCACCAAAATACCCACTGTGTGCACCCAGCTACTGAACGAAGCTCCAAGGACCAGTCTGGCACATGTGTTTTCATGCACAGCACTACCAGTATCTTCCCTTTGCTTCCCTCCTCCATGTCTGACAGCGTCATTATTGACTGAAACAAAAGGGGTTGTGTCATTCACACCCTCAGGAGCATCTCCGAGGCTGTTTGACTCAGACCTATATGGGACACAACACCCCAGGCTCAGCTGAGGGAGAGGCAGAAGGGTGATCTTTGTCCCCAAATTCCTGATCTACCTTATCCTGATCTCCCAGCTGTCCCCAGCACTGGCCATTACCTTCTGCCTTGTACTGTCACTTCTGGGCTCCAGAGGTACTCGAAGAGCACAAATGAAGGTGCACAAACACAGCTAACCTTTCTTCTGAGTGCTCAGAAGTGCAGGATCAGTGAAGGTACAACAGAGCCAGCAAATTTTTCATCTTTTATTCATCTGACTAGTTCTTACTGCAAAAGAATTGTGAAACTGGAAATTATAAAGTTTGGACAGACCCAGGGAAGCAATTCAAATGCAAATACCAGCAGCTTGGTGCAAAGACAATGAAACTCAACACATGGACACAGGATTACAATAAAAAAATTCATCAAGAGAGGTGTCAGACCAGACAAATAACTGAGCAACCTGGTTCCAAACATGATGTCAGAAATGCCAAAAAACCCTGCTTTACGAAATAATCAGGAACTAAATATTTAATAGAAAGTTGCACCACACACCTGGTGGAAGGTGAAGTATAAGGCTCAGGCCATGCTCTCGCTCCCCTGGGGTTTATCCGAGCTCGAAACCTGCCCCAGTGTCCCTAGACAGGGATTTTCCATGCACCTCCACACGGCCCCCTCTCACCGGGAGCCCCTGAGGCAGTTGGCAAGGCCAGCTGTCATTTTGCTCAGGATAAGCCTGAACTGGTGAGATTTCCATCAGCACAACGCCTCTGCACTGCAGCTCTCCAGCCGGCTGGTTCCCTGCTCTCCCTGCTCCGGGGTTATCAGTCCACTGCCGAGTGTCCTTCAGGACTGAGCACGCTATTTCCCACCCTCTCTTCACAATGCCTCGCTCATCCTCCCCAAGCCTGATGAGATCATTGTCTTGAGTGCTACAAGAAGTGGAGAGCACACCAGTCTCCAGCCATGACTGCTGGCCTTGCATGCCAACAGCAGCCAGTGGCTGTCCGGGGGATGCATCAGCCCGTGTCCGAGAGAGCCGCTGGAAGCAGGAGGAAGGAAGGGCAGAGGCTCCCTGGATGCCTGGCCCTCAGAGATTCCAAACTTGGAGGTTTCACAAACGCAGTGTGAAATGTAAGACGACTTAACACAGGAGGTGTTATTCACAGTAGTGTGAAGATGATCCCAAATCCACAGGTGTCCTTCAGTTCGGCAAAAGCACTTGGCACAAGCGTTCCCAAAGGATTTCGGGTGACAAAGCAACGTCTGAGACTTCTGCTAACTCAGGGAAGGGGGAGGAGGTTCAAAGAAAAGCTGGCATAGTCAGAAGGATCAGAGAGCTCCTTGCTACTCTACTCCCCCTTCCAAATTCCGTGATTGTTTTTTTACCAATCTGGTAAAAAACAATACAACCCTTCCCAGCTGACACCTCCCAGAGCACAACCAGGAGAGAATCCCAGAATGGTTTGGACTCGAAGGGACCTTAAAGCCCATCCAGTGTCACCCCCTGCCATGGGCAGAGACACCTTCCACCAGCCCAGGTTGCTCCAAGCCCCGTCCAACCTGGCCTTGGACACTTCCAGGGATCCAGGGGCAGCCACAGCTTCTCTGGGCAACCTGGGCCAGGGCCTCCCCACCCTCACAGGGAAGGATTCCTTCCCAATATCCCATCTAACCCTGCCCTCCACCGGATGAACAGATCTTTGCCATCACTGCCCCCCAGACCTGCAGGCACCTCAGCAGCCTCTCCCCTGCAGCAAAAACCAATCTCCTTCAGCTAACAGGCAAGACAGAAGCCCGTGTTTTCTGAAAAACCGAAAATGAGCATCTTCCAGAAAAACAAACCCGTAACAAACAGCCTAATAATGCCTGAATGCATCAACTCCATCACACACACCCAGTGCACAGATTTGCTGCTGGATCATATTCAATCTCCAACCCCCCTTCAAACCAACAACTCGAACATACCGTC
>VXAY01000750.1:8647-63014 GCA_013399855.1 Oxyruncus cristatus | reverse complement strand
CTTTGTCTCAAAGGCACTGCCTATAATGCAAATGCTATAGTTAAGATAGGATTTTGTGACCAATGTAAATAGGCTCTCCATAAGCAATGGCATTCCTCCAGTGTGGACAAACTCAAGCAACTCAACAATAAATTTTCAGCATCACTGATCTCAGGTAAAAAGAGAAAATAAAGCATTTTGTATGAAACGTCAAAGGTTTTCCACTCACTTTTGCTCTGAGCTAAGTGAACTAAAGCAGGGAGACACAGAGCTATTTAATTACCTCCTCCAGTACCTGTTAATCCGCAAATATGCCTCACTTTTACCTCTCATCATTAACACAGCACTCTTGGACTTGCTTCTGTACAATACATATGTATGTCATCCTTCTTAATTGCAAGAAAACATGCATATCTCAGTCACACAAAAACAGGTCACCACTAGAGAAGCATCAGAGACTAAAAGCATTTCTAATATCTTTCTAGAGATATTACTCCCTATGAAAATTTATCTTGAGCTCCCTTCAGACTTCGAGTTGTAAAATTCTGGAAATCCTGTTAGCCCTTTTACATGTTGCTTTTTTTTTGAGGGGAGTAACTTCTTTTTCCTTCATGAAGTTATAAAATGGAGTAGCTGAGTTAGTAGCTATTACTTTTTTGAAAACTCTGCTCTTTATTCTTACAGTGCCAATAAAATAATGTTAATCATATTTCTCTTCAAAGTACTTGACTCCTATTACAAAACTTCTGTCATGAATATAGTTTTTCTATTAAAATTCGGCATCCCACAGTAAAAACATTCTTTTGCTACAATTAAGAGTCATGTCAAAATTCATCAAAAAAATAATGTTCTTCTTGTCAGTCTCTTCAACCTACCAAAAAACTTCAACATTTGCCTCCCACTTAGAGGAATTCTGCAACATACCTTGCACCTTATCTGGCTTTTCTTGGTTTTGTGTTTGCAGTACTGGCATAGCTTCATTATAGAATCGTGAGGTGCTGTTAACAAGATCAGGCCCTCTGAAAAAATTATATGCTCCTGTTAACAGGAATTATTTCCAGAATGGGAATAACACCAACCCCTTGCATGCATGTAGCACTATGTATAGTAAGATTATCTAGTACCCTGACAAGTACAGTTTTTCTGCAGGTTAATGAAAGAATTTTTGAACTGAAAGAGAAAGAATGAGCCAATGCCAGTGAAAAATAATAATCGCTAAATCACTGACAGCTCTAATTTAGAAAGAGCTTTTTTAATTTAAAGATTATTAAAAAATGACAGGTGAAACACTGATCACCTACAATGATGTTAAAATAACACAAAATGCCAGCAGAATACTAAAAACATACATGAAAGCTCATTTTCTATCTAAGGTGTTACAGTTTTAATTGAAAGCAGGGATACTGGATTTTCAAACAGGGAAAAAAAACCAGATGACTCAATAAAACCAGTCGGAAAAATCAAAATGAAGGAATTCCTGAGAACGCAACATCCTAAGAGGTTTCTAGTTACAAAAAAGACATTCAAACCCCTAAGAATGAGAATTGTAAATGTAAAAATATTCAGTGTCTAATAGAAGTTAGGGGGGTTATCAAGACAGTACAATCAGTCACAAGTGCTGAAAAAGATTTTTCTCTTGCGATTAGATTTCATGATGTCCCATAAGGCATGATGTCCGACTGAAGGTCTTTTCAAGTTGGGCACATCTAAAAATGCCGTGTCTATTAGAAGTTTCATTCACAATGCAGTTTTTTCCCCACTGTTGGACTTATGGGCCATTATCCTCTATCAGGTTGCCTATTTCACAAAACATACGGGAAACGTAGGAAAGTGACCATACCCTTCAGTCAGTACTCATCAAACTGTATGTGTCAGAACATCGGGGCCAGATTTGCCACCTCTCTTCCCCAGAACAGGAAAGACATTGATGAAGTGGAGCAGGCTGGGTGGAGGCCAGCCATGATGGTTGGGGCTGGAACACATGCCCTGTGAGAGGAGGCTGAGAGAACCGGACCCGTTTATCGTGGTGAAGAGACAGCTCTGAGGGATCAAACAGCAGCTCTGCAGTGCCTGTGTTCTCACAGTCAGCCTCTTCGTAGCAGTGTGTAACAGGGATGAGAGAAAACAGGGAAAATGTGGAAACAGAAAGGTTTGGACTGTGTGTAAGTTTTCTGACCGTGAAGACTGCCCAGCAGCACTGCAGGTTTCCAAGATATGCTGTACTATCTCCTTCTTTGGAGGATTTCAAGATCCACTCGAACGAACCATTTAATGATCTAGTCTGAACCCTTGGCTGGCCCTGCTTAGAGCAGGAGGTTGGACTACAGATCTCCCAATGTCCCTTCACACCTGAACTATCCTATGATTCCATATGCAGTAACTTATTCATGTCTGTCAAATTTGCTTGAACTTATCCAAAAGATTTAAATGTTATTGCAGAAAAAGTTAGAAGATAGAAACAGTATAATCACATAAGCCCTGTATCCTTAGGAAACTTCTTTAACAAAAGGTATTAATATAGGTAGAAAAAAAATTAAAGATCTAAAGAACTTCATATTTCAAATTGACTAAAACCAAAAAAGAATTAACAAGGAAACAAAGGAGAAAATTAAAGTGAGAAAAGACTAAGTAAAACTGAACTTGGATTTCCCACCCCTCTCTCTATATTGGCAACTGATTTTTACTGCCTGGTTGCTACTAAGACTCTAGCCCTAGTGCACTCAGCAACTTGCAAAGGTATGCCACAGGGTCTTTCCATCTCCAAATTATAGTATTGATAGAAAAATTATTACCTAATGTATCTATCTACTGATCTATGCCTAGACCATTACAGATTAAAAAAGTTATAAAGAGAACACTAACAGTGTTAAGAAACTAGAAAAGTTCTCAAGCGGAAATACTAGTTCTTGACAAATTTATGAACAACATCTGCTCAGACATGTAGCTTTCTATGGAGAATTTTAAGCCCAATTGCCAAGCAGTCCCACAAGACACTAGTCCACGTAATCCTACTTCAACTGCTGAATATCCTCAATACACTATTCTGTGTAATTCTAGATGTATACCAACTGTAATCACAAAGAAAATAAATTACTATTTATGATGAAATTTACTGCAGAAAATTGGTAAGAGTCTTTCTCACCTCAATAAAAATAACGAACAGCAATCTTAAGGTCAGCATCAGCAAGTGCAGTATAAAGAAAAGATCTGGGATGCGTTTTGAGTGTGATGGCCCACTAAATACAGCTGTTGGGAACATTTAAGGAATGACAACAGTGTTAGCTTCAATACAGGGGGTTTTTTCATTCTTTGGGGAGAAAAAGGTTACAAAAAGACTGAACAATTACAACACAGATTAAATATACTTTTTATCAAATTGCTAAAAAGAAAGCAAGCCACTAGGTAAGATTTTTAAGACTAAGGCTCTTTCAAAAGTGTTTTTGAAGTCAAATATATGTTTGGGGAGTTACCCTGCATAGGCTGTGATGAAAGTTTGGTGTTGGCAGCTATTGTATCACTCAAACTACGGTGTGCAGTTCACTAAACAGCTGTTCTCAGTACAGTTCTCCCTGAATACCTCTTACCTTCAGAGCAGCTTAGATAGTATTATGCATATGTCACCAGTTGGATGAAAGGCAAACTTTAAAGTTGTTGGAATATTTTTTATTTAATCCTGGATTACTTTCATCTGAGCATGAGACTATTCATAAAAGAGGAAACAGAGAGCAGGAAGATCTACTCAGACTGGAAAAAAATAAAGCAAAAAGCACTAAAAACATCAAGAGTGTATTTATTTGTGAACATATCTCTAGGTGTCCTTGAGGTTAACATCCTAGAAAACTGTGTTGCTATGACATGTAAGAAAAGGAAAGTAGCTTTCTGTCAACAAAGACTTCCGTAGCTTCTACTGTGTAAAAGTCCATTCAACAAGGCACTTCAAGACATACTGAAATGTTCTCACAGATTAATCTGCAGAGAAAACATCAGTGCTGTGCTACATACTGTATGGTGTGGAACAGGTAAGTAGGGCTGAAAGACGAATCGATCAATGATGACACTAAGTCCACCAGTGAGATAATTACCTAACCCTGACTATCTGAAAGCTGTTGGCATTCTTGAGAGGGCTGCTCTGCCCAGCCAGAGTAACCAGCCAAAAGGAAGCTTTTCTGTCTCTTCACAGTTTCTGGAAAGAAGGAAATACTTTCTTTTTCCCTCTTCAGTATAATGTCTGCTATTCTGTCCTCAGAGCAAGAGGGAGAGATGAACCAGCAGGTATTTCTTCCTCTTCTGCTCCTACTTACCCTTTTTCGGGTTTTTCCGTACTGTGAGGTAGAATAGCTAAAGGGTAAGACAGATGTTTGGAATTTCAAAATTTTGAAAATTATGAAAAGCTGCCACTTACTGAAGTTAAGAACCAGTATAAAATTTTGCTTGGAATTCAGGCTCCTCACTGACCTCTCCTGGTTTTCCAGTTAGCAATGCCACTAATGAGATAATAATCTCTGCTCACAGAGTTATCAAAGTATTTGAAAGGCACCTACTAACCTTCAAAACAGTGGTTTCCATTTAGGATGTGACTTCAGATCTTGGGCTCAGAAAGTCATCTGTATCTGTAAGACTGACAGGAAAACTGAAGTTCACTGTGGAAGACATGATGAAACCCCAAGTAAATGTACAGAACTGTTCAGAGGTGGGAGAGACTTAAGAGTGTTTCACAATATGACCTTTGCTTCCTAATGTGCTCTGTCAGCAAATAGAAAAGAACAGCTCTGACTGCTGTACAGACAGGAAAATACACATAATCAGATACAACAGTTTATATATAACCTTTTATTTGTAACTGGCAAAAAAAGCACAAAAGAAGGAAACAAAAGATTCATGTCTCATATATATGATTAAATCTACCTCTCTATAATGACATTATGTCTTAAACATTCATTGTTCCATCACAGAAGACTTCATTTTAAGAAACCTTGCATCCAGATGCTCATGAATACTATGCAGCCAACATACATATTAAGTTTATTTCTGGCAAATGTCAAGTTAAATGATGTTCAGAGACTCACTGTATATTACCAGGATTTCTTAGTTCATCCAAAAGATCCCACTGTGTCCTATCACAATGGAAGACTACTGATCTGCTTCAGTTGTGATACATTTTATCTTACTTCAAACTGAGAGCAACAGGTACAAATAAAACCTTCCAAGGACTAAACCAGTGATATCTAAACAGCAGAAAGGTATGTAAGCCTTTATTCACAAACCCACTAGAGAGCATATCTTGGCTCTAAGCCTCCACTTGGAAGTCTTTAAAAACAGATACTTGGTCCAGAGGATCAGTCCCATACACTAAAACAATAACCAACCTTCCTGTACTGCCTCTTCAGGAGAAATTGTCAGCAATATCTAAAAGTATATGGCTCATGCAGCAACATAAATTCATACACCTGTAAAGGTGCAGTGAAAACCAAGGAAGCTGAAATGAAGGAACTGTGTAAAATTAAAGATATTTTAATATTCTAAAGAGGTTTTATTGCAGAGTCTCCTGTGGATTTTTCTGCAGAATTTTCAATGAATTTGATAGAACACCACACTCAGTAGGTTTTCCTCACTCTTACTGTACTTCAAGCCATGTCTGGCCGCTCACCTACTGCTCTACAGATATGGCAGGGGACACGCAAACAAGATGCCAATGCTTAGGCCAATGTACCATTCCTGTTCCATTTAATGAAATGGCCATAACACAAGGATACAAAAAACAGCCCAGTAATCAGAAGTCAGAGCAAGCACTAGATGTAACAGACAGGTTTAGTAACTACATCATACTAGTTTCTGTTAACTGGCCCAGGGTGTTCTTGGCTACCATTTATTTATGCAAGAAAGGGCATTTGGCAACTGAGGCAAGATTAGGGACATTCTTATGACTGGATATAAACCAAGTATTTGCAAACTATTTGAGAAGTAGGAAATCTGAGTCCTTCCTGGAAATAGGATTCTTTATAGCAACAAAGAAAACTTCAAGCAAATGAACTTGTGTTCACAGGAAAGAAACCACATTAACACCAAGTAATGTGATTTCATTACGCTGTGTTATTTGACACTAGGAATTAAAATTTATCCTATAGTGGTATTACAGCCTGATACTGCAGCAAACAAGATGCGTGTTTTTCATAGACTTGTCACTTTGCCTTAAGAGTATTTGTTTTCATTGTACAGACCACAGCACTAAATTAAGACATAGAGATGTCAAGAAGACTAGTCTCATTTCCTGCAAATATCCTTCAATTCCTCCAACTACATTTCTAGAAATTAATTTTAAAAGGTGAAGAAGACATGTTTGATCCTGCAACTTCATCAAAACCTGTTATCTTGTCAAGAGGGGAAAAAAGGGGCCCAGGATAATGTTTTCAGATCATGTGAACACAGTGTATGCTCCTGGTATCTATCCAAAAATCAGTGATGGGAAGCCTCTCTTTCTTCCCCCACCAAATCCTTTGCTCATCACAGACAAGATCATTAACAAAGATCAGTTATATGAAACCGAATCAAGAGTGAGCAGCAATGCTGCCAGGAAACTCAGCAAGCAACATGAGAAGCTCCCAGTAATAGTGAAACCTGCTTGTGATTAATCTACACAGCTGATTAATTTGTTACAGTCTAGGAGTAAGTCTGAAACCTGAATCCTTGCTGATGCCTCACACAGGTGGATATCCACAAGTGATACCTACCTTGGCATTATATTCCTAAGTCCAGATGGTTGGAAGATCCCGCACTGGCATAAACGGCCAAGTATTGTTTTTTTACCCTACAAAAAGGTGTATTTCTCTTTCTCAAGGACAAAGTCCTGCAGTTATAACAAGAACATATCATAAAACCAAATATATTTTCAACTCCCACAGATGGCTTTCCATCATTTCAAGTCAACTTTAAAGCAATGCCACCCACTTTCAAGGCAGTTCCTAGTCCAGGGTACAGTAAAGCTGGCCTAAAAGTCTACGCCAGGCCCTGTGAGAAGTGAGTTCACTCCTCAAGCCCAGTGCACCTCAATGTATTATCAGTGTGCCAAAGACTGGGCTCAGCTCTGTGACAGATAACAGTTTTTCCAGGAACCAGTGTTTTCAGAATACTAAGGTCTGTCATGAATCTTTTCCAAATACCTGACCTCAAGCATTGCTTTTACCTTGTCACTACCACATACACAAGATAAAAAGAGAATAATGAATTTCTATTTCCTACATATTTGAAATTAGCCAACATGTCAAAAAATTATTTGGGAAAAAGAGCCTGGCAGACAAATAAACCACTTAATTGCACGAACTAACTTATTTCCTTGGAAAAATTTTTTTAAAATTTCCATAAAAGCCATTTCAATACTCTCATTTTGCCCCAGGACATGTGAACACCAAACAACTGAAAAATGCAGCAGCTCAGGTTACATGAATGAGAGGGAACGCAAAAAAAAAAATATTTTTGATGTAGGAACCCATAGGCTGTCACTATGCAAGCTCTTAATTACCTTTTCTTCTTATTAGCATATCTGTCATTAAACTGTTTAGTGAATAATGTACAGCAGCCCAGTAAGGGTCTATGAACCCAATAAGTACTTGTGCAGAACAGGATAAAGAACTAGTATGTAATTCTGGAAACTAATTTGTAGCACAAGTCTTATGAGGGGCAGCTGATGGAGTTGGGGTTTAGCCTGAAGAAAAGGAGGCACCAGGGAGACCTTACTGATCTCTACAACTAACTGAAAGGAGGGTGTACACAGGTGTGTGTTGGTCTTCTCTCCCACACAGCAAGAAATAGGACAAGAGGAAATGGACTCAAGTTGTGCCAGGGAAGTTTAGACTTGATTTTAGGAAAAATTTCTTCACCTAAAAGGTGGTTAAGCATTGGAACACGTTGCCCAGGGAAGTGGTGAAGTCACCGTCCCTGGGAGTGTTCAAAAACATGTAGATATGGCACTGAGGGGAATGGTTTAGCTGTGGACTTTGCAGTGGTGGGTTAATGGTTGGACTCCGAGGTCTTTTCCAACCTTAGTTTTCCTATGACTCTAAGTAAACAGAGGCACTAAATTTCATCTAAAAAGCATAAGTATTTTCCAGTTTGTTCTGTTCACTAACCTGAACACTGGTTTATCTTGTTACCCAGAAGTGAGCCATACAAATTTGGTGTATGCCTTACCTGTCTTTACAAACAATTCATTCTTTCAGTAAAGGTAACTGGCAAGTAGGCCTTTGTAAGTGTGGAAAAGAACAACTGCTTTACTCAGAATTGTCAAGCAAATGAAAATGCCCATTATACTTACCTGTATCTGGGAAGATCTTCTTTCCTGCCTCCTCCACTTTATCACCTCACTATTACTCTTAACGGGCACACAAAGAAGTCCTTCCACTGAGATCTCTTTTTTCCCCAGCACATTGGTGAAACAGCAGCGAGATCTGTAAGACTGGCCACATTTGAGAACCATCCTGTTTTGCCATAAACATTCTAATTAACCATGCCCAGATCAAACTACAGCTTACACATCATGAAATATTTAATAAACAGGGAAAAATGCAACTTACAATGAAAACGTTAAAAGGATATCGCTCAGTTTGCCTGCATTTTATGTCTCAGACTAACAAGCTTTTCATCTGGCTACATGTCTGTTGCTGACGATCTCAGCAGCTGGTAGGAAAAAAAAAATTCTGCCAATCTGTTCCTGTTCCCAAGGGCGTACAGGGCAGACAAAGAACTTGGACAAACCCACATTCAACATGCTGAAGGGTTTGTCAGCTGCCTTGATTAGCACAGGAAACAGCCTCTCAAGTTCAGAAAATGCCACAGGCTCATTCTCAAAGAAGAAGAAAATTTCCAGGAGCGCACTGTGTTGCAAGACAATCTGTTCCACTGCAAAACAGGTCTGCTCAGGCTCAGCCCAAAACAAGAACTGCAACTTGATGCTGAGCTAGTAAGAAATTTATTTTTGTGGAAGTGCTTTTCTCAACAAATTGAAACAATTTCATTCAGCAAAATACTTCCTCAGGACTTGATACGTATATTGTTTGGGTTTTTTTAATGCTGATAAAAACCATAAAGCTTTCCCTTTTGTTTTAGGATGGATGCCACCAACAGCCAGAGCTGACAGCACTGACATGTTCATCATTTCAATTTTATGGAGTAATGAAATTATAAGACAGATTTTTGTTTCAGTCACAAAATACAGAACTGTCTTAGTACTGGAAAGAATCACTGAATGGCTTAGGTTGGAAGGACCTTAAAGACCATTTCATTCCAACAACCCTACCATGGGCAGGGACACCCTTCACTAGACCAGGTTACTCACACCTCCACCCAACCTAGCCTTGAACACTGCCAGGGCAACTTGTTCTAGTGCTTCACTACCCTCACACTGAAGAATTTCTTCCTAATACCTAATCTAAATCTACTGTCTTTCAGTTTTATGCCATTTCCCCTTGTCCTGTCACTTCGTGCTCTTGGAAGAGAGGTAGAATTTTTGATAATCACTAGAGCACGTAAGTTCTTGCCCAGAGTTTCATGGCTGCCCATTTGGATGACTGAGAATATTAATGTCCATTTCAAAAGTACTTGTTTAGAGGGATGTTCCAAGAAAGGATACTGATCTTTTCATGCATATACAAAAACAGAAAGTGCAAGCAATTTAAAAGGAAAAAAATCTAAATAACCAAAAGATTAAACAAACGAAAGAGGGGTAGAATAGACAAGAAACAAGAAGTTATATTTGCATTTTTATTTTCTTCTGGTTTCTCAGAATGGGTTATAGTTCCTTCTTGGCTGAAGAAGATTTTCTTTAATTCTAGGAAGCAAAATTAGGCATTGTGACTGCTTGCAAAGTATTGTACAAGATATGGCATTAGACACTAAAAATATACCTTGTTTTCCATTATAAAATGTTTCTAGAAAAGGAGAAACCCAGGATGAAGATGGAAGGCAAGCAATCTGGGAATCTGGAGAGAAAGGTGTTGGGAGATGGCCAAGAGACTCTCAAGGAAATATGAAGCAGAAAAAGAAGAAAAGAGATGACAGAATCAACCAAGGTAACAAACAAACAAAAAACATAAAGGAGAAGAAGGGCAAAAGTTCATGTCATGTTTCATCAATCTTCTGTTTGAAAAAGATAACAAGTTACGAAGCAGGACATGAGAAATCAAGGGGAAAAATCTGAAGATTGTGCTGAGGTAGAGAATAAGCAGGGAGCTAAATGAGAAATAAGCAAAGGCAGATAGAGCATCTCACTGATTAAGCACACTTTGAAACCTTAATGTTAAATATTAATTTATGTTATCCATCTAAATACATATTTATATATAAATATTTTATAGATATATATCTCCCTGAAATGTTAATGCACATGTTAAATTTTGTCTCCATGATCTAAATTTACCTTGCTAGCAAACATTGCTTCTCACTCAATATTCTTAGGTTTAGACTGTATCTTTTGATTCAAATACGCCAAAAAGCCAAAAACCTAAGGCTGGCAATTCTCAGGCCTCAAAGTAGAAACTGCCACAGACTCCACAGCCTGGCTATTTTTTCGGCCTTCTGGAAGGGCAGGGACAATCATGATTGGGAGCATATACCCAGGGGCATCAATTAATAGGAATGAGGGTGCAGGGGACATTCAGGGGCACCAAAGAGCCAATCTCTTGAGCCCAAACTATTGTTAACCAGTGCTTTCTGCAAATCACAAATCCCTGAGTGTCAGGGATGGTCCCTGTGAACTGGAAGTAGACCAGTTATACCACCCAATGGCCAGAACGGATCTAGGAGGACGCAGATTCACTAGATTCTCCCAGAGAAATATGGGTCCTGGCTGAAACACACACTATTCAAGGCCAGGAGCCATTCACAATAAAAGTTCTGAATGCACCCTCTGTTTTGGAGAGCATGAGACATGAACAGCATGGATGCAGCGATTTCACGCCAGTGTCAGTACCAAGTAACAGTCCTGGGTACACTTAATACGCTTAAGTAGACACAGCTTACGTCTGCATGGATCAGGGCCTGAGAATCACAGTGTAGTTATTCTGATGTTCATTTCAGGTTTTTTGAGAATAAATATAATAGGTAGGGTTCACTCTGCAATTAGGTCATGTTTGCATTTTCCCTACAAGTATGTCATTTCCTTTAAAGACTTCTTAGGGACTTTATATATCAAGGTTTAAAACCAAAAACTAAATTAATAAATAAACTCCATATAAATGGAGTTTAAGCACAGTCTACATGTTAAATGCCAATGCAGTATTTGCTAGGGTATTCTAGAAAGCCCAAGGCATCCAAGTCAAGCAAGGTCAAGAAAAGAAAGTTGACTTGTCTCAGCAACTCAGACAATAGCAATGTCCTACTTTCAAAATATTACTGCAACTGAAATTACACAGACATGAAAAGAATTTTCCATAAAATTGATTAATTTCAGCTTTTGGAAAAAAAAGTCATATTACATTTGAATTCGCTCATGAGTAATTTAGAACAGAGTAGGAAAAATTATCGTTCTGTAATCAAACAAAAAAAAAATCTACAACAGATAATATTATTTGAATAGCACATCAGTAGGCAAAAATCCAGATTTTGAAATATCAACATAGAAATAAAGTGACATGGAATAATAACAGGCTTGCTAGTCTTTCTGCATTCTTTTCTAGCTTTTATGCCTATAAATTGATGCTGCCAACATGAACACTCTAGTGACTTAGTTTGCATTAATCAAAAGATGTTCAGTGCTCTATTTCAGAAGATGCATGCCCCTACAGAAAACATCTCTACCAATTAAAACCGCAGCACACAAATTAAAGGCTAGGCTTATTGCTGTGATATGAAGGCAGATTCCAATATGCGCAATCAAAAATGGTGCAATCCATGTAGATAACTAAAAATCTTGGAATAACGTGGCTTTTCATCAGTGGCTGTCTGGCAGAAAGAAATGGAAAATATAGAGACTGACCTTTGTGATTTACACTATATTTTGGGTATTGTCTATCATCCTCTATTAAACTTCTCTTTGTCACACCACATGGAAAACATTTCACAGATGCAAATTCTATGAATTTCAAAATAAATGTTTCAAAGCAATATATGATGCTGTTATTAAAGAAGCACCTGAGAAAGCTATTGTAATAAGTCCATAGAAACATTCAGCTAACACAAATCACAAGCTGTGCAGAACAGGTTAAACAGAAGGCATCTGTAATCAAACACATGATCTCTTACTTGTCTGATAGCAGCTCTAATGACTGTATGCCATGGGGATCAGTATTAAAAGTGCTGTGAAAACTTGAGATTCAGATTCCATCAGATATGCTCAGATCCAGAAAAACACCATTAGTAAACCAGTGGGAATAAGACAAGAAAAATGTGTGACTTCTTTTCAGTGAACATGAAAAAAGCTATCCCCTGGTTTTGATCATCTCTTTTTCCTGTTATGCAAAATCCCAACCACAGAGTGGCATCTGAGCAATGAAGATACACCAACTAGACTCTCTTCAGTACTATAGTTTAAAGAAACGAAAGGCCCAGTCCTATTACATTTATATTCTTATTAGAGTAAAAAAATGAGGTAACAAACCTTCCACACATAGTAAGAGTATATTTTTCTTCTACTGTTAATCTCTACACACAAAGAAGAGCTGAGTTTATATTGAAACCCTTCACTTTTAGCATTTACAATTAACTTTTGTACTTATGTAAGAAGGAAAGCCTTGTGGAAGCAGGATATATGAGTACTATCTGTTCCAGTTAAAATAATTTTGAATTCAGGATTCAACTGGAAAATAAATTAATAGGGTAATGATTACCTTTTTTTTTTCCCCAGACATGTTTATTTGTAGTAATTGTGTTAGAATTGCAATTGCAAAGAAACAAGTTGAAGGAAGCATTAGTAAACATTTTAATAGTCCAATCTTGCTATTAGCTAGTTGAGATGCATAAATAAATTACAAAACCAATAATGTAAACATTTTAACTTCAAATATAGCAAATGTTACAAATTATTCTGCTCTACATTGTGATTGTCATAGTCCAAAATTGATTAAGTCATGGGTAATGCAGAAGAAAGAAAAATACCTCATAGCAGATGTTAGTCCTGAATCAGAGTGGTGGAAGATCCTGCAATGGAAGGAGGCATAAAATAACCTGGGCATAATAGCAGCCACTTCTCAGGAAAGCCAAAATGATCATGGCTAAAACTGGCTGTCAACCTACAGAGAAATATCTTTTTTTTTTTTTTTAAGGTAACTTTTTTTGCTTTTTTTTTCTTCATTCTGTGGAATGTTGGTGAATGAATAGATGACACATAATAAAAGATCTGGAGTTGCCTTAAAAGTGGTCTTGAACACAGTACTTCTGAATCTTCGAAACATCAGTCCAATTCTTATGGAGATTATTATATTCTTGTTTCACTCCTATTACTCCTAGCATATAAGAGCAGCACTGCTGAGCAGTGCACTGGATTCTCATTGTGCAAAGCTTTCTGGTTGCTCTCTGTGGATCCCAAGTTTCACCATCAGTCTCTAGTTCATACATATTAGATTCTGATTACTTTCTGTCACCACCCTCAAAACATGCTCACTTCATCTAAATGGCTCCACATAAATCACTTGAATCCTGGTAAGCATGATGATGCCTGATCTTCTACTCCACTGAATACCAGATGCTCCAAAAAAGATAGGAGGTATTTTCATTCTCAGTGCTACTTTATTCTCAGTAAAAAGCATGACAACCCTATTGAAGGCTAACATTCAGCAGCAAAATCAGAATGATTCCAAATATTCCAAGTGTTATATGTTTTCTGCAGTCTGTAATTATACTGATACCATACAGATAACTCACTCTATCTTAACACCACTGTCACTGAGGACAGACAAGGTAGCTGGAATGCAGACCAATACAGAATGTGAAGATACTGCGTGGCATAAAAGTCAAGAATGGCAAGATACGTTATTTCATAGGAGACTCTGAATAAGAGATCTGTTGTTTCATCACTGCCTTTACAGCCTTCTGCTAGAAAGTACACTATTTTAATCTATACTTTTACTTCCAGAAGAAATCACAGTATTCAGGAAAGTTATTTGCCAAATGAGACATTCATTGTCCATGTTTCCTATAACTTGGCTTCATGAAAAAGCTGATATAGAGCTATTTTGATAAAAAGAGATAGATTTTAATATACCAGTTTATCTCCAGAGAGTCATGGGTCATCTGATAGATACTGGAAATTGCAATTTCAGTCAGTGTAATTATTAGGCTTGTACTAGAACCAGGACAACTTAGAAATCACATCACAATACAGGTATAAATAAACAATAGAATAGTCTAATCCTCAAAAAAAGAGTGACATGATTAAGGATTGTACCATCTCAGCCTTTGTGTGCCAACACGATGCTAACAGTAAGCTGAAAGAGCGAATTTTAGCAGCAGTTTCTGGCCCTGGCTGTGCTTAGAAGATGTCTACCAACCCCTAGAGATGGTTTCTCAGCGTGTCTAGGATCTCAGCGGATACATAAGGGTAAGTAAATTTATTATAAAAAGGGGTATGTATAAAATTAGTGTTTCATACAACGATGTGATTCTTCAAACAAAAAAAACCCAAAACCAAACCAAACCAAAACAACAACAAAAAAAACCCACCACACCCAAACAGTTATAACAGCAGTACAAAGCACTCACTATCAATGCATAAGCACAAACTGTTGAGTAAGCAGGTTAAAGCCCACTACATCTGTGTACATCGATCTAACAAGCACCTTGTGGTATCATCAGCAGAATAGTAACAGTCATTAACGAAGTATCTCTCCATTTTACACCTCTGGTCACATATAGTGCTTTTCAATTATCATGGTCATACAAAAAAAGCACAATAAATATAATACAAATGCTGTATGTTTTCTCTTTTCCAACCACAATAGGTCTACACCTTACTAAAAAAGCATTTACTTACCTTCATTGTGATAAGGTTAAATTTCATTGCTATTTTTATGTACTCTTCAGCAACTAATTTGTCTTGATTACCTGATGATGAATTCTTTATATTACAATGTTATAAATACTTCTTATAAACATCAATATGCCATTTTTCATAATGAATATATGCATTGTTAAATACATGAATGTATTTTAACACCTTTTCACTGATGTAACCTAATGCTGAAATATGTTTATTATTCCTTGGAAATTGTGAATCTGACCATCTCAGGTATATATAGCACTATGTAAGTCACAGAAATACAGAGACGTGTCATCTCACTGATTTCAAGTCTATTCTTCAGGTTTTATCAGCAAATCTTTACACCTACTGATTCAATATACAACCAAAATCACCTTCACTTGTTTCAGCATATTTTCAATGATAGCAAAAGTTCTGAAGAAACACTCATGGAAAAAAAAATATAGGACCTTAAAGTAAATGTCAAAGTAAAATGAGTAGAGTGAGTAGTGGTCATTTACTAACAAGGAGAAAAATTATTTGAAGAAGAAAGAATTAAATGCAGGCATATGTCACAACAAAGATAAAAAGACATCAAAACACAATGACAGGAGACAGGAAAATCCTAGGACTTTTCAGTAAATTAAAGACAATAGAGATGACAGCCATATGGTCATTATTAACAAACATCAGCACTCAAACAGTCTCAGAGGAACATTTCTAAAGCCAATCTTAGATGTAATCCCTTCAACCCAAATTATGGAAATTCACTACTGAGGTTTTCCATCTTTTAACAACAACATGAAACACTGACACAATTATCAAATAAAGCATCTACCACCTCAAAGGGAAGCCATTTTTGGAGACATATGTTTTCGTGTTCTTCATTACATGCAGATGAGGCAGCAGAAAGACATGAGGAGGAGGACCACAATAGCACAAACAGGGAGAAGAGATCCCTGAAAGGGGAATACAGCCTGTATTATATGTACCCTGGAACATGCCTCCCTAACACTTTGCTACAGCACTCATCTTCCAGCCACAACTGACATGTGTTTTTGGCTCCTTTCCCATTGCTGTAGAACAGACTGTAGAATACAGTTCCAACAGACTATTTCAGCTGGAAGGGACCTACAGCGCTCATCTAGTCCAACTGCCTGACCAATTCAGGGCTTACCGAAATTTAAAGCATGTTATTAAGGACAATGTAAACACTGAAAGGCTTGAAGCATCAACACCCCCTCTAGGAAGCCTGTTCCAGTGTCTGACCACTCTTCTTGGTGAAGAAATGCATCCTGATGTCAAGTCTGCCCCTCCCTGGCATGCCTTTGAACCATTTCAACAAGTCCTATCACTGGAAGAGATCCTACTCAAGTTTTCCCACTGTCTTCTGACCCCTTTGTTTTTCACCCTTCCAATTGTTTAACACTAAAAGACCAGTGGGGAATGAAAGGGAGTGGCAGCCAGTGAAAAAGTCACATGCACGTACGGATAGGATGGAAGACTTTGAAGTGATGTTTTACTGGTTGGTTTACTGAAGGAGTTATTCTGCTTCTCCAAGCTGATTTACACTCAGTGCAATCACAGCAATGGTCTGAAACACTGCATGATAGCTGCTAAAAACTTATGAAAGAATTCTAATAGGTAGATTTATACATCTAGAAAATAAGTACCTATTTTACATGCTGCTCTCTTAATTTTCATTCCATAGAAAGAATAAAGTATCTGAAATACTGTTATTAAGGTAAGCAGAGGACAAATTTGTCCACTCCTATGGTAAACTTCTGATTATGTGTATTTGTGAAATGGGAATCAGGAAACTGGTTTTGCTGTGGGGTAGCATAAAGCCCTCAATTTTACAAAAATAACTAGTCATACCAGGCCACAAGCCTTAACTGCTTTGTCTGGTCTTGAACTTACTTTTGCTTGATTTTAGCTGTATCTGTATTTTTTGTTGCAACTGTCTGTATAGCTTCTCCTAGCTGAAACAGCAAGAGTGTCCAAAGTTCAGGCAGCTACTCCAAGCTTTCCAAATTGTATAAACTGAATTGGTTATCACATAACTTTTTTTTAAGCTTAACTTTTCCTCAGCTTTCCAGTTGAATGGTTCTCCTTCACCAAAAGAAATAGTACTATACAGGAAAAAGATTAATGAACCTCAACAATCATGCTAGTAGAAGCCCTAGAGATCAACAGAAAAGTAAAAATATGGGTTGAAATAATAAAAATAACCCTGAAAAAATTCAGTGTAAGGAAATCACCACCATTGACACTATTCCTGGTGAAGAAGTGGGATGCTGACAACTCACTAAAGCATCCTGCCCTTGACCTAAGACTATGGATCATCAGAGAGCTGAGAAATCAGAAGGGCGGAGCAGATACTTGCAGCTATTGATTTCATTGTATTACTAATGAATCTCAATAGAAATTGTATTTTTGATGGCATTAGCATTGTTACAACTGGAATAAAAATAAGCAGCTATTCTATTTCAGTTAGATTGTTAAAGCATTAATCAAAACAGCAATAAATTCTAATTCCTGGATCCTCCTGCATGGTATGCTCTTTTTGGTTACCCACGTGAAGTTATGTAAATAGGAGAGCATCTGTGTGCTTCCTTCTGGAGACCAGAAACAAAATTACAAGTTATAACATCTGATGGAACACCAAATGGGAGAAATAGAAAGAAATACTAAATAGTTGCTTTTTGGAAGCTTGAAAGAGCATGAAAGAGCAGAAGTACACAGTGAAATTTAAGGTAAGAAACAAAAATTAACAGCTAAGCTATGCACCTACAGAGTTTGATGCACGATGGCCAGTTCGGACAGTTTCTATGGCATGGACAGCCCATGTTCACAACTTGCTCTCATTAAAGCATTTTCAACTGTTGTTTCTCTCTTTCCCGAGGCACTAAGAACACACATGCTAGCACCGAGGCTGGCACCACAGCACACCAGACTTTCCAGACCAGTGAAGCCCCGGCGCAGCAGGGAGTTCCCAGTTCCAGGGAGCTGCCCTGGCCCCTATGACCTCAGCAATGTGCACCCGGCCAGTCTAAGGCTAAGTATCAAAAGGGACATAAGGGAGGACAGGCACAAGGTCATTTGCAAAGCAGTGGACATTTTTTGATCTGTAATTTATAAGAACTAAATATTCTCATTTTGTTAGGATCAATCAAAAGCCTGTGCTGTTCTTATTCTGCATACTCTTTCCTATTCCTGCTGCATTACACTGATGCAGATGCACACAACCACATCTCTGCTGCACCAATTCCTCTTGAGATTCTCTAAAAGGCATTTGAGCTATCACTGACCAGGAACAAACTTGGACTAAATTTTCAAGGATGCTGTCAAGTTCATTTTTATACATACCACACTGGAATTTCATGATGCTGCAATTAATTGGAAATGCATTTTAAAGTACTTAAAACCTACAGGAGAAATATCATATCTATCACAAAGTACCAATTTACGTTATGGACATAAAATTCACCCAAGAGTGTCCCTAATCCACACAATTTTTGACTGATATTTCCAATAGAACATTTTCATCAGCAGATATACAAATGAAAATACACAGGCCCAACCATCCTTTCAGTAAGTTCAAAGCCATAGAGTATAATACATATAGAGTGCACATACCCATTATCCCACAAAAAGCTGGAAAAACTGATCATTAAGCTGACCAGTACACATCCAGGGTTTGCCGAATGTGTTTATTGAACTGCTCTCCAGGCTGCACAGAGAGAGCTGAATGCAAGGAATCAGAGGTGCAGATCTAAGAAGGAATAAGTAAATGAAGAAATGACAGAAATTTAAACTATAGAAAGGTATTTGCAAAAAAAAAATGCTAACAGAAGAATAAATATGTCCCCAAAACAGCAGTGGCATAGAGTATCCAGGGAAACAGGTTGCGCAGTTCCCATCACCTGGCATTTTCAACATTCATCTGGACAGATGAAGCTTGCAGTAACATACTTGATTCTGTTAAAGGCATGAAAATATAGAGGATGTGACTTTTCAAAGAGCCTTATTTTTCTGTAATCCAACATATTTTTAGTACTTTTTTCTGCTGAGACTATTTTTTTTAGCCAAAATTCGCATTTGGTTTGCTGCAATATAATACATCGCATGTACCATCCTGGACTGGAAATAAGTTAACACTGGTTTACATATCTTTGATAAATCAACACATTCAAAATATGCACTTGAGAAATACAAACCTGAAACATTTATGTGCACGAAGATAGAAGTCAACTAGCTTTTCCATAGGTAAACAACACAGAACTTTGTAGAAATTTGGAACATCTAAGAATTCAGTAAAAACAAACTGAACAATAAAATAGTATGTTTGGGTGCCCACTTAAAGAGGCAAAGTAACTTTAACAACTTAAAAGGCTGAAGTAATAGTGCCTCCCAAACTTTCTGAGGCAACACACTGTATCAGGGAACTGACCCTCTCACATCCTCAACTCTTCAGTCACCCCCAAGGTTCTCCTCCAGGAGTTCTGCCCACAGGCAGTCCTCACACTGAATTACCTCCAGTGCTTACCTCGTAATAGTATAAGTATCCTGACAGCTCCTTAGTATTTCCTTAAAAATCACAAACGCATGTTTACAATGTACAAAAATACTTCCTTAAGAAAAATTATTAAAACATAGTGAATCTAGTATGATTCCTTCCTGAGCAGCAGAGTACATAACAGAAGAAGAAAGGCAATCAAGAACCAGAAGTATTTCTCACTGTGCAGAATAATAAATGCATTTCAAAGTGGTCATGGAAAATTAATGAAGGCAAATGGATTTAAGTACAAATGACTAATAGCAATAGTTATGAAAGGCAGAGAAGTTATTTTTTCTCACAAAAATTTGAAAGTAGTATTTACTTTCCATATATTTTCTGAAGCTACTATTATTATTATTATCATTTTGCACTTAGTGAGTGAAGAAGTGTAGCAATAACCATGCCACACTCTTTGGCTATGCTAAGATAAAATTGTGAGGTAGCCTGTTTTAGCGTTTCAGGCTCCAAAAATGCTATTGCCGAACCTAGAACGGTGCTCTGCTGTTGGCTCTGCAGGCATTAACAGCTTTACTAATTACTCCACTATTACAAATGCAAACCATGACAAAGCAACACCCAGAAGTCTACATCACAAGTTGTCCATCCTGGAGAAAGCAGTAGCCTTTACACTCTGAAGACAACTAAACCACTATTTACTTACTATGTAGTTAAAGTCTAAGATCTACACATTTCAAAGCTGAGCACTCAAGGAACTGATGTCAAATACATGTGCCCCCAATGGGATAGAATTCCAAGGTATGACAGCAGTGGTAATCATCTTTAACGTAATTTTTCTGAACATTTATGGGTAAGTGCAGTAACACTGGCAGAAAGCTTTCAGACTTAGCAGAGAAATGCACTACATTACAGGCAGGCAGTGCTAAGAGAGGAGGTGAACCTAAGTCCCATGAAGAGGTTTTCAGGCAAACAGCCTTATGCGTTGATTAACTTCCTCTTCAGTCTGAACAGATACACATATACATCTACAAATTCTGACTAGGGGCTCCTTTGGAACAGCAGAAGGTATTTCTTAATGTCTTCTGATGAAGCCACTGCATAGCATTATATAATTTCCCTCTAAATAAAGGAAGAATACATAAAGAGAATGGTATGAAACGCATTTTGGGGAAGAGCAAAATGATGAACCCTTTCCAAAATTCCCCCAAAAATATTATTTTTTCCTCAAAGGCTTTTTTACTAAAAAAATGTAACACTGTAATGAATGTAAAAGGAAAAACAAAGAGATCAGTAAAGAAAAAAAAGATCTTTCTCAGGGGAGCTAGAAAATCATGCCATCATACAGAGCTATATTTAAAATTATTAGGTTTCATATATATTACATATCCAGTACCTCAAACTCATACCATCAAATGTCAAAATAATAAACTACAACCATCTATCTCTTGTTCTCACAAAGAGCTCTGTTGTATTACTAGAACTATACTTTTACTAGAACTATTGTATTACTTGAACTATAGACTACAGAGGCAATTTTGAAGTTTTAATAAAGGTAGCTCTAATTTAAACATTACCTCTAGCAATAGTCAATCTTAAGTAATCCGAAAAACAACACAGACCTACAGCACCACTGTATTCCACATGATAAAAGCAGGGTTTAATGATGAATTGCAAGAAACTAAAGTCCAGATAAACAGTAACCTCAGACCAATGAGAAAGTTTATCATAGGGGTTCTCTTATCTTTCTGCAATGTGACAATTCACAGTTCCTTTCTACACTGTGTGTTGACAGTAAGATAAAACATTGAAAGCAGTCACAATACAAAGACAATGTTACAGTTCTAACACAGGTTGAGTTCTCGGATCCCAACTCTAAATGATTGTGGTCTCAAAAGACTATGGTACCTATCACTAATTGATATCTGTATTAACTATGTAAAATATGTTAAACCAGACTGCTCTGCATGGATAACAGGTTAATCATAGAATCACAGAATCAACCAGGTTAGAAAAGACCTCCAAGATCAAGTCCAACTCTTGATCCAACACCGCCGTGGTTACTAGACCATGGCACTAAGTGTCTAGAGACTTTTTAAGTCTCATCTTAAAAACCTCCAGGGATGGAGACTCCACCACCTCCCTGGGCAGCCCATTCCCATATCTGATTACTCCCTCTGTAAAAAATTTCTTCCTAATATCCAACCTAAACCTCTCCTGGCACAGTTTTAGAATGTGCCCTTTTATCTTACCGCTGGCTGCCCGGGAGAAGAGACCAACCCCCATCTGGCTACAGCCTCCTCTCAGGTAGTTGTAGAGACTGATGTGGTCTCCCTTGAGCTTCCTCTTCTCCAGGTTAAACAACCCCAGCTCCTTCAGCCTCTCCTCATAGGACTTGCGCTTGAGTCCCTTGATCAGCCTCGCTGCTCTTCTCTGGACCTGCTCCAGCACCTCAATATCCTTCCTGAACTGAGGGGCCCAGAACTGGACACAGTACTCCAGGTGTGGCCCCTCCCTGAGGGATTCATATCCTCTTAGTCAGAAGGAAAGCAAATATTGTGCCTCTTTTGGCACAAAGTAATTACCCAAAACAGCAGCTGCCTGAACAATGGGTTGATTGAAAGAAACAAGATTACTACAACAACAAAACCTTTTTTCTATATTAAAAATATTAAATCTCTTGGGGAAGAAAAAATGTAGAGCTCATGTCTTCACGCTGATTAACTGGGACAACTAGCTTCTACATTAAGTAATCAAGAAAGGAATGAACAGACTGTCTAATCTGAAGTGCACATTTTGCATCCCTCAACCACAGAAATTGCTAATTGTCTAAGATTTCCTACGATGACAGATCACCTTCAGCCTTTCAGGCACCTTTCTCTTACCAGACTGTTTCACAACAGAGTTGTCACAACTTACAGACAAAGAGCATCTTTGAGATTATCTTCCATAACTGACTGCAACTATTTCAATTCATGAATTCAAGCACGTACATAATCTCAGCAGACTAAGGCCTATGTATCAACCTCTTCAACTTATCAGACTAATAGAAATATTTAAGAAAACTGATGTAGTTTTTCCAAATGCATTCCATAATGAAGAAATATCTGTTAAACAGTCTGGGAAGTTAAGCAAGCCTCACAATGGGTTAACAGCACTACTGGTCTGATAATGCAGCTTACTTCAATGTTAAGTTCAGGTGAATTGGGATGATGGTGTGTCAGAGGGACAGACTCAGTGTTTGTGTATGTTACGTGGTGCCATTCATGTTACACTACTTTTAGATTCAGTAACTGATTTAAGGTCCAATATTCTTAGTATAAAAATAAATGTGTTGGAAATACTAGTACTGCTTCTTATGTAGGTCACAAGAGAGCAGCAATGTGAGTTTCCAGTTTACTGTTCAGACAGCAATCTTTTTTCCCCACAAAAATCTACAGTTACTATAGTTTCAGTAATCTAACTATTAATTCTTAAAGGTCCACCAGCAAGCTATATTTTTTGGAAAGCTTTACGAAACTCTTACGAAGAAGACAGATATCCAATTTCTCTCATCTTATGGCTAGTTCAAGTCCTTCCCATTCTTTCCCATAAAGCTCTTGACAAACATCATCTTTCTTGTAATCACTCTTTACAATGATAAACATTCACAGGGTAATTTGTTGCAAGTAGGATGCCTGCATTTTTGCATTAAAACCCAAACTGGTTCTGAGGCATTTCCTCTTGGCACTAATAGAATTTAAGAAATTTAAACAATATAAAGCAACCTTGTACAACATACTGAAGTCAAATCTGAGTACTATTTCAAAGTATAAGCGATATTAAGAATTCTAAAGCAAAAGTATGGTACATTTAGATCAATTTGGAAAGACTGAGTTACATAGATTCACAGACTTGTTAGATGTGCCGACAACAAGCAATAGGTCTCAGCAGTATGTATAATCTACCCTTTAGAAAACCAGAGTTATTAGAAGCAGTCACTGAGAACCTTTACCTGAAGAGTCAGTAACTGGCTCAATATTTTAGAAAAACTCACGAATGCTTTTCCTTGTGAATTAAATTTGAATAAACTTCTTCAACCCCAAAAAGTTGACATACAAATATAAAGCAATTTTCACTTCTATCATGACCACTATTAAACATTTTTCAATTACAACTGCATTTTATATACTGGAATATACGCCATTTGTCTTGTCTTTCATGCTAGCAAATTTTAGTAAATTTGCTAAAACCTAAATTTTAATAATGGCACATTCTTCTGTAAAGACTGACCTGAGTTCATTATTATGGTCTTTTGGCGCCATTAGGAAATTTCACCCAAATAAGCAGCAATGAATAGTTAAGCAAAGGCTTAAGATGTATTCCCTGTATTTCGAGATAAAAGCCTGCCCTAAGGTATTCTGGTCTTGTGATGGCAAAGAAAGATGACATGTTCCACCATCTGTGATGGGCAATGTGATTTGTCCTAAAGTAAGAACACCGGCTGGGTATTGCAGGAAGAACTGTCTGGATGCTCACATAATTAATGCCTTCCAAAGAGAGGAGAGTGAAGACGTCTGCCATTGACTTTGATGCACATCAGCCTGGGAGGCCCTGGATTCCTCAGGGTAAGTGCATCACATAACCTCTAGATGGGTTTATCCCACCTGTTAACCTGACAGCCCCAGGTCACTTTGCCCTTACCTCAACTGCTTAATCTTAAGTCCCCAGCACAATCTGAGATACCAAAGGACACTTCATCTGTCCTGAAGTTGACAGTGCAGCAGCATGCAAATCTACCGCTTTCCATGTCTTACTTGCAATCCTTCTCAGTCCTGAGTGGAATTCAGCTTCCTATTAAGACACCTAAATTTTACTGAAAGTCCCAGATTTGACTGAGTTACCTAAATACAGTGATTTACTACTACCGAAGATGTCAGAAGCCCGTCTAGCCTCCAGCTACTCGTCTGTAAGGTACCAGTCTTCCACAAGCCCTGTGTCATACCTGTACCTCTCACGTCTGATGATGTCTCTGATACCATGGGACATCTGAACTGGCACTGGACCATATTCAGATAAATGAACCAATCCCACTTTAGGTATCCGAACCAACAAAGCTAACGAAAACAGGAAAATAGCTCCATTCACTGAAGTGGACATTCTCCCCATTCCACAGACTGCATTAACTGTATGTCCATGAACTGTAATGAGAGCATAGAGCTTATCTTATAAACATAGCTGCTTTAGTAAAGATCTAACTGCACCCGAATGTTACGCAGATCAAGAAGAGTGTCATCTCAAACAACTCATTCTGCAAGACAGAGTGTGAATGTGTCATCTTCACTTTGCAGACTGTCCCATCATTTGAAAGTACTATACTGGCTGGGTATAAACACACCTTGTGACATACAAAATACAATGAAATACTGGTTTGAAAATGCAAATCTGAGAAAACAGTGATAGAGAATTACAGGTACCTCAGTTAGAGGCAGGCAGAGTCTGGACAAGCAATGCTGTATTGACAGATATGGGTACCTAATTCAACAAGAAATGGACATTTTAAATGTATTATAAAGGAAGGGTTTATAGCACATGGAGATCTAGGCATGGTTCAGAGCTTTACGAAAACAATGGTTTGTTAGTTATCTCTGAGTTGTCAGCTCTTAAAAAAGTTTAAACACTTTGGGTTTTTTCCCCACTATATTTTAATACTTTACTGATTCAAAAAATATCAGGTTTTTGTGGTATATATTTATTTCAGAAGGAAGATGTCTTACTGGTGTTACTATTTTAGCCGATTTATACACAGGGTTTCAAAATTATCTCATCTAGACAGTCCTCATAATCAAGCCGGAGCTTTTGATTAGTAACATTTACTTTGGGATATTAATATCAACAGACAAATTCCCACTCAGTTTTCTAACATTTCAATTAATCTTAAGACATATTGCAGGGCAGTTCTTCTAAGCACTCTTCTGTAAAGCAACAGTATGTCCCTGAGAACATGATGATTTCAGTTCATTTTTCATTCTCAAATTACATTAGAGAACTACATCCTCTTAGTATATGAGGTAACTTTGGACAACATCTAGCTCCAATCTTTAGATGAGAACCATTAGATTCAGAAATTCCTTGACGCTTTCTGCGACTAGAAACTGCAGGTATATTCAGAGTAAAATGACCTCTTCCCTGTTAAGATTATTTCCTTCCAGTTCTCTGAATGATGTTTCATATGCCAAAAGAAAGCAGTTTTAATAAAGTCTTTGCAGTCTTTGTAATAGAAGAGTCAAAAACGTACATTTCCCTGTTCAACTTAGAGAGAATGGAACCTTACTTTACCTTTGCACTACAAAGGGACACCACACCATGTTCTTGTGAAGAAAAACGTGTTTCTAGCAGCAGGGTGTTCTCCAGGCTAACCTAATGCCTCGGAATAACTATATTGTCATTCCTTGGTCTCCTAGCTACTCAAAATTCTTAAAATTTTAATAGGACTGTGGTAGCACAGAACCTGAGTTATCTGCCTGCACCACTTTTACTCTTCTTGAAAGAGAGAAGCCAGCCACTGCAGACACAAGCAACAAGATACAGGGCACAGTCAGACTTTAAGCGGGTTGGGAAATATCCAAGCCAGCCGACTGTCAGACAGAACATTGTGACAGGTGGAAAACACCTCTTCATGTATTTTTCAATCATGAATCATGCTGCAATGTACTGTATTTCTTTCTAGTCCATTACCTTCACTTGAACAAAGATTATTAGCATGGATCTGTTTTAATATACTAAAGGACAGATTGGCTAATCTATGCAAGATTTATAAAATACGCTTATCCTTAATTTTAAGTAATACTTGTTCTTAATTTTAGCAACACACTGCAAATTAAATATAATTTTTTCCCATCCCTATGCCAAGAAACTGTTAAGTTCATAATGATTACATGAAACAAACCCAAATATATTTACCATTCAAATTTAAACTTTTTAAAAATCTTTCTTCTCAACATAAAAAAAAGGCATTTGTTAACTAAAGAATTAAAAGTCCTTGGAAAAATCTATTTCCATCTTTTAAAATCTATTGCTGTCTTCTCAGACAAAAACATATTGCCCAGAGCTTTTAGAGCAGCCTGTTCAAATTATTTCACAATTTTTAGGACTTCCTGTTCTATATTTCAGGTACTGTCATAACAAAGATTTTACTCAAAGCTTCAGTTCTCGTTCTACTCAGGGTACCCTAGCAATTTGTTTCAAATCAGAAAACCTCCTTGGAGCATGACTTTGTCTCCAAAGTGACTGCAGGAATTGATAACTACAGAGAGAAGGATGTACGGACACCACACACATTCATAGTCAGGACAAAACCACCTGAGCAGCTTTTGAGCTCTCACAGCACTTTTCTGGATCCTTTACCACATGTAGCAGATATTTGAAAAGTGCATCCCTCCCCATAAACATCCTGGGAGTGGTTTGGATACACAGTTGTCAGTATTCTAGTCAGTTCAGATAGATATTAGTCAAGTACTCATGCCATGTAATGCCCAGTCTTCTAGATGCTATCTGGCAAAAGTAAAATTACCATGCAGTAGACAGGGTACAGCATTATACAACTGCATCTGTAGAAACACAACTATGGAAAGTTAGGCTGTATTTTTCCAATTTTTTTATTTAAGACTATTTAAAAAACATATGTACTGAACTTTATCATGTAAACAAAAACGGATATACTTTTTTAGAAATCTCTGCTTTAGTGATGACTTTTTTTAAAGTGCTATAAGACACCGAAAATTGAGTATTCCATTTGACTCCTTAAGAATCACCTGATCAAACCAAAAACAGATACAGAAGTTATGTTTACACTGAGCAGTTATCTACTTTACACATAACTGATACACAGTATACGCACATAACTGATCTTAGCTCATCATAATTATAAATAATATGAATAGACAACTCTGTGGCCATCAGCAGCATTATGCCTTTAGAAAGATTAGCAGAAGCTTCTGAAATGCAAAACATTCCTATCACCATTTCCCATTACTCATTAAAAAAGACCAGAACAAGGCACAAATGTGTCCTAAGGAAATTATAACCTAAGATACAGCAAAAGTAAAACCATGTTGGAGTGTGTGCATGCAAACGAAGTAGGGAGAAAATAAGGAAACTAGGAGAGAGATCATACATGCTTTGCTCTTTAATCCACTCCTTCAAGTTGCAGCAGTTCTGAATCATTTATTAAATAACACAGAATAACTGAGGTTTTAAGGAGGGAGCAGCAAACATGGCAGCTTAGGGAAATAGGCTGGAAAAATCACCTGAAATGCACTCAAGAGCAAAGTCAGAAAAAAGTCATGACTGTAGTATGAAAGTCTGAATGTTTTGTTGAGAATGGAGAGGGAAGCCCTAAGAAGAGGATGAGCAAAATAGTATCGTGATGCAGAACTGTACAAACCTGACAGCAGGAGAAAAGACAAATGAAAGGGATTTGACATTATCAACATTCTAATTTACACCAACTAACTAAATATAATAGGGTCAACAAACTTCCTCCAGCCTCAAGATCAGCTATCACACACAACTCACATGTTCGCCTGAACTCCTGTAACCAAGGCAAATGTCAACCTTGTGCTAAACTCTGAAACATGATATGTCTGAGAGAATTCCAGTTGGACTGCCCCAAAACCATATCAGGAAATATCCCACAAACTTAACAGTGTGGGCAACAGTGCCAGTCCTTGAGCCTGAGTACTTACAGCCTTTCATCTAACACTATAGATATAGCCTTTGTGTATGACAGAAAAAAGGATGGAGGATTATAGAAGAACACATACTCTTTGATTCCCTCACTACATTTCCATGTCCTACACAGGCTACCTAGCAGAGGAGTATTCCAGTTCACTTTCAAGTGACAAGGTTTCAGACCCTTTTATCCAAGCCTCATGCCTCTCCCATTACAACAGGCAAACAGGATCCAGTGCATGATGGTAGTCGTTAAGTGTTGTGTCTTCAGTCTGTTCCACAAAATCTGCAACAATGCAATCAAACTATGTGAATTCAGTCAGGCATTAGACCTTGTCTTAATTTGTATGTACAGGTACATGGAAATAACCCCCTCTTTATGCTCCTCTGCAATAACAATGTGGGACTTCTGAATTACAAAATGGTCAGGATCATTTCATGACCTACAAAGATACTGGACACAGAGTCAACTTTCAGGTGCGTTCCAGCATCAGACTGTTGCCAGTGAAATGACCGACTGAGCCCCATGCTTCTCAGAAGCTACAACACACTGAAAGAATAGCGTTTCAGAAGTTCCTACTCAAACTTGTAAACAGGTGCAGTCTGAACTTCCACTGATCATCAACTTGCTTAGTAATTTCCACCTGAGAGGAGGAATAGTAAATTTTTTCAATCTGATAGTATTTTTTCCACCAGTCTTAGACAGATTTAAAAGCATATATAAAGCCCTCTGCAATGGAGAGTCATCTTAATTTATTTGTTGCTAGGTATGCAATACTTACAGAAAATGAAAGCCTCAGTTTTTTATTAAATGCCCTGTAGAGTTAATTACTTTCACAGGGTGACTATAGTGCATAATTATTTCATTTTATAGGTTTTTAATGCACTCCTTAATTTTACAACTGTCTGCTTCTTTTATTATTTTTTGGAGAGGGGAGAAAGATACAATCAATTAATTTTCCAGAATACCTCACTAAAGCCTGTCTTCAAGCACTGGAATAACCTCTCAGGGTCATACTAGAATCCCCATCACTGGATGTTTTCAATATGTCATCAGACAGGGTGCTAGGTAATCTCATATACCCTCCCTTTCCCACAAAAAATTAAACCAGATAATCTTCTGAAGTCTCTTCCAACCTGGGCTGTTCTACAACTCTCTAACCCTCCTATAAAATAAACTGAAGTTATTTTTTCATAAATCATTGCAAGTCAGTCATGACATAGTTAACTGCATTTTGTACTTCACTGGTTCTTTAAAGGACTAAATGCACCAGTTGCTTCTGATATAATTAATATATTTTCATTTCTCATCCCTATGAAGTAAAATATTCTGACAACACATTATAATTATTTTCTGTTATCAGTTAGTAGTGTAAACACAATTGGTCCCTGACTGCATAATCCTCCACTAAATGGCCACATCAAAAGATGGGCTCCTGTCCAAAAAGCCTTACCTATTAAGCCAGTTACCTAGACTTAGGTGCATCTGACTGTCACATTTATAATCTGGAGTTTCATACAGATCTGGACAGCTCTTCCTAATCAGAAATCACACACAGAAGAAAATTTTTCCCTTGTGCAACTTCCTTCTTCATCACAATCAGCAGTTCATTAACTCTGGTCCTACTGCTACTTCAGAAGCAGACTACATCTACAATTGTTTTCAGTAAAATCAGTTTTTTAACCATACCTAAGTTATGTTCCTTCCTCTGTCACCATTCATTTTCTTTGCAGCCTACTACAAAGAATCTTATCAAAGGCTTTGTGAATATCCTGGAACATTATGTCTGACAGGTAACCTTTATGTACTTCACCGACTTTTTTTCAAAGAACTCCGACAGGCTGAAAAAGCAGACTCTTCCTTGGAGGAATTCTAGTACCTTCCCCCCATCCTACTATCCAAATGTGCTATTCAGTCTCTAATTATAATCTTCAGCTTACCTGAAATTCTTAAGAAAACTCCTGGATTGTAACTCACTCTCTCCTGCCTGCTCCCATAAGGCCAGTACGACAGTAGTAACACTGCAGTCTTCTGCAACAATTATGGTTTAAGAACTACAGCATGCTCTACCAGTTTTCCATTTTCATAAGTGGTTTGGTTCAGAGTATTTAAAATGTGCATAATGCTTTAAATATATACGACATTTAATAGATACATAACAACAGGTCAAGTGTACCCTGTAAAATTTATAACCTAGTTAATAAAGCTATTTAGAGGAACATTATCCAGATGTAATTAATTTTTGCTTTATTTCATATGGGTATTTCTACAGGGAGAAATAATATGTTATTCAGTCAGATGTTTTATGAAAGAATAATTTTGATTCTCACTGTAGGGAACCACAGAAAATGGAAGTGAAACTAAGTATAAAACAAGAATGCTCTATTATACCTGTGTATAACCAGATAGAGTGTTTATATATATATATATATAAAAACACACTTATACCACCAATACAATCTCCTGTACCATGAAAGACTGATAATTACTTTCAGAAATATTAGGGAATTAAAACAAAAAGGAAAGCATATATACCAACAGCTGATCATGAATTATTGTGTTGCAAATGAGATCATCCATGTCAAAATATACTGTCAAAGGTGTTTGTTCAGTAGAGTATCATGGTACTTTTCAAACATGTAATTCAAATATCAGGCTTAAAACTGGGATTGAGTCCTTGTTAGAAAACACGAAGCTCATGCTCAGACCAGATTTTCTGCTGGTGACTGACCACTGAACTATACTATCCCAGTTTACACCATCTGCTGTGCTATCCTTATATTGAATGGATTTACTGTGGGCTCTTTAGGAGCTGTTTGGCTAACTACTGTTTCTCCGTGGTTGGTTGGTCGTTTTTATTTTTTTTTGGATTCTCATACTATTTCCAGAACAAATGGGGAGGAAATTAAAGTGAAAACCAAATAATTGGCTTGATTTAGAAAAGAAACTTTAAGTGTAGGAAAACAAGTAATAGTTGACCATGTGGAGAACTCACGCTGACAGATCCCTCCTGTGTTCAAGCAGCGTAGAACTGAATGTATGACTTGGTAAAGCTTTGCTGACAGAATCAGGAATAAGAAGAGAAACCTAGCACAGAGAAACAAGTGCACAAGATGGAAGTATTACCTGTTTTATCTATTTGAGTTATTTTCATAATACTATGTTTTATGACTCATCACTGCTCCCAAAATTTCAAAATAAATGTGCTTGTAGAATAAAGTAGTTGTATTTGGGTAGCAAAATCATCTAAAATGAATACTTCATCTACGTTAGTCCAATATTACAGTTTTTCTTCTCTTTTAGGCTGTAATTTGGTGGTTTAAAATATATTCTTCTAAGTTATCATCTTTCACGTAACTATCAAAACCCAGTAATTCACAAGTATATTTTTGTCTTTACGGAAGAAATTTAGATTTACTAGTAATGTGATTTCAAAATGGTGCTACTCAGTTCTTTTAAAATTCTTGGCACTACAAACCAAGCCACACTTTTATACTAAGCTGAAATTTCAGAAAGCACTACTAAGCACATTTCTGACATTAAAGCTAATAACAGATAACATCGAGAAATCTAGAGGTAATGAGCTCCTTTGTCATTGCAGGCTTTGTTAAAAAAAAAAAATTAAAAAGATGATTAACACAGTAAGATAAACTTAAAAAGTGAACGATTTTGGAATAGTTCTGGCCTAAAGATTACTTAGATCAATCAGATGTTTTCAGATTGACTGAATATCTTACAATTTATACTAAGCTCATATAGGTTAGATGCGGCACACAGCTCAAGCAAACAAACCTGATTAAAACTGTACTTGCTCCACATAAGGCAATGGTCCAGGAATTGCGTATCAGCTGGGATTCTAGTTAGGATGAGCATCTCTGTATTGCTTGTTCTGCTGTCAGGAGGGTCTCTGCAAGTGCGGCCAAAGAGGCTGCACCTGCTTTGTGGCAGCTGGCAACAAAGCAAGAAAAAGACGACAAGAGGAAGGCAAGGAAAAAGCCTTTGAGGAAGAAACAGGATCAGGAGACATCACTGTAAGGGACTTGGAAAGCTTGCAGAGAACATGCTAATACTACTAGTAAGTATTTCTGAAAATTCAAGATGAGATATCAGAAGACTGATCTGTCTTCAACAGAAGAAAAGGAAATAATAACAAATTAAAAGAAAATTAGTAGTAAAAATTAAGAAAATATCTGTAAACATTAGGAAGATACCAAATAATTGTTAATTGAGACTTATTGCAAATCATGGCATGTCTGCTTTTGTAACAGTTTCAAATTTCTAAAGACCTCTGCCAACTGTTCAGCTTTTAAAACCCAGTATCTTTTAGATGAACAACGTTCATTTCTACTGAACATAAAAAACCCCGCGCCAGTACTCTAGAAGGGTTATGGTGTGTCATGCTTCAGTGGGATATCTGGGAAGATATTAGTAAAATGTGTTTTTTCTATTAAACCTGTACAGATAATTTTTTTCAATTGGTAAAACACAAGGAACAGAACTTAGGACAATGCATTAAAAATGAGACAAAACACTCATAAGAACTTGGAATTAATTTTATTTAATTGAGTAAGAGTTCTGTCACTAATATACACACATCTAAGAATGAACTGCATGCACAGAAGATATCCAGACCTTTCGGGTAGCCTATCAAGATTTCAGTACCACATTTAAATTTGAAAGAAGGCTGTACAGTATGAAAAAAAAAGTTTAAAGAGTCATACTTTAAAATTCTACTTTTTTCCTCTGAATTCCTTATCATTTAATCTCAGAATTATAATTTTCCACCATTTTGGTGGACTTGGAGATGATCTGGTGGGGGGGGTTCAGGCTGAAGATCAAACAGAGCTTTACTACTACAGTTTGTAAAATATAAACTTGACATTTGACTTATTCAAAATGCAATTATCTTTTAGACTACTATGAATATGGGCTTATAGCTGGTACCCTTTAAAAGCTCAGGTTAAGGAGCCCATATTTATTAGTGTCATTGAGATAATTGCATTTGATTTTCTTTGCTGGATGTAAGAACTTCCAGTAGCAATTTTATTATCTGACCTAAATGTATAAATGATTAGCAAAACGTGACTTGGCAAATGGCAGTTTAAACACCTCCTGCAGCCCATCATGCCTTAAAAGACATAATACCTTTTCAGCATAAAACTCCTAGAGATGAAATGCTGGCCTCCTTCCTGCAAGGAAGAACTCCAGCATAAAGAAGTCAAGATATTGTCAGGGGAAAAAAATAACAAGATACTAAATATGAAGAGTCTTATGCCAAACAGGAACAGGCACCCAGCTGGCAATATGATCACCACTAGAGATTAATGCAACTCCAACCGGCAGTAGTTTTAATACAAAGCTATTTTTCAAGCTGCTGCACTAGGATAACATTTAGCATTGCCAAACCTAGAAACAGAGCTCCAGTGTCAAATGAATAGAATTCAACAACACTGATCTCATTCTAAGCAGAAAATTATATGCTGGAGCAAAGCAGAGATCCCACAAAGCTCCCACCAAGCAGACATCCATCCCTGTGTAAGAGACTTTTATTAGAAAGTATTTTTATCCATTTTAATCTGCCTATTCTTTGAGCAAGTATTTTGTCTGTAAATCTTCTATACGCTATTATTCCAATGGGTTAATGTTCTGCTTGTGTTTTACTTACTGCTTATTCACCACCAGCGAATCAGTGTAATACTGTAGCCTTGCTCCCAAGTGAAGAGAAAGCAGTATACCTTACACCAACCATGCTAACCCGACTGCCTTTAGCTGATAAAAAACATAGTTATGAAAACTAGTTTCTATTTAAACAAAAAGCAAGTCACTTGCAATTACATTTCAAGGTAAGAACAGATACTGCATAAAAAACAGAACCACAAAAGATATAGTAACACAAGGGACAAAGTAACCTAAGAAGATTAGAAGAAATTACAATTACAATGCAGGAAATCAAGTGCTAACAAAATAATACATCCCAAAGGTGGCTGCTACCTGAATCCAGCCTACTGGACTGAAATGGATGAGCTGTGGTGGGATGACCCTGGCTGGGTACCAGGTGCCAACCAAAGCTGCTCTTTCACTCCCCTCTTCAGCTGGACAGGGGAGAGGAAACACAAAAAAGGCTCGTGGGTTGGGATAAGGGAAGGGAGGGATCACTCACCAGTTACTGTCACGGGCAAAAGACTTGACTTGGGGAAATGAACTGATTTTATTACCAATAAAATCAGAGCAGGATAACAAGAAATAAAACCAAATCTTAAAAACACCTTTCCCCCACCCCTCCCTTCTACCCAGTCTTAATTTTTGTTGAGGAATACATTCAGCGCAGGTGGCTTGGTGAGCAGCTGCAGTTCGAGCTGCAGGGTGAGCTCTGGGTGGTGGAGCCTGTGACCTGCTGACCCTTTGCACAACAAAGGGCACCTGTGGCCCAGCCAGGGGACCCAACACCCAAAGACACAGCAGGAGATGAGGATTCCAGACTCAGCCGCACTTAGACTGTGAGGGTATAAAAGTCCAGGGTTTCCTTTGTTCGGGGTCCCTCCTCGGAGGCACCAGCTTGAGTTGTTACTTTGTTATCACACCATGATTAAATTTTTTTAAGGATCAAGACACCTGAGACTGTGCAATGAGAAACCTAGGGTTAAGCCAGTAAGGAAAACTGGTCTGTGAGTGTGGGGATGTAGCTGCAAAGGGGCCTTGGTCCCAGCTCAGGTGGTACAAGTGTGACTGCCAAAGTGGGTCCTGGAGGGTCAGACAGAGAAGTTTTCTTAGCACTTTATTGCCAATTCTCTCCACTCTCCCCCCATCGGAGAGGCCAGGGGCTGGAGTCAGTTCGTCACAGGTTGTCCCTGCTGCTCCTTCTTCTTCAGGGGAAGAACTCCTCACACTCTCCCCTTGTTCCAGCACGTGGTCCCCTCCCATGGGAGACAGTCCTACATGAACTTCTCTAACATGGGCCCTTCCCATGGGCTGCAGTTCTTACAAAGTGCTCCATCTGGAGTCCCTTCCACAAGGTACAGTTCTGCTCCCTGCTACCAAAAGCCTGCCACACGAACCCAATGCACTATAGCTGAAAAAAATCCAGAAAATACTTCAAAAGAAGGATATACAGAGGAAGAAATCTACAGGGAGTTGAACGTTTATTCTGAAAGTAGGATTTTAACTATTAGACAAAGATGTACTATTAACAACTCACGAGGAACAGGTTGTGTCAAATTAGGCACACACAGACTCCTACTATTTTACTCGTCAGACTAACCTTCCTAATTCCATTAACAGCACAGTGATCATAAACAAGGAAAAAGAGTCCACTCACTTATCTTGACGTTATTAGCATGTGTTCTCCATATTCTTTTTACTTAATATACTCACATTTGGAATCCATATAGGGGTAATATTCAAGATTAAGGTACTTTAATCAAGACTCAAATACTGGGTCCAACGCCACTTAACATCACCTGGATGATGAGAGAGAGTGCTCCCTCAGCAAGTTTGCAAATTATACATACGTCAGAGGAGCAACTGATAGACCAGAGGGTTGTGCTGCCTTTCAGAGGGACTTCAACATCCCAAAGAATTGCATCAACAAGAGCCTTCTGGTTCAACACAGGAAAGTGCCAAGTCCTGCACCTGGAATAACCCCATGCAGCAGTACAAGCTAGAGGCCAAACAGCTGGAAAGCAGCTTTGCAAAACAAGATTTACTAGTTCTAGGAGACACCAAGTTGACCATGAGCCAGCAACATACCCTTGCTGCAAAGAAGGCCAGCAGCCTCCTGGGCTGCGTGAGGAGGAGGATTGCCAGCAGGCTGAGGGGACCTTTCCCTTCCACTCACCACTAGCATGGCCACAACTGGAGTGTTGTGCCCTGTTCTTGGCTCTCCAGTCCAAGGAGAGACACAGAGGTACTGGGGAGTTCTACAAAGGGTCACAAGGGCAATTAAGGGAGTAGAGGATCTCACAAATGTGGACAGGCTGAGAAAACAGACTGTTTAGCCTAGAGAAGACAAAGCTCAGAAGGAAATCCCAGCAATGTACGTAAGCTAAACGGAGGGTGTAACCCAGACCCTTCTCAGTGGTGTCCACTGAAGCATGGACTTCATGGGAAGCTTCCATGAAGGGTAAAGAAGCTAGCTGGGAGCTTTTCCAGAACACTGTCCTGGATGCACAAAAACACTTCATCCTCTTTAAAGGTAAGGGAAGTAGGCATAACAAGAGACCCCCTTGGCTCAACTGTGAGCTTCTGAGTCTGCTCAAAATCAAGAAAAGCATACTGGAGGTGGAAAAGCAGAATACCTGTTAAGAACTACAAGAGCGTTGCCAGAAACGCAGGTGAAAAAGCAAAAGCTCAGCCCAAATTGAAATTGGCCAGAGATGTAAAAAACTGTAAGGGTTCTTCAGGTACATAAACAGAAGGAAGTCAAAAACATGGTCTTTACATGAATATACACTCAGCTTCAATTCTTCTGTATATGCTCTGCACCATTTGTTTAAAGGTAGAATACCGTGGCCACACTCCTTGCTTGAGCATCAACAACAAGCATTCTAGTAAACAACACTAAACTGTTAGAGAATACCATGTTTTCAGTCTGGGAAAATAAAAATATATTAACTAATGTTAAAGCAAAAAATTTCCAGGGACAGACAAAGCCTTTTCTCAAATGAAGCTGTGTAGGACGCCATACCATATCAATGACAAAGAAATGCACAAGGCCATCTGGTGCTTTAAGATTCCTACCTGGGTCCTCTGTAAACCTTCCCTTTCCTACTGAAAGAGCAAGTAGAAGTAGCAAGATAAAAGTGCCAGGAATAGATGTTACAAAATTACTGGAAAAAAATCACAGCTAAAAACCCCCAATAAATATTGTCTTATGAAGAAAGCTGAAATATTAAGGTGTGATTACCAACCAACAAGGTAACATAAACCAACATGACACCATCTCCCAGAAGGTGGTTGGGCACTAGAACAAGCTTCCCAGGGAAGTGGTCACAGCACCAAGGCTGACAGAGTTCCAGACGTGTTTGGACGATACTCTCAGGCACATGGTGTAACTCTTGGGGATGGTCCTGTGCAGGCTCAGGAGCTGGACTTCTATGATCCCTTCCAATGCAGGATATTCAATGATCTTCAGATAAATCATTTAACTTATCATAGAGATAATTTAATGGCAACAGAATAACAACTTGCAAGAAAAGTGTAGGCCTGACTTTAGTCAAGTAGCAGTCACGTCATGTGTACACTTGCATGGCACACTCTTGCATATCACTGTTAGCATTTTCTTTGCATCAGAAGACGTATTTCAGAACTCCTCTTGCTATTCATGAAAATATTTTTTCTCTTGCAGCTTCCATCACATTACACTAAAATACACATTAACAACTTCCCCGCTTCTTGACCTTACTGAAACACTATTTTTGTCCCTAGACTGTGCTGCTGCTACTATCTTTTGTAGACTTTTTTTGACTGTAAAGAGCCATATGAGGATTCCTCCTCCCCTATTCAACTTTCTCACCTATTCTCTTTTTCTCTCCTGTAATTTATTTCAGCTATATGCTGTCTTACTTCCTTCATGCTTGTACTCTTACCCTAGCTTCTACTTCAATTATTTCAAGCTTAATTCTCTAGCTTGTCTCCTATCTCTCTCATGTTGTCTCCTCTATTATCCCAACCTGTAGTAGTTGTTTAATGATTATGCAGTTGATCCCCCTACTGCCATTCTGCACCTCTGACTACCACTCAGGGGTTTGAGGTTTCGTAGATTTTTTTTTAAATAGTGTTTATTCACACAATTCAATTCACATGGACTTATTTGCTCTTCAGAGTATTCATTCAGCTAAGCTCTGGTGCCTTGGAAACATGCTGGTTTTCTCTGCTCTAAAATTTCAGTTTCCTAAAAAAGAAACTGATAATATCCAGCCCAGCATTCTACCTTCTCTACCTACTGTCCTAATACATTATCAGTTTTCTGTGCTGCAACCCTGTAAATTAATAACTTGAATACATCAGTGTTTAACTGGAAATAATCCCAGGATGCTGGTTTTAAAAGCGCATTTGATAAGTATGCAGATTATTACTCTACCTTTGCTTAATTTTCTAAGGTTCTAAAATTATTACCTCATCTCTGAAAATATAAGCAAGAAGACGGATGAAAGATTGATTAAGATACATGTTTTACAACAATGTGCTTGACATTTGTTGATGTCAAAATACCATGTGTGGGTGCATAAACTGTAGGAATAAAGTCAGAAGTGGGCAGAAGCAGCTTGTAACTTAAGAAAAAAAGAAACGTCTAGAAAAACATGACAGTATTGTTGCAAGAGATGCATTAAGAATGACTGGATTATTCTGCAAAACAAAGAACAGTACAGTCTAAATCCTGTTGTTAAGGCAGGAAGGCCTTCATATCCAGACCAGGGTTCACTGGTTATCCGATGGTACACTTGCAGAGATAATCAAGAACAACTTAAAAATATATTAACTGAGGGAAAAGATGAAGAAATTATGGGTTCAATACTTAAATGGAAAAGACAAAAGGTTACCAAAGCAAACAGACCTATTACAGATGGCAATGGAAAACATGATCATGGATATGTCCAGAGGGAAGAGCTCAACTGAACTGAAACATTGCATGAGCAGGTAATATGAGTACTGGCATTTGGTTACGAGGCATCTCCAGGACAGAATTCAAAGCTTGCTGGTGGCATTTACAGGCAACTGTGTTTTGCAGTGATCAATTTCCTCACAAACAAGCGATGAAAACATTCATATATACTACCACACTATATTCACATAGCACCTCACACCTGCTTCCTAGAGCTTGTAATCCAAGTGAGACAACAGCATCAAATGATACAGCAAAAGCACAAGAATTACAAAAAAGAACAATAAAAAGTCCGTAAATATTAACTAAGAACTTTCAGGCGCAAGATCCCCACTAAAAGGTGGAAAAGACTGAGTAACTTATTCTCCACATGTCCATACACAGTAAGCAATAGATATTAAGACTCTTTTTCTCGTCTGTCTACTATACAGTCTAAGTAACAGGCTTCCATACATCCAGTTTCTGGGAAGAAATCACTAGAGGACTTTTGTACCCAACAGGACCATTCAGTGAGGAACCATTAGATAGATGGCACCCAGGAAAGATGTTTAGTGGACGTGTGTTATTCAATCACTTCAAATGAAGCAGTACCAATAACCAAACAGATTTTGTATTTCAACCTCTAAAGAAAACTTTTGTTCACGAGCAGTAATTATTCCTCAAACATGTCTTCCCAGATTTTCTCAAAAAGGTACATGCTGCATCATCACTCAGTCTGATGTTCATTCAATTTACTAAGAGCATAAGGTTATTTCTAGAGTTCCACACAGAAATAATAGACTTAAACATGAGTTATGACTCAATTCAAGCACCTAAGAACAATCTTAAATGTTAACTTTAAACTCTGAACTGAACATCAATACCCATGTTTTCTAATGTCTGGTTTGCTTGTAAAGTTGTACAAAACAGCTGAAAGATATCCCCTTGGGAATGAACCCAAATGGACATCAAAGACTTGACTTTTTTCCCCACTGCAGTTGCCAGGTATTTTTCCTAAAGTGATAGCAATAATGTTATGATAACTGAGATTAGCTGGCACCTGAAAACTAGTTTTTAAAGGTCTCCAATAAATTGTTGCTGTAAAATGGTACTATTTTTCTTTAAGAATAACTCCTACTCACAGTAAGATCATTATCTTGGCAGTACTGAGACTTGCCTCTGGACCAAGCATCCTTTCCTGGTCTATGCACCTCAGGCTATAAACATTTAAATCATGAGAGATGGGGAAGTTTTAGAATTCAGAGGTCATGAGCTTATAATGACCATTACACTACTCAGCATTCAAATGAGGGTCTTTTGTCAGCCAGATGAAAAAGCACCCAATGGAATACTATAGGCAACAGAGACGTCTCATGGTTATGAGACAGTTTTACCTTAATTCACTCTTTCAGTGGAAAGAAATTGCTGTCTGGACTGAAAGCTTCCAGAACAAACACAGGGTAATACTGAAATTTGTAATGGTTTAAGGTACATCCTCCAATAATGAATTAATGAACAAAGCTGGTGTTAAAAAGAAAAAAACTTCATGCCTTGGCAATTGGTCAGCTCAAAAACAAGTCTTTAGCCTTTCAAAATCTAAAATCACTTTAGTACCACTGGTAGCATGATGCACGAACTGTAGCTGAAGGCAGAAGCACTATAATGCAGATATTCTCAGCAGTTTCCGAGTTAAGAGAACTTGCTTTTACTAAGTAGTATTGTCTTACTTAGCAAAAATATGTAAGTCATAAATCATAAAAGAAGAATTGATTAATTTTCCAATGTAGGGATGCAATAACATCACTAATGCTATTTTTCTTAAGCTTCAGGAAAGGTTTAGATGTTGCTGTCCTCTGTCTCTACCTATTGGCAGAGACCCCAGAAGACACCTGAGCAATAGAATCAGGAGTCAATGTATTTTTGGAGTTCATTAAAAAAAATGTCATTTTCAATCGAGTAGCAAAAAGAAAAAACTTGCCCAAAATACCTCATTTATTTCCTCTCATTCACACATTATATTTTCTACCCAAATCCCAGTACTCAGTGGCATGTTCCTCTGTGAAACATTTATGTTTGAGCTCAGGAAAGTAAGAAAATACCCTCAAAGGAAAAATCCACAACATTCAAATGTGGCTCAATTTATTTTCCCTGAAAAACTGTAGTGTGGACTAGCAAAGTAAAATATGCCACTTAAAAAGGACAGATTAGATTTACCTACTATCATTCCAATTTTAAAAAGACCAAACACTTCTATTAAATACTCCAATGTGATAAATAGAAAACAGTTCAAATATTCAAAGTCAAACAGAAAACTAGCTTTAGCATAGCAGGAAATCACTTTTAATGGTGTGACTGAAATTTAGCATTTTACTCTACATTGCCTTTTTTCTTTAAAAATTTAGTACTGTACAATTTATTCCCCACATATGGGCAGCCTGAACAGAATCCCTCCACAATGCTGCTAGCTATGAAAAGAGTTACTTGGGACAGAAATTTAGCATGTATCAGCCATTTAACTCTGGTGTCTAGACTCAGGTTTTGGCACAGTCTTTCTTCATGCACAAACCCCACATATGCAGCTAAAATGCCCAGTGGTAACCTTCATCCTTACTGCACTGGAGTGACATCTGACAAATCCGACACGACAGACACTCACTCAGGTTTTCACTGACTTTCCTCCTTAGGAATTTTAGTGGCATATTTTAGAAAAGGTGATTTTTTTTTTCCCTATTAATTTTACCAGAAAGCTTCAGATTTTCCTATCTGTGCCTTCTATTCTGAGCTAGGCAACATCTGAACTCATAATTTTTATCTGATATTTATTATCTTCTTAAATACTGTCATACTTAATTCCCCCAGACCTAGATCCTGACAGAACTCAACACTTTCTGTAGTGCAAGAAGAAGAGCAAACAATTCTGAAGTAGGTTTCTTGCCATAAGATGTCAGTGAGGTAATAGCCCCCAAAACTCATCTTCAGAAGCTCCTGATATTTTAATAGTTTTCATTTAAGCCAAGCAAAGGAAAGAAAACATGAAGCTTCTAAAAATAATGAAGAAAACAAAACTCCTGTTATATATTTTTACTGTGTTTAAAGGAAGATTCACAATGTAGAGCAGTGTGAACATTACCTAAAGATAAAGAACACTTTTTTCAAAAGTATGAGGACTAACCATCATAGGGTAAGAGAGAAACTGAAATTCAAATCTAGGGAAAGATACTCAGAAGAAAAAAGAATAAAAATCAAACAACTGTTTGAAGACTTAATATTAGATTTCAATGAAACAGCTTGAATTTGGTACATGAACAAATCCTAACTTGGGATTGTAGCTACCGAAAAATGCTCTAGAAAGAAGCCAAACCTCATACTGGAGGAGTCTGGAAGTTAAAGATCATGGAACTCCCATGCTGCAGCAAACAGTCCAAGGTGCAATACATAGGGGACATTGGTAAGTCCTGGGAACATCCATTTTTATGAGGCAGAAGACAATAAAATTTAGATAAACCACAAAAAACGCCAAGGATTTGGAACATTCCTGGAAAGAGTCCGAGAGTTGGTTTAAGACTCAAGAAACAAACGCAGGATGTTCTGGAGAAAAATTAACACAGTACATTGAACAGAGATCACTGTAAGAAAGAGACAGTAATTAAACCGTGTGCCTGACAAGACAAATGGAAAGGTACCAAGGTGCCTTGGGATAGTGAACAGTGTAACAAAATCCCACCTCATCCAGATCTCTGAAGCAGCCAACGATGACCACTCCTGTCTAAAGTACACAATAAGCAACTCTAAATACAGGGTAATGAAAAACTTCCATTTTCTAAGTATTCTAGAATAAACATGACCAAAATGGCCTCATGACATCTTGGAGAGCACTGAAACAGCCCATCTGCAACAGTTTAGGAGCCAACAGCTTCGGTATTTTGGGTGTAATGAAAACAAAGTGTTACTATATGTACACAGAATTCAACAGGTGAGACAAATATCAAACTAGATGGTGTTCTCATCTGAGCTAAAAGTGACCATAAATCAGTCTGGAAAGATCTGGCAGTTACAATTCCTCAGAATTTGAGGAAAAACAGAGTTAAGCGAAAATCAAGCTTAAGCTATAAGACTTTATGGTTGGGGTTTTTTTTCTAGATGATTGTTCTCCCTTTCCTAAAACAACCTAATGAGAAGATATAATGCATAATACAATCCTGCATATCAGTTTTATTAGCTTACTAATCTGCTATATCTGACATAAGATGTTCTGTAGAAATCCATAGTTCAATGCTTTTATTTATAGGGAAATATGGCTTAAGATGGATCTCAAATAGTCTGTGACCTCAACCTAAAATAAGTGAAAAAATAGTCCTAAAGTAGGCATCTTAAAATGGTTCTGCAGTTTGATTCTGATCCACTGTTAAGCAATGGAGACAAGAAATTGTCAGCAATTTCAACAAAAATCTGAAAACTCACACTACTAGAAACTAATTCAGGAAACTATCCCAGGGACATAACATTTCTATAAGGAAAGAAAAGTGACCAAACACCACAATCTGACTTGGAATGCTAGATGTAGTCAATATTTCAGTTAATCAAACTGGTGAAGTCTATCCTTAAGTCCCAGCTCTGGTCTTCATCCAGTTGTACGCTGGGACAAGCCTACCACAGCAACTCTTCTATGACAAATCCTGGTTTTCTTGAGAAACAGACACGTGGGAGAGGGAAGAGAGTAGCACTATATTCCAACAGGTGGGTTTACCTACACAACCAGGGGAAATCAGACTAGAGTGCTTACACTGCTATACTCCTGCCCCACAAAAAAGATGCAAGCAGCACGTATCTACACATCAATGCCAGCAACTGCAAGACAAAGGTTTTACCTCAAATTTCAATTAGGTCACACATTTCGTACCTCTGACAGCTAGAATAGTCTGCTGGGGGTGGAAATAACCTTATTGCATTGTATCTTTTCCTATTTTTCACTCCACTTCTTTGTTTTAAACCAGTGAATGAACATGAAATACCCTTTACTGAGTAATATTGCAAGTGCTAAAGCTGACCAGAAAAACCTTGCAATAAACAAATTGTCACATAGCCTTCCAATGTCTTACAAAATGTGTATATATATATATTTAAATCACATATTATTAAAAATGACAAAATTAATGTTAATTGAAACTTAAATGACCCAATTACTCATTCCAATTGTTTTCTTTTACCATGAAAGCCAGTAAGATTCAAAATCCAGTATAATAGCAAAGCAATTTTACTTCAGAATTGCCAATCAAGACTACTTTTTTCATGCACTGTTTCAGGCAATCTTTTTACTGTTTGTAGTTTAAAACTGTTTTTATCATCTCCAAAATTTTTGTTTCAGTTTATGTATAGCATAGAAGTCAGTTTCAAAAACAGAGGCCAGTTTGCTGATTGCTAATTGGTGCTCACATCTCTGTGAGGGCTGCTGCTCTCTAATCACCTGCAGACTCCACAATTCAACACTTTCTCAGTAAAATCTCGGCACATCTAGCCTGTCTTCTGTGCATCCCCATAAGGCTGAATAAAATGTTCACCAACATCATCTCATTCTCGGCCTGATAACTTATTAGGTACTTCTACCTGATATAAATAAAAATCTAAGCTCACAGCTCCTACCACTAGTACACTGCAAAGTTTGCAGGCTCTATTATGTAAAGAAATAAGGAAACTCTAAAACATCAATCTGTTCAACCTAACAATACTACCATTTAAAATAAAAAGTATAATTGAACTTTTAATTGGCTAGTCATAGTATTCCAAAAAGACTGCATATATCTCAAGGACAGGGAATATCTCCGATGTTGTTTAGTATAAAATTGGGATTATCTCTGCAAAACAGATTGTTGTGTTCAATTACTGCATAATTTAATACACATATATGTATGGCAGATACCTATAGTGTATCTCTGAACACAGAAGATTCAAGTTTCAAAATTATGTCATTCTTAACAGAAGCTTTTCAGAAAGAGTTGAATTTCATTTTCATTTTTCTTAAATGACCAAACAGCATTTTCAAATGCTTACTAGCCCCTACTTTTACCTATCCATTTTAATTGAATAAAATTTAACTAAAAGCTTCCAGAAGCCCTTATTAAATGTTTAATATTTTGTGCTTTCATCAGTTTCTTAGAGCTAAAATAACAGAATGTTTTTCACCTGTTAAATTGATATTTTCTTCACTTAACTATTTCATCTTCTTGTCTATACTCTTTTCTGTACCACTTCTCCCTTTTCTACTACCTTTACAATCTTCCCATTATTTTTTCTCCTTTTTCCACTTTTCCTCCCTTTTCCCTTTTTCCCCACTCTTCCATCTCTCCATCCTACTTCTTCATTATTTAAAAAGTAAACAAAAAAACTTCAAAGGCTCTGAGAAGGGACAGAGTTGAATTGTCAAGCACCAGAAAGTTCCAGCCAACAGTTGGTATTAGCTTCTAATTATTTTCTATTTATGTCCAAATCAGAATATCTTAGTGTTAGGATGGATGCAGAATCACATCAAGTTCCTGCTTTGTGTCTAAACAAAAGCTGCTCCATTTCCACTTTCTGATGAAGACATCTCCTTCCACTTCCACCACAAGAAGCACTTGGATAACTGACAGTACAAACATTCCTTATTACAAAAAAGCACTGTACCAAAATATTTCAGGCAAAAAACTTAGTCCTCCTCCCCTCTCCCTTGCATCTGATATATCATTTCAGATTATTCATATACTTTGGAGCAGCAAGAGTATTTTCATGCTGAACAGATGGTTTGTGTGCTCTAACAAGCTGGTACTGTATGAACACCTTTTTGTAATGCACAACTCAGCATAAACTATTGCATATCCAAGTTACCTCACAGTTTAATCTTCCAGAAAAAGAAGAGTAACAAAATAGGTAACGTGAGCACCTGTTTTCCCACTTTCCCTGCTGACCTAGGATCCCTTTGCTTTTCCACTGATGAGTAAACCATTCTTTACAGGCTTTTGCACACCCTGATCTGTTGTTGTTTACACTGAAACATTTGCAGCAAGCAAAGAACAACCACTACAGTAACAGCAGCAACAGCAGCTGGAAGACCTCTAACAAATCAAATAGAATAAATTACAGGGCACTCTGCAACAGTATATTTACAAAGACAGGAGTAAATAGGAGCGTGTAGGATCAGGAAAAAGAATCCATGCAATTTAAGAATTGAGTGTGGTGGATTACCTGCCAATGCTTTTGAGCATAACAATAAACTGAAACAAGTCATATATTTACCTGGATCTACAAATATGAGGAGGACGTTATTTCAAATTTAACACTGGGCTAAATCCCACTACTTTGCATACAAGTATTAGTGAAAAAATTGCAAATACATATCTGTGTGAAAGCTAATCTATTAGATAGCTCTACGGTCCTGTGGAAACACGAGGATAATAAGCATCATTTACCAAAATTAACTCTCCATTTTCCTATTCAACAGCTATCTGAAGACTGGGAGGAGAAATGTCTCTTGGAATTCTGCATTTTATCAGTTTTTCATTTACCTCGCAAACATCAACAGAAGACAAAGCAAGTCGTTTAAGCTTGGTGCTTTCAGTAGAACTGGAAAAAAATCAATTTTAGCTGGAAACAGGAAAGTCAGGGAGCCAGCTTCATAGCTGCAGCAAATCAGCACAGTCCTAAGTATTTCAGAAGAACAAAGTCTCACTCTCTTCCCAGCTAGAGCTCACCCAGATAACACCAAAACCTTCTTTTCGGAATCTCAAAAAAAACCAAAATGCAAGAAACAAGTTTGCTTAGAGATATTCAGAAAAATCAGCAATATGAGCCTACATCACCAGAAATACAAATTTACACTTGAGAGATAAGTTAATTCAATTTTTCAAAACCAAAAAGCCATTTAACATGTACACACAAAAATCCCTGATTTCATGGCAAGTTCTCTAACTTCAAGTATTGAAAAGAAAGCTTTGAAACACACATTTGAATCCTAGGGAACATTAAACTTGGAGAATATGCCAAGAGGGGATTTGTTTTTTTCCAGTGTTCACACCTCTTAGGAAAACTATTTTTCCTCAATTTGCAGTGCTGCTCTTTGGAAGTTGATCCCTACTTTTGGTTTTGCTGAAGACACACCTGTCTTCACCAATTAGCAAATCTACACAGCTTCTACTATAAACAAGTAGAATTTCTTTTCCAGATCCAAAGGAGAGTTAAAAGGAGGAATGCAGATTTTAATAAAACTTTTACAGAAAAGCACGAAGTATTGCTTTTTACAACAGTTACATCAACTGCCAGAATTCAAAGTACTTTATAAATCAAAAGCTTTTGAAGTTTACATCTTCAAGTGTAACTCCTACAACAAGAATTAGATGTTAAGAGTATTTGATGAACACTTCAGCAGGTGCAGAGAAATTCTAAAACAGCAGTGACCTGCCCTGTGCCTTTCAGTCTTTGCAACATGCTAACCCAAGAACAACAAACAGGAATGCACAGTGCAAGCAGAGCATTTGAAGTTTTTACGATGTCTTTGGTTATATCACATATAATACATGCAACCATTTATGTGGCCATTTATGAGCATCAAAACTTTGTATCATTTTAATTAAACGTGGATGATCTTCAATATTACCATATTAACATTATTATAAGTTCCCCTTGATTTTTTTTTTCAGTATTCATACTAAAAATTCCCTTCCAATAACAAAAGTTGTGAAATCAGGAACAGGCATAAATTATTCCAAGAGGGGTTTGGAGATTTTTAATCTGCTGAAGTCTTAGATAGTTCTTCTTCATAGTTTTTATTAGTTCCAGCCCTTTTTAGGATAAGGAAATAGACGTACTCATTTCCAGCAGGATTCTAATTAAAATGTGACAGGATTTTCAGAGGACTGTAATAACCAGGATTATTTTTGCCTGCAAATTTAAAAAGAATAATTTCATATTAAAAGTAATAATAATACGCATTTCTTATGAAGCTCTTTTCACTTAGAGATCTCAACGATTAGAATGAAATTGAGCATTAGTCTACATCTTACAGATGGGAGTTTTAGAATGTATTCATTGAAGGTATATAGTACAGGGAAGAAACAAGGCAGAACTCCATGTTCTATGCACTTCAGATCTTTACACAAGTATTAAGGTTTTCCATTCCTCTGGCCAGACTGCACAGTCTTTATTTGTTTATACAGCCAAAGACTAAACTGCAGAATCAGTAAAGTTCCATACTTTACATGCTTCATTTTAAAAACTGTCTGCTTCCTTGCTTATTCTGATACAGCACACTGATGCCCATCCAAGGACCAAAAAATGCAAGGTGAACAAAAGATGAGCACACTTCACCCTGCTTAGCCGAAACCATCTGCAAAACAGCCTTCTTTTTTTTTTCTAGCACGTTTGCCTTCTTAACACGTCAAATTCTTGATGAAAACACTTTTCCTATTACTTAAAATATTTTAAAGAACAACATATATTCTGAGATCAGCTTCTGAGGACACTGACTCCTCCTTCACATTCAGCAGTTTGTTGGAGAGAGGAGATTTAAATTGAAACAGTTAAAAACTGCTTGTTTTTGAAAAGGCACTCTTACCCTGAAGCGCCACATCACTGCAGCGACCCTGGAGATCAAAAAAACCACTGCTTCATATAAGCAGTATGTTCAACCTACGGTAGAGCTGCAAGGCACAGAAAGGTGTGATGTATTCCTATTTTAATAAAACTTATGAGAGGAACTACCAAACGGCAGCTACATTTATGCCTTCTAAAATAAGACCCAACACATCTTATACTTTGAGCTTGAAACCCACGTCCTCCATGTCATGGAGGAACTGTTTCACTCTCATGACACTGCTTTGGTGGGTCAGGCAGATGTTCAGCCTTTATTAGGAGACTCATGAACTGATCACTATTGATCCTATCAGATTTTAAAGACTACTAAATAGCCCAGGATGCTCCACCAAATCTGCCTGTCAGTATATACTGTCTGTATATTGCCTAAAGGAGAAAAGTATGCATCCAATGAACACGAATTTGATATATCTGTTGGGCCAGACAAGCCCTTTCCCAGATGGTGTCAGGATATGAAGCTCTATTTTGGCATGTGGAGCCCAATCATGCCACCTCCTGGCTAGGAATGGCCACTCTATTGTACACATTACACAGGTGATCAGTGCTTGGGAAGTTAACAGTTGACTAGAATTTTCTATTCAGCGTCCAAGTATTCTGCCTTCTCCTTGTACTGACTGCAAATATTATCAATTTTACAAATTCTTGAGTTTAAAAATATCTACTTAGAAGTACAAGGAAGAGAGATGGACAGTTACAGCAGGTGCTCCCTGAATGAATACACCAAGGAGACTATATATGACATAAATTTACTAAAAGAATTCCTAGGACAAACAAAACATTCTTCTCCTTCCAAGGAAAACATTCATGTTGCCAAAAAACAACACACTTTGTTGATGAGACTCTGGCCATCCAGATAAGCCTCAGCAAATGTCTTTGACCTTCCCTTAAACAGTTGGTACTAAATTCTGCTATTTGCACTGAATTGCACCTCAACCAGCTCCATTGATTCAAGCACTATTTAAAGAACGAAGCACCTTTTTTTTTTTATACAAGGGTATCACAATCTAACCTTCACTTGCTGCACTTATATTGCCGTCTCTTTGAAAAACTATTTACTGTGTTTCAAAGTACATGTTTTCTAAGATCACAGTTCAAATGGTCCTAAGCTGCTTCAGATGTCTGAAAGGCAGTTTTATTATTTTTATTTTTTTAAATCACATCTATCATTTGTTTTTTGTCTCCTCTTAACCAAGCCTGCCTTTTATGACTGAAAAGTTAGGGTCAATATAAGCACAGTGGTTGCTTTGTTACACTCATTCTAATATTTTACAGTACTTTGTTTTCCCTAAATCCAGTTATCACTTGGGATTTATCTGCATTACATTCTGGAAGACAAAAGCACTTCCTCGAGCTATGAACACATAATATGTTGTCATATCATGACAAAAAAAAAATTCATCTTTAAAAAAAAATATAAAAAGCAAAATGCAGTCAGTTCTAACACCTGCAGTATATTCTATCAGTTTTCATGATCGCAAGCCTATTGGTTATATCAGTCAATACATCATATTTGTATTACAATGACTGCCTTATAGCCCACTAATGGCAACAGAAAGATTCCCATTAACTGTACTGAGCTTTGAACCAAATCTGGAACTGCTAGCACATCACTACTTTACAGAAATCATAAGTACCTTGTATTCATCTAGAGATTGCACTTTTTATTGAAAAGGCTCATTTATATATCAATATATAAATTTAGTTTCTAATGAAATCAAGATATCCAAAATACACACTCTAAATATTAGCATGTTTTCTGAGTCAATCTACCAGTTATTTACACTGCATTTCTTGAGACAGCAAAGCAAACAATGATTAATACCAACTATTTTATGAACACAGATTTCATCTCACCTGATGTAAACATCATGGAAAAAAGAAACAATAAGCAGAAAAGTGACCGTTCACAGATTAATATTAATGTATGTACTTATATTAACATTTTACATTAATCTTATTTTAATCCAAAGGCTTGTTTAGACAAGTAAATTAATAATTTGCAAGTATATTTTCACAAGTAGTTTTCAATGAAAAAATTTGATAAAAAATAAAAAGTATCAGAGGCCTGATTTTAGCAGGTCTTAGGTTTGAACAACAGCCTTTCACATTTAGGGCTAAGGATATGATTACCACATACTATATTTCCAAGACAAATAATTTTCATACAGCAACCTTATTCTTATTCCAGGTTTTTAACAGAAACACACACTCATGAACTAAGTCTGCCTTCCTATATGAAAAGCACATGAATCTCCAATTGTGCAAAGAAATCCAAAACCCACACAAAGCCAACATATTAGTTGAAATCCTGAATATAAGACAAAATTAATTTGCATTACATCAACAGTTTTATACTAGCTAGAACAACTATTGCAGGTTTGCATGAAAGACTGTACTAATGCTCACTGAGTGCAAAGGCTAATCTTTTGAATAATTATGTCCTGTCCTACAAGGAGCTTTATGATGCTGAGCTACATGAGTCTAATTTACACAACTTGGAGGTTTAACAAACTCATGCTATGCCATGTGGAATAATCTAGAGACTTAAGAATAAAATTAAAGGCCTGATTCTCAATGCCTTCAGAATGCCAATTGAAATTCTGAGGTCAACTGTATTGTCATTATAGGGAGAGAAATTAACTACCTCATTACCCAAGTAATGTTGATATTTCCATGGGGACAGATGCTCTTACTTTGGTCCGCTCTTTCCAATAGGTCTTTCTCCTTTATGTTTGTATTACAAAACACTTAGCTGGTTTTAATAATACAAGATATTCCAAAGCCACACAAATATAAATAAATACATATGTATATAATTTTACTTGTCCACAAAAGTATATAGACAATTACCTGGCACTTCAGCTTATTAAATATAATGCTGATATAAACCAAGTTTTGAACTACCGAAAAGTTCCAGCTCGTTGTAGCTTTCTATGTCATCCACACCTTCACAGCTACAGTCACATACTTATTTTTATATTCATAATCACAGACATCTTACACAAAACAATAAATATTTACATACACACAAAAGTAACACACAGAAGCAGCTCTTTAGCTTCCAGGGTAGGAAGCAGAACCAGAACAAAGGCACCCTCAGTTCTCCCTGGAGCTCTAGAGTGTGCTGCAGTATAAACACAAGTTGGGTACAAAAGGTACTGCTCAAGAACACACTCTTCACTTTTGACATTTTCCATCTGACCAAGAAACAGTACAATCTTACCTAAGAAAATAACTACTGGTAATCAATTTACAATAATTTGAAACTTTCCATGAGAGAGTGGGACTCTTCCACCTCTTATAACCGTTTGGTACCCAAAATAGTTCACTTGATAGAGAAAAGCCCTTTCCAACAAATGGAGACTTGTCTATTCTTTAGAGTTCAACTAAAGAGGTCTCTTGTTGTCCTTACTGACTGACTATATTATCAGAATAAGTATGTTCATTTTGTTACAGTTTGAAAAAACTTATACAGACTGAGGCAAATATCACCAACCACTGACAATTCACAAGGTCTTCTAATAGATGACTTATAATCAACTTTTCTAATAGTGCAATAATCATGTAGGACCTACTTCTATACGAAACAGGTAATGACCCACAGGGAAATAAAGTATATTCTGATTAAGGCACTCGGATTAGTCATTTGGAGACAGGGTTCATAGTCAGAATCCACCACAGATTCCCTCCGTGATTTTTAGAGAAACTGTTTTATGCCTTCGTCTTTTGTATCTAAGCAGCTCTAGTACCTTTTTCCTCACCTTTGTGTTGTTTGCTAAGTATGCAAATTCTCTACCACAGTAAATGTCCCTTTTCGGTGGGTTTTACCACCCCCAGGTAAGGACTAAAGTAAATTAGTCCTTAGGGATGACTTCTATTCATCCCTCAGTGGTGAGGGGTAAATAGCTACTGATTCAAGTATTCCTCTGACACAGGTCAACCTGCAGGACACACACCTACATATTAAAATCATAAGTAATTTCTTGACTTTAATACAGGTTAAGTAAACACAAACAAAAAAGCCCACAGAACAAAATCAAACAAGCAAAAAAAATTGTTGGGGAAAAATGGTGGGGAGGGGGTTTTACCTTTACAAGTAAATCCACTGTGGCAAATCAAAACCATTTTTCCGGAATGCTTATTATTTGTGTGCCCTTCTGCGGTTTCACACAGCAGTGTGTCTCTCCTTAACCTCAGGTTCTAGCAACCGACATGAAACAACGCAGCACTTTCAGAGTGAATGTTTGAGGCTCTGGACACTGAGGCAGAAATCTTCATATCTACATTCCCACATTTTATACAAAATGTACTGGCAATCAAAAAAGCCTAGGACATAAAAAATAACACCTGGCTGCTATTGTGGCAGTAGCTGATCACACACGTCACACATTACGTTCTAAACAACAGAAATCCAGAGTCTGGAAACACTGCTTCGTTGTGGATATAACCTAGAAATTCCCTCTTACAGACATCCTTGCACCACGATCCCACAATTTTATGGCACCCAAAAAAAATTCTGCCCATCTATACATTTCTCTTCTATTTACACCCAGCAGCAACGAGTGCATTAATTCTTGTTTCCTTAAGTAGTTACACTCTTACCTTGCTGAGTGTTTTAGCAGTCATCATATGTTAGACTATAAAATAAATCTCTAGAAAGCCTGACAGATGGTGTTTTGAAGGATAATGCCAGGTACCTGGTGTGAATCTGACATTAGCATTCTCTCAGACAACTCACCTTCATCTTTCAAAAAAAAAAAAATCTGATGAAATATATATAGTCCTACTTATGCTAAGAAGAAATGAGAAAACTATAAATTTATTCAATCATACGTTTGCCCAAAACGCAATTTCTGCATGAACTTGACACCTAGAAACACCTATTTTATTCTCCTTTTTGTACTTTACTTCGCATGCTTTTGGTTTTGTCCTTCCTGCATTTTCCTCCTTTCCCAGGCACACATGCACACTCTCAGTAGATACTTCCCCCCTCTGGGAAAAAATCGAACTGCAAGGTGCAAAAAATACATCCCTGTAAGAAATAAGGACTTTGTTTACCGTATGATTATTAGAAAAACAACTGTAAAAAGCAGCAATGGCTGCCTCTTCAGCAGCAAGGCAGATATGACGAAAGGGTACTAAATGTATTGGTATTCATACTAAATTTCCAAGCTATCAAACAGGGGCACTCTGACAAAACCTGGACTCAGTATCTTCATTCAGAATCAATAAAACATACATTAAGGAAAGACAATATAAAAACTGCTGACAGAGAAAGACACTTACTGCTAGCATGGTAAGTTTGAATTAGTTATGGTTTTCCTTAAATCATAACAGAACTTGGGAAATTATTTACCGCCTCTGAATTGTTTGAATGTGTGACTCTCTGAAGGGCCCGACCACACATTTCTTTGCCTTAGTCTCATTTAAGAGCTTGACAGGTTGCTTTATGCATCATTCTTTACTACTTCTTTTCAACATTCGGTTCCAAGTTTAACAGGGATTTTTAAAATAACTATTGTGAAGCTCAGAAGAAAAACATGCATAAAGGGAACTTAGTGAATTACACTTCTGTAAAAGTTGAAGTTCTATACCACAAGGCCGGCACTCAATCACTGTACTGAGCAGTTATTAAAAGAGAGACTAAATTATAAACTTTTTGAACAACCTCCAGCTGAATTAGTCCAACTAAAACAAAGAAAGCTGAGAGATTTACACTGAATAACAAAATATTACGAGCATATTCTGATCACCATACGAAACCAAGAGAAAAATCATCACGTCCTGGATAAAACAGTATCATGAAACTGATAAGCCATATCCAATCAATGCCTGACATCGCGCAGTCGACTAAAGCAGCGACGCATTAACAGCATAACAGTATTACCATATAAACCTTATTACTTCAGCACGGAAAACAGGACATAACGAGTTTAATGAGACGCCAGCATCTGTCTTTGTGCAAGCGAACCCGGGCGCCAGGGGAGCGCTTCCCGCACAGGCGAACCGGCCGCGGCA
>VXAY01000724.1:77416-119639 GCA_013399855.1 Oxyruncus cristatus | reverse complement strand
CCCTGCCTGTTGCACTTAAAAGGTCCTGTGCATTTTATCAGTTTCCACCAAGCCCTTTATGCAGGTTACTCTGGATGGCAGCTGACAATAAATTCCAGCAGTTGATGCTCCATTAAAAGTGTGCATTTTGGTCATGTTTCTCTTTGGTTTCATGTGAAAAATCTCATTCTGCAGACAATTGTGCATTCTAATTTCTTGTCTGGAGGATATGAGTAACTTTCTGAAGACACTGATTGTTGATTGCTCATATCCTGTGGGGCAGTTGCAATCCAGCCTACATGGATGGTAAGATACAGTCTTGAAGGTGTTGCTTTCATAACCTAGTGAAAATATAGCTATGGTGTGCTTAGGGAACATTTTCGAAGCCCATCTGTCATCTCCCATCACACCCAGCTCCCTGATTGGTGGTGGTTGTTACAACTTGAAAGTGCTGAATTTACCAAATCAGTACAATTTCTGTGGCAAAAAGATGCCACTACGATTGGAAACGTGGTGTATTGTAGCTGGAGACAGCACCAGGATGGGTCCTTTACAAAGGCTGGTTACAGAGAACCACAGACAAGAAATATATCAGTCCTGAGTAAAGAAACTCTGTAAGAAACATGTGGAAATACTCAGGCAACATTTGTCCTTCTTCCTCTCCTCTAGCAACCAGGTGTAGCTCTGCATTTTTATTTGACAGTGTCAAGATCTCACTTAGCTGAGCATGAACTTTAGTCACTGACTTTCCCAGGGCCGTCACTTTGCTCATGAAAATATCCAGGTGCAGGGAGGGGCAGCGGTTTGCTCAAGATCACTCAGCCAGTCAGCAGGAGAATGACAAGCAACCTTCTCTGCTCAAAGCCCCTGCTCTGCCCAGGAGATGGCACTGCCAGCTTTGCTGCCAGGAGCTGCCGAGCTTCTTGCGCAACCACACGGCAAGGCCAGCAGTTCCAGTTCGAACTCTGCGCGCCAGGCACCACCCCATGATAAGGCCTAAGTCATCTACCTTGTTCTGTTTGCTAAACTTTCACCCTGATTGTCCCTTATTCCAACAAGGTTGCTCAGGTCAAAAGCCTGGAGAAGACGATGCACGCTGGCAGAACTTCTTGCTGCACCCAAAATACCCAGACACGCCTCCTCTCCTTGTCTGTGCCATCCTCCTCCTTGTTCCTGTATTCCCCTACCTCTCATCTCTGACCTGTCAGAACAAGTGCACAGATGCTCCAAACAAGTACTGTGTCTTGTAGCATTGCTGTCTGCTTTTGACCAGCAGGCTTAGCACTGTGCCTGCATATCCAATATATTTGCCAGCTCACTGATGTTTTTCCACCCTTCTCATCAATTGCTATCAAGCTCTGCTTTATCCACACGATAAAGAGGCCTGGAGTACGCCAAGTCCTGTTTCTAGCTGCTGAAACAAGATTAGCCTTCAGTATACCGCTTACTCGAGAGCTGTCAGCATTTTTTGTTCATTCCCACCACCTCAGTGTGCTTGGCAGCCATCTCTGCACATACAGAGCACTGCTGGATGGACATGAAAGAACTGCTTTGAAGGGAGCATGGTGACAAAAAGACAAAGGCTGTTGGGTGACAGCAAGTGCTGAGCTGCACATTCTTGGTGGATATAGGCTAGAGTTTATTTACATCCTCTACCTTCCAGCTGTCTGCTCCCAAACCACCGTGTCGTCACGATCCCATCACTAAGAAGTGGCGTCTTACACCAAGACACCTAACATCTAGCTAAAACTACTTGGTGGCCACTCCACCTCACTTTGTTCAGCTTCACTCATACCCACCCCAACTTTCAAGGATTCTCCTATAAAAGGTCTTTTACCTTCAAAGAGGAAGTGGTTCTGACCATTCTTCACTGCATACTTCTTCCCTCTCCTTATCAAACACAGCTCCCTCCTGTCTCCTGCTTTAACTGCTAGACACACTGCCAGCAAGTGACATGTTCTGGATATAAGATAACCTTTCTGGGTTGTTCAGCACTTCCTGCCAGCTCCAGGACTCCATTCTGCAATCACTCACTGTTTCTGCCAGGCCCTCTGCTGCATAATCCCTCAGTGCTTTACTCCACTCTATCCTTCCTTGGTTTCTTCCTACTCTGTTCCCTAAATATCATCTTCAGTTTCAATTCAACCAGCTCCAGGCTGACTGCTCTGAGACAGAGGAAAGTACTGCCAGGCATTGGGAATGTGTTGTCCTTCCGTATGGACACCCTCCTTTTTGTTCACATTCAAACAACACCAGGGAAAGAAGGTAGGTAACTGTTCATGTCCGAGAAATCCACAGTTCCAGCTGTGCCATCAGTCACTCTTCTGCTGATTTGCAGCATCGGAGAGTTGTAAAAAGACGGTGACACAGTATCAGCAACTATTTGCCCTGAGTGAAAGACAGCATCTTTAAACTATTGTGTTGTGCAGGGAGTCTGGTAGTTTTGGATGAAACCTATCCTGGCTAAGGAAGGAGTTTCACAATGAATTCAAGTGCAAAAAGCAGATATGCAAGTAGTAGGAAAAAAGATTGGCTAAGAAGAAAGAGGATGGAAGCACTGCTTGGGTACTGAAGGACAAAATCAGAAAGGCCTCTCAGAGCCCAGCTGGAGCAAAAACTTGCATGGGATAGGATGGGTGAAAGGGATGCATGAAAGGGATTCTGTAACTATCCTAGTAGCCAGTCCAGGGAAAATCCAGGTCTGCTGAGGAATGGGTGGACAAACTAGTGACGGATACCTCAGCCTTAGATGAGGCTGAAGTACTCAAAGCCTTTCTTGCAATAGTCTGTAGAAGCAAAGCCTGCACCAAGATTTCCAAACATATCATAATGGTTTGGCAAATAGAGGGATAGCCAGGCGTAGGGCAGCAGCAGACTTGATACTACTTAGAGAAACTGAATTTATTACAATGCATGAGATTGTATAGAATACACTTCACAGGTGCTAGGACATATCCAAAGCTGCTGAAAGAATTGCCTGATACGATTATAAGATCAGAGTCTTTCCTCTGTCTTCCCTGACAGCTGGAAAAAGGTTAACATTGCCCTCAACTGTACAGAAAGCAAGCAAGATGACTTGGTGAGCCCCAGAGCAACCATTTTTACCTCAATGCTATGTCCTTTTGGCACCCAGTGCCAAATGTGCCAAGGACAAGAATGTATTCAGGAAAGGTTGATACTGGTCTACGAAGGGCAAACTGACTGCCTCTTAAAATGACAGGTCTGCCTGTATGTATTAGGGGAGAGTGGTTGATGTAATGTACTTTGACGAGGGTTACTCCGTAGGCACAGCACACTCCTTTGGAAGGAGGGGGAGGTATGGCAGCGAACCACTACTCAGCCTACTGGGAATTGGGAATATGTAAAACATCACAGGGAGTGTGAACGACACCATCAGTAGATTAGCTCCTCCTAACTTCAGGCTGGTGTCCTGTCAATGTGACACTGCCCAAAGAGTGCCTTGAGCAACCCGTGACACTCTTCACACTCTGACACAGGGTGGAATACATCAGAATAAGTGTTGCACCTACACCAACTGAATGTCCAATAAAATATTCCGCAGCACTGAACCTTGACCTCAATTGGACATAGAGGTAAAGCTAGATAGACTACACAAAGCCATAATCAACTGACCAAATATTAGCAGATTTCTCCTAACCCTTTAATGAGAAATATCTGGAAACGGAAGAAGCACCCCACATCTATTGCCACTACGTGCTTTTGATGTTCTGTTGATGTACATCCACTAAATGTTGTTTTTCTTCAGCATGTAGTTTGTAGAGATGCATTTGCCCATGAAATATTTGGCATCTCCATGAAGCTGGAAGATATGTCAATGGAGAATTCCTAACCAGGGAGAAAGAGTGAAGAAGAAAGTCTTCATGCTGTCTTCAGTTCATGCTTAATGGTCATGGGCTGTTCCTTAAGAAAAATCCAAGAGTGCACGTATCTAGGCAGAAGCTGCTGGGCCCACTAGCCTGTTCTGGTACATCCATGGCCATGCTGGGACAGTCAAGAGGATGCTTCAGTGCAGAAGGCAGAAACTAAGAGAGCAGGCCATACAGGTTGACTAGCATTTTTCTGTGCACTGGGGTGTGGAACAGGCTTAGAGCGATACTGGAAGAGGTGGGTCAGACATCGTGAGGTAGAATGGCAAAATGCAGCATGCCGATATCTGCAGGTTAATATGGATCTGGAATGGCTGGAGATGAGACCCCACAGTAGCTACTGGTCCATTTTCTTCCCCGTGTGACAGGGTGCTTCAAAGAATGAGAACGAGGAGCTCGCATAAAAGGTACAGACAGGAAAGATGGAGAGGAGGAAGTCTGGTTTAAACACAGAAACATCTCCTATCCCAACTGCATTTTTAATGCCCTACCTTGAGCAAGCAAACTGTATCTGTGCAACCAAAGAGTTCGCACCCACAAACCACACATCAGATATTTTTTTTTATCTCAAAGAAAGGCTGGACTTATTTATATGAGTCTCAGCTGGGTTTTGCAGTGTTGGTGGGAGGCCACTCTTCATGAAGGTTTTCATGGCTGTGCTCCAAAAACCTTCCTGGAAACACCCGGTTTGCAGAGTATGGGACCCCTTTGGCTCCCAGATCTTCCAGTCACCTGGCATGTCCTGCAGTCCCTCGCACTCGTACCAGGGAGAGTACAACCCCTTTCCTTTGTGCCCCTCTTTCATCCCCTTGCCTTTCCACATCTGGGAAGATAAGGAGATGATGAGCTGCGCTATGCCTTTGCAGTCTCCTTGTCAGGGCACTGCACAAGCAAATACACCTTGTGACTGCATATTTGATGCCAAGTGAGTGCATTTGGGACCATTCCTGTGTCCTTTTTGGCCTCCAGTCCAGAGGAGCCTGCCAGTGATTGAGCCATTTCCAGCCTGCTCTCCTGCCCCAGTTCAAGTTGCAGTGGCTGCTCCTGGCTCCTAAGAGCTGTCAGCATTTCCAGGCATGAGTCCCACTTTTCCCTTCCTACCAACCTCTCAGCAGAATTCACACCTTTAAGGCTTCCCATGAGCTTTAGATTTTGTCAGTCTGTATTTTTAAAGTGTCGCTAATTTTTCCTGACCCTGCCTTCAGCAGGCCAAAATGCACTCTCTCAACGCAGTTCAGTTCACAAAAAGTTAAGTTCCAGTCAAGGAAAAAAGCTAAAACTATCTTCTCAAGAGCCAACACTGTGCTAGTCAGGAACTGGACTTTCTATTCCCAAGGAAAAATGTTTCTCTCTGTCTTTACTTCTATTTCTCTTTTTCTCCTCTTTGTTTTCTTTATTTTGTTTGGAGATTTTGTTTGTTGTTTGGGGGTTTGTGTTTGTTTTGTTTTGTTTTTATTTTCAGGATGTTTTTTTCTTTTTTGGTTTGGTTTCAGTTACATGTAGAAAAAGGTATCAGACTTGCTCACAGAAAAAACTGCTCTCAATGCTGTGTTTGGAAACACCACAGATTTACACTAATATGATGTGGTTTTTGGTTTGTGTGTGTGAGCAGAGCATTACAACACACCCCATTACCTATCAGCGATGTATGATCAGTGTGAATGATACTCTTGCGTCAGAATGAGAAAAAGGTCAGAGCATAAAGGTGGTGTGGTGCTGCTCCCTCACTCTGCTGGAGCTCTGTCTCTGGCATGAAATGAGGAAGCTGGAAAGTACTTCTCTCAACACTTCTGCGCTGGTGGTTTTTCTGAGCTGGACAAGCCCCTGCAGGTTTCAGTGCAGTGGTGGTGTCTGTCCACACTGGGCTTGGCCGACATTGGCCTTGGCCGGTTCTGTTTGTCAGAACTGTGTCTTGCATTGCCTAATACAGGTAGGAAGGTGCCTCTGCTTTGTGTTTATGGCAAGGCTGCTTCTGATATGCCACTCTGATAAGTTTAGTCCAGCTGAGCCAGCTGTATCTTGCATGCCCATCAGTTTTCCCTGCCTGTTGCACTTAAAAGGCATTTTTAGTACCATCTTTCAAGCAAGCAGAACCCATCTTTGTGGACCAAGAGGTGAGATCCTACTGCAAGGAACACTGTGACTGACAGAGCTATTTGTTGTGGCTGCCACGTGACTGAAAGTGTTGAAGGCCAAGTTGGATGGGGCCCTGAGAAACCTGTTCTAGTGGAAGGTGTCCCTGCCTGTAGCAGGGGATTTGGATTTAGGTGGTCTTTAAGGTACCTTCCAACCCAAACCATTCTATGATTCTGTCCTCAGAGGTCAGCAAGCCACCATTCTGTTTTAACTGATTGCTTCACTACATCCTCCTAGTCTTCACTGTTTCTCTTCTATATTCAGACACCTGTGGGCTCTTTCATACATCAACGTCTGCTGCTACACTGCTGTGTCCATGTCCCTCCACACTTTCACCACTGATGCCAGCTTTCATACTCTCCTGGTTCTGGATCCTTATGTCTTCCTCAGTGGAAAATTATTCTGGTTGCTCTGTCCTAAACCTTGAGGACTCTTTAGGTCATAGACTTGTGTCATAGCCTAGGCTCAAAGAAGAGTTATGAAGTTAAGACTGTCATTGTGAGCTTTGATCCATACCAGAGAGAGCATTCAGGAAGAAATAAGCAAAGCAAAGGGGCAATAAAGCTAGTCCAGACTCCAAAGAATTTAATGTAAAAGTTAAGATAATATGGCAGACAATAGCAGTTGGTGACAGCAATATAAAGGAAGCAATAAACATCTGAGTTTGTTTGTGATGGAGATGTAAATTTGTTGATGGAAGGCAAATTTGTTCATGATGGAGAAGACTAAAAAACAGGATGAAACAGAGACCAGAGGTGAAAGACCAGGTGATGTTTGATCAGGTTGATCACTGTATGGATGACCAGTTACTGGTTGAGTAGATGATGTGGAATGGTCCCATACTGCATGTCAGAGTGACTGGTGCGCCAGTGTGACTGCCTTACGTAAATCCATTTGCTAAACAGAAAATGGTTGTGCAACACAAGCAGAAACAGACTTAGCAGGTCAGTCATGTGTCTATCAAGCATGCTGCAGTTGTGTCTTATGGAAAAGGAAGAGACAATTCTTGTAAACACTGTGTAATTTAGTCAGGTGTAGCATAGCAGCAAGATTTATCACAGCAAGTGAATTATTTTAGAAGTTACACAGCCTGTCTCCTCTAGAAATGGCATACTTTCAAGTAACACCTATTAAATTGCCTAAGCAATATATATTTTAGGAAACAAAACCATTTTCTTTCCTCCTCTAAGACAGCCTGAGTGCTGTCTTTCCCAGCCGCATGCTATGAAGACAACTGCCTTTTGTCTGGTAACTCACAGTGTAAGGACAGAGCCAGGCTAAAGCGTGATAGACCACAGCCACGTACCCCACGTTTTCCAGTAAGCATCTCATATGTCTTCATAGAATCCTTCTAAAAGTGCAGAAAACATTAGAACATGCGTCCTTGGTCCTGTCTGTAGAAAGCCTGAAAAAAAGCCCAAGTCACATAAGTTTTCTGTGCAGCAAAATGCGTGTTTGATTTACCTGCTGTCAGGATCTTTCTCGTGCAGTGCACAGCATGAGAAAACATTGTACTGAGCCACCTCCTGCTGCTGCTCCATCATGGCCCATCACAATGGCATTAGCAGTGTGTCCTTCCTTTCTCTCAAATGAAACCTATGATGGCACGGCCCCCCACCAAACTAGCAAGTGTTCCTTCTTGGAGTAGCCCTCAAAGAAAGGCTTAGCAACTTTGCTTGGAGGTAAGACTGCAGTCTTGCTTGGGCTCTCACCCAGATATGTTCCCCAGGGAGAAGCAGCCCCAGCTCCTGAAATGTCTGGAATTCAAATGTGCTCTTTTTAGAGCACAAAATCAAATACAAAGATTTGTGCACTGGGCATGCATCAGTGAAGTCTACCTCCAATAAAATGTGGTGGTTATTTGTTTGTTTTTTTTTTTTTCTCCCCCCACATTTCTTCTCACAGAAATAAACTGTTATTCTTGCCTGGCACACAAGTATGTTCATCACAAATAGCACAAGCAAAAAGTGACAGATGTTGTCAGTGATGCTGTGACACTTATCGTGTTCTAGCCTGTAAAACGCCACTAAAATGTTTGATGTGGCTGATGTCACTTGTGACCCTTGGGGGCCTTCTCTTGTCCACTCAGCAGCGGTTTCACTCTTTGCAGGGTTCTCCAGTGACTCATTTCTGTGGGGGATTATGGAGGCCGCAAGAACCGCCTACATGATCACTTGGATGTGATGAACAGTTTCAACTGAAAACAAACCATCTTCACACATTCAAACCATTTAATTGCAAACAGGTTTCTCTTTTGAAGCCTCCTTACAATTTTCAGAAATAACCAGATCCAAAACAAAGCCTCATTTATCACAAAAACTACACAAAACATTAATTTAGAGCTCAGTGAATCATGTACTTTGGCCCCAAATGATTTTGCTCTTTGCTTCCTATTTTGACAAAGAAAACTGAAATGCTAAGAGTTAAGTTTGAGCTAGATATGCTTGAGTTTGGATGGCTAGGCTTTATTTTTTTAGCTCAGCTAGAATTGAAAAACAATCCTAGACAGATTAGCCCAGAGCACTCCCCAGCTCCAAGGCTGGTTGCATACCAAACTTAGCAAAACACAGGCTAGGAGCATGCAGCAGCCAGTAACGTCAGGCTTCAGAAAGTCTGTACTGGATCTCTGTTATGCTGAGCTTTTTCAGACTTTACATTATTCCCTACTGTTTCCTCATTGTAGCCTGCTGACTCTGGAGTTATATTAGCCAGATTCCTGCTCTAGGGTACTCTGAGTTCTGTCATCTTTTCCTTCTTCTCACTTCAATCCATCCTCCTTCTCTAAAGGATATTTTATTTCCTTATTTTTTTGATGAACTGTTCTTATAGTTTCTGCCTGAAACACAGGCATAGGCTTCTTGGACTTGTCAGATAGCTGTAGGGCAGGAAAAGGAGAGCCTGAGAATAGGTGGGTGCCCAGTACTCCCTAGGCAAGGGAGCCATGTGTGAGAGCAGTCCAGACCCAATAGTGGGCCAAGGAACACAATGCTGCAGTCCCTGAGCTGTAGGACCAGCTCCTGGGAACTGGCTTGCTCCGTGGGCAGTGGGGTTTTTTTCTTCACAGCACTGCTCCTTTCAGACACACATTACTGAATGCACACAGGCATGATGTCAGATGAGGACATAAAGGTCATTTGCCAGACAGAGTGAACAAAGCATCAGCTACAGGAGAAAGGGCCCCCCCTTCACCCTCCTGGCTCAGAAGCTGAGGACCACAACGAGAACAGGGGCAGAAGTCTCAGCTACTGAGACAGGATTCATAATGTCCAGCCACATCCCTCTCCCTGTTACTGAGAAACACTAGGCAAGTATTTGTAGGCAAACCAAAGGATTTGGGTAAACAGGAAGCAGAGATGCTCACCTTTTTAGTTTAAACACTCCTAAGGAGTAAGGGAATTGAAGGTGATTTACATGGAGACTGAGAGGAATTACCATTTCCACTAGACTAAAACAGCAAATCTAGACTGCTGAGCTAGCTAAAAAGGTTGCAGGGTAAATGATGGTGACATTTCAGGGTAGAGTACCAGGCTGTGACAAACAAATAAGAAAGAAGACCTACAGAGTAAAGGCAAAATCCAAATCAGACACTTATTTAATATTTTTTATTTCAAAACCGGGAAACAACCACATTAATAAGCATATAAAATCCATCCAAAATATTCACAATGCTGTTACAGAAAAAGAAAATAAAGAGATACCATGTGAGAAAGGCCTACACATTTCGGTCCAAGCCAACACACATCTGATGCAAAGTATGGAATGCTCTTATGCACAGCCGTAGGGGTAATTTCCTAACATACACATACCCCATATAGAAATATCATGTCTGGATGTGCTGGAGGGTCAAAGGAAGGGCACAGAAACCTGTGTAACTGAGTCAAAACGTCGAAGTTGGGAAAGAAGTCTTATATAATACTTCTGAGAATAAATATCTGGCATGTAAGCCCCATAAAAAGCTAGGTAAAACTGGATGTAATACGATTGCATTGTGCAAAGCTGGGGTATTTCAAATTAATTCACAGGAAGCATTTCACAGCAGCAAATTTAACTGATCTCTGCAACTGTATCGTATTAGGGAAGGTAGAAGTGTCATCACTAGTTACTGAAAACGTCAGACAGACCCCCCAGAATATACATCAATGGGAACTTCTCTAAACCTGCTCTGAGGCAGTATGTTGGTAAGAAAGCTTGGGTTATCTATGCCACAAAAGTCTTGCTGTCCTTCCTAGCTTTCTAAACCTTTCCTCCTTTAACCCACCTTGGACTCCATGAGCTTGCCTCTCTTCTAGCAAATCCAGTAACGAACTCCAGCAGGTAGACCTGAGTTAGATCAAATCCAAAACTGCAGACTACATGCACACGTCATCTTAAAGCAGAAGTTTAAATTGGACCTACCTCTGTGCTACCTTCAGGCCTGCGCCTGTCTAGGCCTGCAACAAGCTGTCTAGAGTCTCTTGACAGAGCAGTGCAGTTAGTGAAGTAAAGCTCCAACCCCTTGACTGCAAGTATAAGCTACTACTGCCCACCTGAACTGAACTGTGCTAGCCAGGGTGCGTGCACACACACTCTCAACTGCCCAGCAGTAGGACAAGCAGGGATACCAACGTTTTCTGATGCACAATTACTGTCTGCCACATCCCTTTTAACAGAGGCACCATTACAGAGCTGTACACATCTACACACCACGCTGGTGAGCACCACAACATCATCATGCAGATCTTTCAGAGAGGATACACGGGGCAAAAACATTTGACCTGCAACCAAGCAGGGGACTGAAAAACTACAGACCTTTCATGCTGCTAAACTAGCAATTTCCAGTAGCTCTGTTCTCTAGTCCTGCATCTCCACCTTTATGAACTTACGTGTACCATAACTGATCACGCCTGTGTCCAGAAGGGTCATGCTACATGCCTCTGTAATATTTATAGGAACAATTGATAAGAAAATATAGCTTTGAAAAATAATTTGTCCTTGCACGCCTTTAAGTAACAATCTGCAAATTTCATACTTTATGACCTACCAGAATACAACAGAAAAGCCAAAAAGAGAAAAATCAAGAGAAGGCAGGAAAAGTTACTTTCTGGTTAGCAATCACCACCCTCAATCATCCATAGAATGCTTAAAACCATGTCTGAAAATATAATCTAACAGCACCCATTCCAATATCACTTTCTAATAAACACTTGGGAACAGTTATTTAAAAACGGCCACCAAAAAATCCCTAATAACAGAGATTTTGGTGGAGGACCATACCTCTTCTCACAAGTACACAATTCTTCGAATTTCTTCCCAGAGGGCACAAATAACTTAAAGGTAATGTGCATAATTGGCTCTGTTGTACATACCACCCAAAATGCTCTATCACCTTTTTAGTACCACATTCCTCCTTTACAGTCCTTATTGCGCCTCAAGTCTACAGCATCTTTTGTTAGAATAGCTATTTCTCTTAAACTTCCTCGATTTCTTTATCTGTACATTTTTGTACACCATTAAAAAAATAAATATTTACAAAGTGACATACAAATAAATAAACTGAAGTAAAAGTATGCTTTCAGTTTGTCTATACAAAAAAAAAAATAAAAGAGCGGGAAAAAAATATGCATGTGACTTGGTCCCCTTTTACCTGAGGCTAAAGAAAGTGCACACTGGACAGGAAAAAGCAACCTGGCTTTTCGGTAGGCTTGCTAAATTCCAGTGTAACACTGTACACACGCACACAAAATAGACTCCAAGGGCTGGGGACTTGTTTAGCGGGTCACTTTAACTCACTACAAAAATAGTAATTCAAATACATAATGGTCACTGTGTGCATAAGTATGTCAACCCCCAAATGGCAATTTGATGTGAGAAAAGCAAAACCCATTGCCAGCTCTTCTCTGTTCTCCTGGTGTTTGACAGGGAAGATGAGATTATTTTTGCAAGTGCCAGGTGCTTTCCAGTATGGCAGATCACCCATATCAGATTTGCTTAATGCTGGTAAGCCTGGCACAATGGGCAAGCATATGGGTGAAAAGAAGAAAATAGCAGCAATTGAGGAGGGGAAAAAAATGTCCCAGTTCTCATGGTTTTCTTTGCTCATTCCTTTAATGACTCTTTAAGCATGTGAGAGTTGAAGAATAGGTGTTTCACGAATCTTAGGCAACTTGTTTGTTAGGTCGTATGCTGTTCAGCTCCACCATGGGGTTCTTCTCTGAAGGGGATGTAGGGTTCGATGCTGCTCGTCCTTCAAAGCCCCTGGAGATGTCTTCAAAAGTCCTGCCCTTGGTCTCTGGCACTTTGAAGAACGTGAAGACAAAGAAGATGACCAGGAAAACGAGGAAGATGAGGAAGACATAGGAGCCACATAGTTTCTGCAGGGAGAACAAAAGCAGGAGGTTTTGATTTGAAAATAAATCTAAATGCTGTTGACAGGTCAAAAGTCCAACACCTTTCTGCAACAATGACCTTCTTCTCATCAGTGTTTTTTAAAATTAAATCAGGTTCCTGTGGGCTTCTGAAAGACTTTAGTGCTCCTAGGGGTGACCAAAATTGAAGCTTTTAAAGGGAAAGCCTTGATGTGCTAACTGAGATGGCTCTTTCAACCATTTGCAAGCTTCAAGCAGTTGAGACACCAGAATATAAGGTGAGCAGCAGCACTGCTAACCTTCAGTAACAATCATAACACTGACTCAGGGACCTCCAGAAGATTCACCAGCCTTCTGCTCAAAGCAGGGACAGCTTCCAGGAGAGGTCAGGTTATTAAAGATCATACAGACATGTGCTGGAAGTCTCCAAGGATGGAGATTCTACAGCCTTTCTGGACACCTATTCCAACGCTGCAGTGCTCTCACTGTGCTTTATAAACCAGGACTTACCTCTGCGTAGGGGAAGAGCATTCCCACCAAGAAATTGGAGGTCCAATTGGAACATCCAGCCACTGCCATAGCTGCAGGTCGTGGGCCCTGGCTGAAGAGTTCTGCCACAATGAACCATGGGATAGGGCCAGGGCCAATCTCAAAAAGAGCCACAAAGCCAAAAGTGGCAACAATGCTGATATATTTGATCCATTCCAAAATGTCCTGAAAGGGAACAAAATACAATCAGCTGCAGTTTGAGGCAAACATGGCACAGCACAATGCCAACTGCAGTGCCAAAACTTTGTCAGCTGCACTGTGAACACTGTAGCAGTTTCCAGAGTTAGAAAATTGCACTCTCTACTGCACACTCATGTATAGCCCCAGCTCTACGTGCCCTGCAGGGCAGCACTGCAAATGTGAAGCCTTGTATGTCCCCTGCTGGGGTCAGCATGGATAAGAACACTAGTTACTCACCTTCAGAGCTAAAGCAACAGTCATAACAGCAGCACACACAGCCATGCCAGCCAAACCAACTAAATGGAGGGTCCTGCGCCCTGCACGCTCCACCAGGAAGAGCTGGAAAAAGGGTAGAAGAAAAGTCCATTACTTTGGTAGCAAAAGTGTGACAGGTTCCCCTGCTCAGTGTGCCCCGCACCTCTTTTCTCATCTGCCTGTAAACCTCAGTGACAGTGGTGATCTCAGTGCAGGTCACCAGGCTACTCCATCCTCAGCACAAGTTTTTCCACTCTGGTTCTTGCTACTGCTTTCTCTCATCGCTTTTCCCCCCACGCACTCCTTTTTTACCTTCCTCTTCACCTAAGAAAACAATACCTCTTTCTGCCCATCTCTCCTCCCACAAATGCCTTTGATTAATTCTTTTCTTTACTCCTACAGGTCATTGCCTAGCTCAGTGCTTTGCCACAGCCATGGGCTACTTGTCTTTAGTCACATCTCCTAAAGAGGCCCAGGCCTCATTCCACTCACCGACACAACAGTGAAGACCGTGTTCACCACACCAGCTCCAATGGTGGCATACACAGGCTGTTTGATACCAGCTCTTTCAAAAATCCCAGTAGAATAATAGAATACCTGGGAAGAGAAGCAAAAGTTGGACACAGTCAAGATCCCATGTTTGAGAGCATGTCCCTCATTCTCTGCCTAACTGGCTTGCACACCCCAACAGGGAGTTTTCTAAGCAGCACTCCACAGTTCCAGTCACAGTTCATTCCCTTAGTCAAGGTTGCAGTGTCTTGCCACAGTGTGTGTGGGAAAAGTGAAAGCCAATGCAATATCCACCCTCCATCTCGGCCATCTTTGCCATATCACACAGCAGTGACCTCCAGTCAAGGCACAGAGAGGTTTTTGCAGGTACAGTTCTCTCCGCATCAGTGGCAAGTGCAAGTTTAGCCAGAGATAAGGGAGGCCCAGCAGATGGGACAGGAAGATAACTCACAGCATTGATGCCTGAGAGCTGTTGGGAGAGCTGCAGCATGATGGCAATGATAATGGCCTGACGGTAATTTGGAGAACGGAAGAGCTCTGGCACAGTGGCTTTCTTTTCTTGGGACATTTTAGCACTTTCTTCTTTCATCTCCTGAATGTCTTGAGACACATCTTGTGTACCACGGAGCTTCTGAAGAACTGGAGGGAGGAATCAAAAAATGTCAGGCATAACACACAGACCTACCGGCCATGGGTGCGTGTGTGTATCCTGCCCTGCTATCTCAGGGAGGGCACAGGAGGAAGAGTGGAACACCTGCCACTTGGTGTTTGGGCCTCTTACATGGGAAAGGCCAAACCTCTACATGCAGCTTTGCTCATCTTTTCAACCCAGGTCAGGGTGTTGTGATCCAACATGGAAATCGGGTACATGCCCTACTCATGTTGATTCATCTCCAAGCTTATATTTGATCCCAAATTCTGTTCATGCTCTTGCCAGAGCTGATCTCAGACATCCAAGCTCCTTGTTAAATGTCATCCTATTTCTCGCCTTTCAGGAGGAGATGGCAGAGTGGCAGCAGCTCATCCTGCTACTTCCCACTAGGCCAGGTGCCACTCCTCAAGTCTTAATCCCACCCGGAGCCTCTACTGGGATGCCAGGTTTCTCATGCTTTCTGGCACTGGTGCAACCTAAAGGATGGGAGGATAGGCCAGGCCTGATGCCCTCCGGGAGTCACACCCTAATCCACCACGGGCTCCAGAGTCAGTCCTGGCCTCCCACTCCAGCTCAGTGCAGGCTGGGAGCCAGAACACTGCCCTGCCCCTTCAAGATGAGTTCTTACCTGCTTGCGCTTTCTCTTCTTCCATCTTGTTGATCAACAGGAAACGGGGGCTCTCAGGGCAGAACAGAAGACCCACACACTGCAGGATTGCTGGGAGGACTGTGAATCCCAGAAGCAGTGGCCAAAGTGCTTCAGTCCCCATGATTCCCTCCAGGCCAAAGATCTACAACAAGAATTGGAGAGAAAGAAGAGTGATTTAAACACTTCAGTTCCTCACTCCCACCCCAGTATTACAAGACCACATACTGCACCTGATGGCAAGTACAACCCTCCTCACCCTCCCCCAGCCCTCCTTTCCCTCCCCCACAGGCATGAGCAGGTTGTGCCAAGCCTACCTGAGCCACCAGGATGCCCACAACAATGCCCAGCTGGTTGAGGGTGCCAAAGGCTCCACGGACGCTGGTGGGTGAGACCTCACTGATGTACATAGGCACAAAGCCGGTGCAGAGACCACAGAAGACTCCAATAATGAAGCGGCCAATAATCAGCATCTCCACTGCCTTTGCCGCCTTAGAGAAGGCCATGAGAAGGCCACCAGCAAAGGCCAAGACATTCACCAGTAGCATGGAGTTCCTCCTGCCCGGGTAAAGATGTTAAGACTGAGCTTAAACTGCTAACAGGAAAATCACCGCGAGAGGGATAAACCTGATCATGATCTCCTGTCTCAGGGGTGGGAAGGGAACAGAGTAATACCCATTCAGCTCCTGCCTTGGCCTGAAACCCCTCCTTTCTTTTTGCAGCCCACATGTTCTTGCTTCCTCCCCAGACATCTCCTCCTCCCTTCTGCTCACCTCCTGCCCTCTTCCTCCCAAAACTCCACTGAAAAGGGAAAAATACCCTAACAGAGTGTACCCCTCTTCCCAACGTACCTGCCAAATCTGTTGACAAACAGGCTGACTGAGAAGGAGCCGATCATACCTCCTACTGAGAAGATGGCCACAGAAAGGGACCACAGGGAGGTGAGGAGCTCTTGGGAGACAGCACTCCCACTCCTGTCTGACAGGGTTTTGTTGAAGAACGTCCGGATGATCTGCAAGAGATGAGGTGGAGATAGAGTTACAATCCAGAGGGAGGCATTTTGCACTGGGGAGAGGGGATACTACTGTCTTCCTTGCTGCCACGAAAACAATAGACTCCCCCCACTCAAAGTCAGCAGGCAGCAACAAGTCATACAAGGGGAGGATGAGGGTGCAGAAAGAGGAAGTAGCAGCATGATGAGGGAGAGATTGCTTCACTGAATTGGGGGGTGGGGGTGGGCAGGTGGGCTACACACAGGACAGCAGTGTTTATTAGGGAAAACAGACTTATCTTCTGAGTATTTTGGATTAGGTGAGTCACTGGTGGTTCTTGGGAGGAGGTGTGAGACAGTTGGGAGTGAAAGGGAAAAAGAAAACGTGAACAGAGAATGGAAGGGGACATTTCTGGCAATACCAAAACACTGGCAGCAGGGAGGGGCTTTCTGATGTGGACATTGTTAAAAGAGACACAAGGCTTCACTGAAGTAAGGCTGAAAAGCAGCATTATGTAAAACAACCCAACAAGGCCATGATGCTGATTTCCAAGGCATCCTCCTGGATAACGAGGGAAATTCTGCATGGGCTAGGGGGGACAGAGTGTCTGCCCCCAGCAGATGGCAGCAGGACATTAGCTAGGGAGGACCGACCCCCATCCCCCATCCTGCTGGTGATGTGACATCTCTTCCCGGAGACAGGGTGGATGTGGTATTGGTGACTCAGTTCTTGAGAGAGGAACCATCTTAAAGTTACATAAAAACTACATCTCTCATTTTCTTCATCTCTTCTTTCTTAGGCTACAGTCATGAGATGGTTTGGTCAGAGTGCCCGAGTCACAACCCTTTTGCAAGCACTGAATCTATACTTAACACAAGGAATGAATAAACAAGTAAAATAAAGAAACCTGAAATAAACTAAATGAGGGCAACTGTAATCCTTACCAACCCTCCACTGTTTTCTGCACACTGCTTGCTACATTCCTTCTGCCATGACTGGCTTATTCTGTCTCAAAACTAAAGTTGCTCACATTCCTCCACATACCACATATGGCAGCTGGAGCCTTCCTGCCCCCCTTGCTCCTAATTAGGAGAATTAACCTCTCTGTGTGCTCTTTCTCCTCCCCAAAAGTTTGCCCTTCCTGCCCATTTTTGTATTTGAAAGGGGATTTTAAATTCTTATTGACTTCATAAACCAGAACCAAATTATTAGCTTGGATGACAGCTCCCCTCCTTTGTAGAGCTGTTTTCCCACCAGCCCCTCACTCATACCGTCTCCCCAGCCCATTCTTCCTCTCACCTTCTCAGGTGCATTGATGACACCAGTGTTGTACCCAAACTGCAGAGAGCCAATGGCAGCAATGCAAACAGCATAGATAAGAGGTGCTGTGATTTTCTGTGGAAAGAGAGAGGAAACACTTATTTAGTTAATTTGGCTTTCTAAACAACTTGAGTTTCTCTTCAGCATGAACAGCAGTTGCACCTCATAGGTGCCATATGCAAGTGCACCGAGGGCTGGGAATGGCCTTTCAGCCAGCAAGGGTAGGTACCCACCAGTAGCATCCCCTGGATCCCCCTCTCTGGAAAGAGAAATGTAACTGTACAGAAGGAAAAAGTTCTGTGACTACAAGTGGGAGGCCTTGTCAGGGCCTCCCCCCTATTATCTCCTGACCTTCAACAACTATTCTCAGCTCATTAGTAATGAATACACTGGCTGCATTAGTAGCTGTTATTTTGGGTTGATCTGCTTTACAGAAGCTTTTGCTGATCTCTGGCGTGTCATGAAAGAAGGGTCTAACTTCTCTGTGCCAGCTGACAAGTTCCCATAAACTGAGTCTCAGATCTGCCCATGAGCTACACTGGCAGTCACTCATAACAGTTACAACATGCACTCTTCAGCAACAGGCTTGTTTTTCCCAGGCTAGAGCTTCCCAACCCTGCCCCAGGGCACCTGGCACAAGCAGCCTCGCTCAGAGATGGCAGCAGTTATTGCCAACCTTCCCGTTTATTTTTCTTGAAGCTGTGGCAATAGTTGAAATTTTAAATGAAGCACACTCCCTGGAATTTCAGTATATGTGAATCTCCATCAAATTAAAACTGCTGAGCCCTCAGAGCCATGGAGAAAGCTTGAAGGTCCAACCCTCAAAAGTCCCACATACTGAGAAATGTGTCAGTGAAAAGCATCTGACATTTTATTCGTTTTTGAAGCTTGTGGCATTTAAGCCAGCTCCAAGTGAGGGAGGTGTGGGGGAGCAGGTGACTCAGGAATTGGCTCTTAGGCCGCCAGTGCTTGAGTTGGCACAATTTGGAAAGATCGTGTTTCTGTCTCAGGAGGGATTGGAAGCTTTTCCAAAAATATTAACAGTCCCTTTTCCAAGACTTTCCAATTATTGTACTTACACTGGCAGAGTAGAGATAAGTACTTGGTGGGGCCTACTGTCACAGCTCTTTCAGTCTCTCACTTTCTAGCCCAGCTCCAGCGGGGCCTCACAAAACTGCCCAGTTTTTACAATAGCCTTCTGCCAGTGCTCATAGCACCTTTACCAATCTTTCAAGCCACGCATATATGTGCTTCCGGCCTGCACAACCCTAAGACACCAAACAGCTCAGACCCAGTAAACAGAAACTGAGGAAATTACACTCAGACATGGTTTCCCCCACCTACATCATGTAAATGTCTCAAGCCTGAGTTCTCTTCCTGCCGAGGTCAGTAATGGAGTCAGAGGGACAAGGCACAGATGTTCACCGAGGTAGCACTCACACCTGAACACACCCTAGGCAGTCTAGGCATTCTCCATGGCACCCTGTGACTGCTCCCCTCATCTCTGTCTCGAGAAAATTTGGCACAGAACCACAGGGACACGGCTCTTTCAAAGCATCCGGATGATGCCGTAAAAGGGCATTACAATATTTAAGCACTTTTAAGACCCCAGGCTAGGTCATCTCTAGTCAGTAGATATAGTTAAGCTGCGAATAAAAAACCCAGCTCTGCACATCTTCAACGCAAGAGCACCTTTCCCCCAGGACTCTGCTTTGTCATGGCTTGCAGTGACCACAGCTGGCCTTTTTCTTCCGGTACGTGCCCTCTGGGTACCCCTTACCTACATGGCACATAAGCTGTAAATTGTTCCGCCCTTCTTCATACATCCTTCTCCTGGCTGTTGCCTGCTATTTGTCTCCTACCCAGCCTCCTGCCACCCAACCATCACGTGGCATGACCCATACCCGCCAGCGACCGAGGCCGTGATCACTGTATGGATCACTTGTTACTATTGCAAGTCCCTCATTCCCCAAAAGGCAAACGGGGAGCTCAGAAATAGTACAGCTCCACCCATTCTATCCAAAGGCTCAAGACTGAGGTCTGTACACCAGCAAGGAATGCAAACCACCACCCCTCCCTCCCGACCACAGGCATCAGCACCATTCGTTATGCAGGAGATGCTCCTCACCAGCTCCCCTCCTTCACTGAGTGGAACTCCCGGCGCTGTACAACTTGTTGAGCCCGGCGGGAGCGGCCTCTCCGAGCTCCTCTGAGCGACCTTGACCAGGCGCTCCCCCTTTTCTCTGCCTCATCCTCTCGCACTGCCCCCATATCCCATCAATATGGCGATGCAAGGCCTCGTCCTTCCCCGGTCCTGCTGTTCCCGTCTAACTATAATCCCCCGGCATCCCGCACTGGGTTCCGCTGAGTATTTGCCGTCTCCCTTGGAACATTCAAACACACGCAGTCATGAGCTCACGCCAGTGCTGCACAGCTCACTCGCAGCTGCAGATGAACTACGCTATATCGACAAATGTCTCCTACTCTCCACAGGAGAAAGAGGGGAAGGATACACTTTGCCGCCTTCTTGAAATTTAAAAATGCCTTTATACATCATGCCACCACCAAACAAACTGCCTTTAATAGCAACCTCCCTTCTAGCATCCTAAACCCTGGGACAAACCGAGTGCGGCGCTGCCAGCAAAACAAACCTCGTGATCAATAACCTAAAACACGGACAGCATCATGTGCACCATCAGGCCACGCGCACGAAACCAAATCGATCTTGCGACCTACAACAACCCGTTACAAACTGTGCCCGTCCCCCCGCCCCGTCTCCCCTCCCGCAGATGGGGGCTTATTCTGAGCCACCCTCCGAAGGGGCCAAGCGGCGGCCCTGCCGGCAGCACCACCGCATCCATCTTCACAACGACCAGCAGACACCCGGCGGCGACGGCGGCGGCGGCAACCGAGCCAGCAACCAACCCCGGCCACCCGCCGGTCGCGACAGCATCCCCGCTCCCCGGCCCTCCGCCGAAGCGCCCGGGGACCCGAGCGGCGAGGGGAAGGAGGACGAGAAGGAACGCGCGCTCGCCATCCCACCTTTTTGTCATCCATGGCCGGCGGCTCCCGGAGAACGTCTGCGGGCGAACGGCCGCCCGTCCCCACCTAACGGAACCCGCGAGGAGGCGGCGCCGCACCCGCCCACGCCCGAGACTCGGTGCGCGCCCGACCCGCACGGATTTATGGGCTCTCCGCGGGAGGCTGGGCGGGAGGGGCGGGGAGGGGCTGCCCGGCATCCTGTCATTACTGTTTGCGAGGAGGAAAAAAAAAAAAAAAAAAATAAAATCAGGAAACACCACCCCTCCTCCGAGCTCGCACCACTCTCTGACGAGAACCTGCGTGCCAGGCGGCCGGGCGGTCATGGAGCGAGGGCGGGCGGTGGCCCCGGGCGGAGCGTGCCGGGCGGCGGCATGGCCATGGAGAGCCCCGGCTGCGCTCCCCGCTCCGCAGGGACGCAGGGAGAAGGCACGGGCGGCGGGGACGAGGGCCCGCCACACCTTGGATGCCACGCGCAGACGCTGGCTAATTGGTACAATACCACCGGTTTGCGCCGAAAGCAGCTGCGTGACACGAAGCGACATCGTTATTTATTATTTATTGTATTTAAAAATAAAGATATTTATTATTCAGTCTATAAGCCAAAGCAGCAAGGCCGGCAGTGACGGTGCAGAGAAGCAGCCACACAAACAGCACAGGCAAGAAGCCTGAAGTCTAACGCTGTGCTCTTTGGGTGCTCATCCCTCCTCCCAAAGCTGTGGATGAGACACAGATTTGGATAGCTGGGTTTGGGGGATTTTTTTTTGTTTTGTTTTGTTAGTTGCATGTTTTTGTTTTTAAAAACATACTTTTCCTATGATGGTAGAAGCTACGGGGGCAAAGCTGAAGCTGCATTTAGCCTGAGACTTGCACCCTTCCTTACAAGGGCATGTAGTGACAGGACAGGGAGGAATGGCTTCAAAATGACAGAGGGCAGGTTTAGAAATTCTTTAATGTGAGAGTGGTAAGGCACTGGCACAGATGGCACAGAGAATTGTGGATGCCCCTTCTCTGGAAGTGTTCAAGGCCAGGCTGGATGGGGCTTTGAGCAACCTGCTGTAGTGGAAGGTGAGATTGGAACTAGATGATTTTTAAGGTCCTTGTAACCAAACTGTCCTGTGATTAAATCAAACCAGGCTACTGTGCTCCATAGTCATTTACTGACCATCCTTCAGGTCAAACAATTACCAAACTCTTCTAGAAGAATAATGAAGAGCTGTGCTTTGAATCTCAGGCAAAACTGCTGTCAAACAATGGAAGTCTTCCCTGAATTAAGAACCAGTCAAAGACTTCGACTTCAGAAAATGGCAAAAGCTGAGAGCTGGGGATGAGGGCAAGGACAGGGGGAGAAAGCTGACATCCTGTTTTTTCATTTTTAGGAAAAACACTTTGAGACTAGACACCACTTTTGTCATAAGATTTTGGGGAACTGGAACAATCACATTTTAAATTCGCTTCTGCTGTTTGTTTGGCATGGTCACCTGGCCACGCATAACTGGAAATTAATAGATCAAAGCTTTCCCCCACTCACCCTCACAAATACCCTTTTATTTTATGGCATATATAAGGGTGAGTGAGGTTGATAAATACTCATGCGATATTTATGTGATAAGTACCTCATGGGTGTTTGTGTGTTGTTAAAATATTATTCCCAGCAGAAAAAGCTGTGTAGAAGGGCACAGGATGCCTGCACAGTCGTGTCTCTTAGGCTATGTGACAAAAGCTCCTCTTCACACCCACAAAAGAGCACGGAGAGACAATAGCAGAAGAGGGCCCCAGCTAAGACCCTGCCCCAGCTACTCCCAGGCCCATCTGAAGAGCCATTAGCACATCAAAGGCCCAATTTTCACACACCCGGAGGAAAACAGGGGCACAATGCCAGGTGACAACCCAGATTAAGGACTCGGAGGAAGGGACACCCTGCCTGGGCCAGGTGCCGTCCCAGGAGAGCCATCAGCCCTATTGTTCAGGTGTGAAACCCATCACAAAGCCAAAGCTGGAGCACCTTTTAGACTGGGGAAGAGGCGGTGCTGCGTGCAGGGGCACCGGACACCTTACAGGATGCAGGGGAAGAGAATTTTGGGATTGCAGAGGACTTACTATGGGATGTTTAGGGGAGGAAACAAAGAGCAGAAAAGGAGAGACGAGGGGGAAAAAGGGACAGTTGCACAAGTGTCCAGCCTTGTCCTGCACTTGATTAGAGCATTTTGTCCAATCCTGTATTTCTATTTCTCTTTTCCTCGGTGAGGTGCTCTCTGTTCGGGGGTGGGTGGTGTGTGCGGAGGTCTGAGTGCCGGGTCAGGGCTGTACAGGTGAGGATATGAGCACAAATAAAGGTCCAACCAGATAGCTGGCAATCAGGTGAAGCAGCCTGGGACCTGGGGTGCCTGTTGTAAGGGAGGAGCTGCCTATCAGAGGGACCGGGACAGTTCCAGACAGCTGCCAGAGAGACTGTGGGGTCTGGGGATCTACAGGGATCACAACCACTGGTGTCTGCTTGTCTCTAAGGGCAAGGCCATGGCAGGTTGCCGACTAGAGGGACCAGGATTGTCCTGGACAGCCATGCACACAGCTGAGTGCATGTGTCTGTGTGTGTGCATCACCAGCAGGAGCGGGGCTGCAGGCTTGTGTCAGCATCAGGGAGACTGTTATCTGGGGTCAGACTCTCTGAGCCCAGCTCCTGGAAGGATCCACTTTATCATATTTGAATATGTACACACACACACACATATATATATATTTATATATTTCCCACTGCTGGACCTCCATCCTGGTTGTTCTGTGAGGCCATTGGTGCTGTCTTGTGTTTGTGTAAATGCACTCTGTGTCTGTGTAGATTGTGCAGCCGTGTATATACATGTACACATGTGGCATGTATATACACGTACGTATGTGGTACATATCTGTGTTTTTATGCACGTGCCTACAGGGAGTACATGGTCAGCCTTGCTACTGGTTGCACCTGGGAGCAAGGAGCTGTGTCCAGCCTAATTCCCTAACCCTCTTTGTTTGACTAATCTTGGCTCACACTTGTTTTTCCTTTTCCTAGCTTATTTTCCATTTGTTTGCAATGGAAAGCACAGCAAACTCCACCTTGAACCTGATCACCCAGCTGTCTCAAACACTGGCATTAGCTCAAACACTGGCATTAGCTCAGGAAATATTAATTTACTGGTTAGTGTGAATAGTTGCCATATTTGTAGAGGCTCTAAGCATATCCAAATTTCAGCATTTCTGTGCATTCCCAATTTCTTTGCGTTCCAAAGAATGCAATCTTTGGACTGCATTCTTCTGAAATGTCCTCATTCCTTGTTTATTCTTAACCCACATGAATCTGTTGCTAATGCTAAGCAATCCAAACTTCAAGAGTTGATTAAATACATACCAGTCCAATTCAGAAGCAATAAGAGTTCAGCTGAAAATTAAATCTCTAACACATAATGCAAAACATAGTGGGTTGTACTTCTTTATTTTACAGTGCTGGCAAAGTAAACAGTAGTAAAAAAGAGACACAAGCTCAAAATGCATCACTGGAACCCAAATTTTCCTGAGGTATGTGGGAAAAACACCCATTTCAATGAGTTTTGCCCCCTCTGCTGATGCTCAAATATTCACATTTGAAGTTTCCATCACAGGTTATTCCTCCTAAATACCAGTTTTGTTTCTGTCCTAGGACACACACCTACCTCCCACATCACAGATCAGCTTCTGGGGGAAGTACCTTAACAGCTCCTTAGCAGGGCTATCTGATACTGCACAGGTAAAACTAATCACCCAGACTTTTTCTGAATATAATACTCGTCTATTATGCAAAATGCATTAACTGGCTAGGATGGAGGCCCACTGCATGTGGACAGCCAGATATAAGATTGCTAAGGGAAGGGCCAGGCAGAACCGGTCCCAGGTAGAACTTGATGCTGGCTGCCCCACATTAAACACCAGTATCCTAACCACAGAGCTATGGGGATTGGGAAAGGCTTGCCTTCTGCTTAACAAGCTTTTTTCTTTTTAGCTTTGAGAACACTTGCATGTCTAAACTAGTGCATGCCAACTAACATTTCGTTTCCAGGGAGCTTACATTTTCTGAGGAAAGCTGGTTTAGTCAGAGAATCCCTATCTAACGTTAAGCAAGAGCCCCAACAATGGGCAAGCCTGTTCTTATTTTATCTCAGAGACTGGAGCTGGCAAGTCACAGAATCACCTTGCTGTGGCTTTTTGAGAACGTCAGTGGAGGTCCAGCAGGTACAGTTCTCTGGCAAACACGTTTCATATACACAAGGCCTTGGCTCAAGAAACAAATTAGAAGGCACCAAAAATGGGGGACTAAAAACCCCCCAAACTAACATTTTTGATCCTGACCATGCCTCCACAACCTAATGGGAACAGAGACTGATCAACAGGGATTGATCACCCACAGGGGCATCACTGTACTGTCCAAGCCCCTGGAAAGCTGTGTTTCACTTTGTCCTACCTGCTTTGACAAATCTGCCCAACTTGCTGCCCCATATGAGGAAGCTCTTTCTAGTCTCTCTCTTTTGCCTCCAAATTTAGCGAACCCTTTCTCATGTTTCTTCTTATTTTGCCTGGAGAGCAAATTCTTCAGAGATAAGAGGAGCAGGGACAAGGAGGATTATTATGCAGTGTTTGCCTTGAGAGCTGATTTTGTGCTTTTCTGTTTGTTGTGTTTATAACAAAAGAGCATTCAGAACAAAAGAGAGAGAATGAGAGCCAGCATGGGCCAGATGCTTCCCCCTCAAGCCATGAGTAACTTTTATTGTTGAGAGGAGGTTAGAAGGGGGGGTGGGGGGAAGGAGGAAAGATAAAAGAGAGAAACAAGAAGATGGGTGGGATGTAGGTTGGCCCGTACACAACAGGAGGTTAAGAGAGTGAGAAGGGAACCAATGGAGAGACAGAAGGCAAAAACAAAAAGACATAATGAGGCAAAGAAAGAAAGCACTAAAGCAGATTCAAAGGGCGAGGCAGAGGAATGAAACAGAAAAGGAAGGAAAGGCAGCAGCAAAATACCAGAGGAAAAAGTATAACCTGTGAACTAGACAGAAAATATGAACAGACAGAGAGAAGTACAGGAGGAAGCTACAGAATTACCCAAGTAAAAGAGCACAGACATGGCACTAGAGACATGATAGCATTAAACCAAAGTCACCTTTAATTTCTGCCCTCTACCACGGTGCAATGTTGTTTGGAGTTATGTCTGAAAACTTTGCTATTAAAACTAGCCACTTAATCAAATCACTGAAGTAAAAAGTTTTTAATACTTTAACAATCGCTTGCAAAGGGGAAGTAACCATTGTAAAAAAATCTGTGGAAACCAACATTTAATACTTTAATAACGATTCACAAAGAGGAAGTAACTTTTATTGAAAGAATGAATAGTTCTGCAGAAACCTACATGCTGGAGAGTAAACCAGGAACAGTAGCATACCATTGAAAATTCTGTTTCCTCTCTCTACCTGTCTTGGTGCTACACAAGAGACTTGACAACCCCCAGAAAGCCATCTAAGATTTCCTAGTCCCACTTACTATAACTTCAGGCCCTGTGCTCTTTTTTCGCTCTGACTGGAAAAAGACACCTGACCAGCATCTAGGCCACAAGCCTGCTTTTTTTTTTTTTTTTTTCTAATTGATGTTGCCTGCGAAACCAGGCTTCCTAGAGAAGAGGGGAGCCATATACTTGTGCATTTGCCTTTTTCTTGTGCTACTTATTTATCTTGTTTTATTCTAACATTAGGCCATATCTAAGAATTGGAAAAATTACGTATGTACATGTGACTCACAGAGAATGCTGTAAATGTATTTTATTCCAAAAGTAACTGACCTTCTTAGGATTCTCTCTCAGTTTCTGCCTCCTTTTTGCTGAAATCTACAGGTGAACTAAATCTGAAAGAGCCCCTAAGCCCATGTCCCAGTCCTGGACTGGGATGCTGCAGCAGCTGGGGCGGTGGGGACAGCCGCAGACCTGTGATGGGAGCTCACGAGTGAGCTAGCAGGAGACTGCAGGGCAGGAGTGAGAGGCTTTGGCCAAAATATCTGTGGTAGGGTTTTTTTAATATATCAGCCACTACATCTCACTGTGTTTTTCTCCACCCTGAGCAAGAAACTGAATTTTAAGGGCAATGTAAGAAAACAACTTGGATAATGAAGTTCAATTAAAACACATCAGCACAAGAGAAAAAAAAATGTACCAAGGAGTAAAATTACGAAGAGAATTTCCTAGCAAAGTCCTGAGCATAGCAATAGGAATATACACCTGGTTCAGGAGTGTAGCTGGGCTGGGGGTCAGCTCAGGAGAAGGCCTGGAGAGTAACAGAAGCTATGGGATAGAGGGAAGTAGGGTTGACAGTCAGCTGAGACCCCTTTCCTGCCTTCCTTTTCCCAAGGGGTGAACAGTACATGCATAAGGACTGGGTTGTTTTTTATGAGTCCTCACAAAACTAATCTTTACTTCATATTGTCAAGAAATTACTATATTGGGATGGTAAACTATTTTCCTTTCCTAAGGAGGGGGGAAACAATTTTTCTCTGGAAGAGATAACAAGAAAGTCTCTTTGGTACGTGCGGGGCACCGTGCCAGCCTGGTGAAAGGATGATGGGAAGTTTGACGAATGCAGCTAGACAATGTTCTCTAGCTGCTTAACCAGCTGCAGTGTTTCAGTCACACAGATACCAATCAGAAAGCACAGGCTTCCTCCCAGCAGCATTTTATGCCTAGCCTGGTCAATCCAGCACCAGTGGAATAGGTAGGGAATGCTGCCTGATGGCACATGGGGCCAGTCTGGGCCTGCACCCCATGGCATGGACTGGAGGTGTTTCATCAGTGTAAGCTGCCTTATCTCATGTCCCCATTTAGGCATACTTCTCACACCCCTGCATTAGTAAGAGAAAACTACAAGCAGGGCCAGCACATACACATACACTATGCAGAGCTGAACCCACCCACTATACCTACACACTCCCCAGCAAATACACACATTAAGACACACATATATTTACACAACAGCTCCAATATATAAACACGCTGATACACTGGACACAAGCAGAGCTGCGGATTCACAAACACCACTTCTGGAGGCATTTCTCATCAAGCCATATTCTTCTCCCAGGTACCTGACCTGAATCATACTTTATTTTCCAATAACAGAGTGAAGGATTGTAGCCTGGGGCAGAGGGGCTCAGGGACTGTGATAATGGCTCATTACCACATGAGATTACAGCAGCTGGATTCACAGCAAAGAAACAAAGCCCCTGGCTGACCCTTCTCCACTCCCCTCACTATTGTAATCTAAAATTAGCTGCAGTTGAGCTGGAAACACTCAGCAGGACCTGAGCCTCCCCTTATCCCTCTGCGGGCTTGTTTTACCTCGCGGGCTAACAATGGCTAAGCCAGCCTATTTTACTGGGGTTTATCATTCCTCTCCCATCACGAGATGCTCTGAGCTGCCCCGTGGCAGTGCTCCCCTCTCCCCCCAAGTACAGCATCCCACGCTTGCTGCTCAGTAGCCAGGGGCACAAGGAGCAGCTCATGCAGGACTAGAAAGGGGGTGATCTGTAGAGTGCTCCAAAACACCGCACACCACTCCTGTGCTGAGATCCAGGCAGAGCAGATGAGGAAAGATGAGAATAAATCCATCTTTAGGAAGAGCTGCCTCATGCAGCCAGTCCTGCTCTGCATCACTGGTAGGGTCAACCACAAGAAAGGGGGCAGGAGAGATCCCAGCATGCAACCTCATCATCCCATGCCTTGCCATGCCATGCCATGCCATGCCATGCCATGCCATGCCATCCCATGAATTCTGCCCCACTCCCCCTCGGAAACGAGGTGTCAGCAAGACAGGGCGGGTATCACCCATAAGCTGCCCCCTCATTTCATACTTCCCCCTTTTCAGGGAAAGGTGTTTCCCAATTCAGGTGTTTCCCAATTCATGCTCTCTGTCTCCTCCCCATCCTCCTTTCTCACCCTCCAGTGATGCTGTCCTGCTCATGCAAACCCTTCTGGCTCTTGCATTGCTCCCTCTGGGTGCTCCACACACCTTCTGTCCTCCCCCAGGATCATTCCTGCACCCTTTCACAGCTCACTTCCACTCCTACACATGCATGTATCTGCTTGCCCGTGGCCTTCCTCATCTCTTTGAAAACTAGTGGTTACATTCAGCCAGCCTAGCTGTGTGAGGATGCTGTGCACACAGCTGCTCAGGTGTGTTTCTGTGGGCAAGTGGAGGATTCTCTGGAGCCTGATGCATTACGATTGCATTTCTGTATAAAATGTTCACACCTGAGTAACTTTATGTTCTGATACAGAAACAGATACATAATGTGTGTTGTTACATACCTGTACAAACATTAGAGTGTCTGAGATTACCAGTGCATAAATTCATAATATTAAAATGTGTACATCTATATTACTTTATGTCCATATATATATTTCTGCACATGCTTTTATTTCTGAGCATACATTTAATTATAAAAAGATATCTGCAAACATTCTACTTTGTATATACAAAGGTATGCACGTGAACACGAGTGGATACATAATATATAGCTGTATTTTTGTTTGTGTTTGCATATCTCCACTTGCTTGCATTCATGTATCTACTATATTAGTTTATATATATACATTTCTGTGTACTGGTATTCAGCTGTTCCCTATTTGAAAGCCGGTATTTTTATTTTTATTGTTTATTTTTCCTGGGCACAGTTTGTTCAAACCCAAACACTAACTTTCACATTTGCAAAAATAAAAGCAAAACAAAAACCTGCACAGAAACTTCTGTAGGTAACAAAGGAGGGTTTTTTCTTTGTATTTAGTTGTGCAAAAAATATCACTCTCTACAGCGATAAGGTCTCAAACCCGGAAAAAGGGAGAGCTTGAACAGTGAAGATAAGATTTTGCTGAAAGCATTAAGAAAGTTAATGCTATTGACCAAACCCTCAAAAGAAATCTGTACTTTTCCAATCAGATGTGAAAGGCAATGTTTTTAATATGTTGCAACACCGTTTGCAACAGGGTAGGCACAACTGCTGCTCTGCTCAGCCACCCTTTGCTTTACAGTGAAATGTATGTAGAGCTCCTTCATACTCCCCAGTGGCAGCTCCCAGTGGAAGTTGCTGTGGGAATTACACAGGAGCCGTGGCTGCTCTGGCCTAGGCCTCTCCAGAGAAACCTCTGGAAACTGGAGTGGTCACAGACCTCACACTTCCAATCCATGTCACTCCAGCAAGAGTCCTCATCGCAAAATGCTGTGTTTGCTCTGAAACAGTAGCCCTATTTCTCAGCAAGGAACAGGCCACCTACTGAGAAGTTAGGGACCAAGACAAGAATAAGCTTTGAGGCAGAGATGGTTAAAACATCTCCAGCACTGAGGAGCTTCAGATTCAAGTTCCCCAGAGACAACACACATTACCGGACAGACGCAGGAAACAAGCTCGGCACTGCTCCATGGCTTTTGGTCTTATGATAGCAACAGCACCCATGAGAAAGCATCTACACCACTTGTTCCAATAGGGGCTTCACTCTTGGAGTCATTCCTTCAAGGGGTTGGGGCAGACTGTGCAGGTATGTAGTGCACAGAAAACATCATCACAGTCAGCTCTGAGCCTGCTGCAATCTGCCTGAGCAGACAGGTAGCGGACAGTGGGGATGAGGGGCCCATCCCACAGCTCCAGGTAGGACTGAGGTAGTGTTCACAGGGGAAGTCACTACACATCTTTCCAGGAGGCAAAGTGCTTGGCCTCAGGTCAGTGCTTCTGCACAGATTTGTTCCAGTTTAATTGACCAGGTGGGAACAGGGTGCACTTTGAAAGACATTATACTTTTGAATTAGCTCTCCTGCCAAGTGCATTATCGCTCTACAAACAATGTGAGTATGGGGAAATGCACCTGGGAAAGCAGAGGCTAGATGCATACACTAGGAAGAGTGTAGATTCCTCTGCTGATGACACAGATAAGTAGAGCCAGCCATTCCCCAGCTCAAAAATTAAACTAAAGAACTGAGATGGCAGATCTGGGATAACAAGGAGCCATAGGGCAGGGACTACATGCTGGCCAATCCAATAACCCTGGCTACTGACAGAGCTACAAGAATGCTAAGAAGGGGACATAAGAAGGGATATGCAGAGGGGAAATCAACCACAGGGAAAGACTGAAGAATCTATCCAGCCTTTAAACTTTGCCTCCTCAGCCTGTGGTCTTCTTCACAGTAAGCACCAATTTTAAACACCAGTAGTTCCCCTTCTACAAAACTCTGCCCCAGGCAGGCCCAGACATCATGTTTGTACCCACTGGCCAAGAGCCTTGATTTCAGAATGTCACATAACTCTTCTCTAGCCAGCTCTTGGCACTTCCTGCATTCCTGCCTGTTCCTTCTCAGGCTGTCTCTCTTCTTCTTCCCTTCTTTCTTTTTCTTCAAGTCTGCTTCCATCTCTTTATGGTTTCTCCACCTGTCCTTTTCCCTCTTGCTGTGTCTGTTTCCAAGCAATGTACATCTTTCTATACACTTCCCCCTCAACACGTATTTCCTCTTTGCCCTGCTACACATCAGAGCTCCTCCTTTCCCCATCCTCTCTCCCTCTCATCACTCCTTCCCCCAGCATTTTTCATTGTCCGTGCCTCCCTGTAACACCTCCACCTCCTGCAGTTGTGATCCCTCATTTCCAACACAGAGTCCCTTAGGAAAGGATGCCGTGGTCACCACAGGGTTAAAAGCATTGGTGGGGGGGGGAAGCTGCCCTTCTCTGTCCTTGATTAGAGCCATCAGCCTTTTGGGAGACAGCAGGTGGCCGGAGGGAGCTGAGCTGCATCCTCATGCAGTCTCTCACGTCCTCAGCACTTAGGGGAGTGCAGCAGTCCTGCTATCAGCTCTGCCAGTGCCAGGTGGGAGGGACGGAGGCAGGCCAGGTAAAGCAGGCTTTTTGGCAGACACAGCCAGTACATCTGGAAACCTCAAACACATGAGGATTGAAGGGGATTGATAGGGTGAGTGACTGTGCTTTTTCATGCAGCTGGAGCATATTAAGTGTAATTTTCCTTGTACTCAGATGCTTTGCAGAGGCCCCTTGGTCCCACACGCTGCTCATGTGTTCCTCTGGGCTGCAGTGAGGCTCCTTGAGGCCTTCCCACAGTAAATCATGGAGTCCTTCCTAGTAAAGCTCACTTCTGACCCACCGAGTCACACATAGGTATGTGTATGTGCATATCTCAGATCACCAAGCAGCTGAATTTCTAAAGAAGTGAATACCTCACTGTAGTCAGTCTGACAGACATCCGCCCTGGAAAACTCAATCTCCCTGGCAATGGAGCATGTAAAAACTTAGTATCCCTGGCAATGGAGAGTGTGAAGAAACAGACAAAACAGAAGTATAATTTTCAGAACAGCAAGAAGCAGACATCTCCTGTAGAGACATCCACATTCCCTCCACTCAGAAACATAGTAGGAGAATTTAGGGGGTAGAAATAAAACATGCCAAAAACAAAGGGGACTTGGCTGAGTGAGAATGAGTACTGGAATTTATGTGTGATGTCACAGACTCTGCCTTTGAGCCAAAGTCCCTCAACTGAAGGATTGCTGTGTTATTCCTGCTTCTGGTACAGCCAGTTGGAACCTGACATGGAATAGGGCAGTATCTTGCCAGATTCTCAGTCTTCAGGGGATCACAGAACAATATGTCAAGTGCTTCAAAATAAGTCACTAATTGCACACCCTGCCCCATCCACAAGGCACACACATACACATACACACCACTTCTGCAGCACCGTAGGATCTGGACATCTCATAGCCTTGATTTTTCACAGGACCCCACTAAAGGAGGAAAGAGCCTTTATCAGATGTAGAGCTGAGGCAGAGACAAAAAGTACACACCAGTCTGAGATGCCACAATGCTGAGCACTACAGCATTGGGACTTTGTCCCTTAAATGGGAAGTAAGAGCCCATAAGGAGAAATGAATATTGCTACAATAGATCCAAAAAGCACACTGGGGAGCCCTAATATAAACTGACATGGAGGAAACCAGTAAATCCCAGCACTATCCAGTTTACACTGCTGTACTCAGGACTGCTGGGAGCTGCCTCCCTCCAGAGGGGAGCCTGCAACCTCTGTTTTTCTGAACCTACACTCATCCCACTCCTTACTTCTAAAAAAGAGACTACTAAAGAATCTGTTCTTTCTCTCCATTGACAAGAGTTGCTCTGTGATTAGTGCAATACCCCAGAACAAGAGACCAGTGTTCTGCTTCTCCATCAAGGGACCTACGTTCTACATTCCCAGACATGGTGTTCACGGATCCACAGGTTGCTGTGGAAGGACGAACCCATTCACCACGCTGCTCTGAATGCCTGATTAGATCTCGTAACCACCTGTGATAACCCTTAAAATATACACATGCTCTGCCTAATAAATTCAAATATGCTCCTGGTGAAAAGAGACTAGAAGCCAAGATCACCTGTTTTCTGTACCTATGCCAGGTAAGGTAGGAATCAGGCTTCCTCATGCCTCAAAGCCAGTGCATCCTTCATTATTCTTTGTATCGGGATGTGTCCCACTACCTGACAGAATTTGCAGTCATTAACTTCTTAGGGTCTCCACCACTCCAGTTGCCTCTGGTAGTGAGAACGGCTTCCTATGGAGGCTTTTTTACAAAAGCACACTACACACCACTGCATTTCATGTCATGTCTGTTCTAGCAGGGATGCAAACAGCATCCTCAGAAATAAAGTAATAATAAAAATTTGCCTCCAGTATATGACACTCACTGAGTGTGGGGTTTTTTGAACATATTTTTTAGGTGTAGTTGCCTAAATACCGCCTCTATCCCCCTTCAGATTCATAAGCCACTGTATTGAAGTCTGCCTTCAGTAACAAGCACTGCATTACCTGTCTGTAGAAAAAGCAACTGAACAAAGGGTTGAGCAAACTACAAAAAACCACTGCAGTGGGCCTGGAAACATCTCTTACAGGAGGAAACTCTGCGCATAGGTGGTAGTGGAGTACAGCCTGCTTAGACCTAATTCTTAACTACAGTCAGTGTCCTGGTACTACAAAATAATACAAAATGTCACTTCTCTCCAACTTGAACTCTCATCTGTTTTTCTAGATCTTCTTGTGGTAGCACATTGACTGAGACATAGAAACAGAAAAGGGATTAATAAGAAAGGAATCAAAAATCTGAGGGAAGGAAATATCTATCTTACAGAAAATGGACACAAAAAAGGGGAGAAAAACCAGATGCAGGTTAAGACAGTGTAAGAGAGGAATAGCTAAGCACAAAAATTTTTTGAAAGAAAGTACAAGAATGTAATAAAAAATAAGAAAAGGAGAAACAGAAAAAAAAGATGGCGGATATAGAAATATATCTCTACTGGATGATATTCTTCTGATTGTAACAAAGTTGCATGACAGCGTAAGGGAAGGATGTTCTTACAGCATTGTTTTGTCAAGTGAAGCAATTATTGCAACACTGAGTGACGGGGACAGAATATTTGCAGGATTCCTCCACAACCTGCAGAAGGATTTTCTTGTTGGTTGAAAGCCCACTACTTCACCAAGTCAGTAACTGTCAGGTCTTCAAAGTTTCTCTTGGTCAAGAAAGATCTCCTGCACTATCCCTGATTTTAAGTTCAGGCTCTGTGCAGCTCTTGTGTCACAAAGGTGCAGAGCACCTCAACCATTCAGCTATTCTATGCCAAGAGTTCAGGTTTCCCTGAGAATTTGGGACCCCGAGCCAAACCACCTTTAACAGGTCCAAAGACTTATCAGATAACACATTCTTCAGCCTTTCAGAAGAGTCACTGGATCAGAGACAGAGGAGACAATGTGCCAGTCACATGAGACCCTAAATCCTGAACTGACCTAAAAATGCAGTGAAGCTCAAAACTCTATGAATAACATATTTATCTGCAACTGATTACTGATCAAGAGTTGATGCAAGATTTCTGGGAACACCTTAAACTATGGAGTGAAATGTAGTAGTAAAATAAATGTCTGACCACTCTTGCCATTATCTGATGTTCACACAGCAGAAACAAGCCGCCCTAAATCCCATTCCATTCTGTGCCAGGCTCAGTGTAAGACCTGGAATTATTTTCCCATGGCAGCCACTCCCCTGATTCTTCCAGAGTTTACCCCACAGTGCTCAGAATATTGCAGAAACCAACAAATGAAACTACTGATGACATGATCTTCAGAGCCTGGAGCCAGCTAGAGATGCATTATTAATAGGATTAATTAGTCCTTCTAAAGGGTCCAACTTAAATTAGGATGACACTGTAGAAAGCAGTGTATGTATATCAAGAATATGAGAGAGCTGTATCTTCAAGATCTATCTTGAGGCCTACATACATAAGGGAAAAGAACTAGTATTAACTCTGTTTAGCTGATATGAAAACCTGACATGTAGTAATTACATGGCTTGGCCCAAGAGAGGATCTGTGATGGAGCCATAAATCAAACCCCAATATCCAGAGACTCAGACCAGTCCTTCACCACCTAGGCAATCCGCAGACTTCCTCTGGACTAAAAGCAGAGACCATGACACAGGCAGCTAATAGGTATGCTAAACAGAGCCACTACAAGTCCTGTATGTATAGTGTTGTTTGTTTTCATTCTAGATTTCATGCTCCCTTACTTACTTGAAGCCTCTGGCACCAACAAACAATTTTCTGGGAAGCAAGAAAGTGTAGTTAAAGATCATAAACCCTCACTTGCCTGCTGGGAATGTGCACAGCTGATGCTATCAGGGGAAAATACACATGTCAGATTCTGTCCATCTAGCCCAGATCAGAAACAAGAAAATGACCTTTAGAGTCATGCTCTAAATTTTTGTGCTAAGATCACTAGGAAACTGATTTTCCAGTAGGACACTCTTCCTAAACTAGAAGAAAACCAAAGTCACTCACTAGCTGGTGTTATACACCAAAAGAAGCTGAGGTTCAGCCCTTGGGAAATTGCTGTACAGAGCGTGGAAGTATTATTGTGACTGCCTATGTGAGCCTAAGCATATTCTTACTTTTTACTGAGAGGAATAAGGGCTGCTCAGTACCGTGACATTGTTCCTAAACAGACAGATTGTCTCCTTCCAACAACAAAGAGAGGACCAAGATAACACTGAAGAAAAAACACCAAAAGTGTAATTTACTCTTGCAGGCCTATGGCCAATTCTTCTGACCAGGACATTCGAAAGGCTAAAACAAACCTCGGTGGCTTGAAGTGCAGGAAAAGACCTGCCAGTCACAGAGAAACTACATGACATGCTTGAATACCGTACAACCCTTTCTGTCTCTAATTTTGGCTCCCTAATCACCTAATATCTGGACCTGATGTAAACTGCTGTGGCGAAGCAGGTTTATACGAGTTCAGCACGCTCTGTGAAGATCACCTGTCTCCTCCTGCCAGGCAGTAGGTGGATGTTTAACCTGCCCGGCCTCTTCCGTCCAACAGGGTGCCCAGAAGACAGCAGGAAGGTCATTTTGGGTCCTCTGTTTTCTAGTACAAAAAAAGGCTATAGAGATCCAGAGATGTGGATGACAAACACACATGGCTCCCAGGCAATAAACCATACCCACTTTCCCCAGCAGGTGCCAACCTTTCTAGTTTCATTCTGCTTTCCCTCCCCTGTCATAGGCTCAGCTAGTGAGCAGTCATGTTTCAACTCCCCCCCAAACCAGTAAAGGTGTCTGGACATAACTCAGTGGGGTTAACTTTACAGGCAGAATCTCTGATGGGGGACAGTTCTCTTCCAAATTTCCATTTGAGGCTGATTTCCATTTGAAAGGCAGATAAGCTATTCCCTGTGCTTCACATAATGAAATAGCTTATCCTCCTCTTCTGTTGCCTCTGTACCCCTTTCTGTCATCCTTCAAACAGTGAGGCACAATCAGATTAGGAGCAAGTGCTCATGTACACAAGATGGGGGGGCATGTTAAGAAGTCGGAGTAGGACACATGGAGCAGATCTGGATTTTATGCGCATGGGGAAGTTCTTATAATAGCTCTGACTTCACTCTGGCCCTTCCCCAGATGGAAAGGTGCTGGCACATCTGGCAGCAATCAAAGGCATTCAAGTACCCCTCACTCTCTGTTCCCTGTATCCCCACCATGCCTGCAGCTTTGGAGCCCCACCAGAGCTATCCCACTTTGTGATTCACCAGTGGGAATCTGCCAGCCTCCACCAATGTGAAATTAAGACAGACCCACAGCAGTTTAAGTGACAATGAATTTAACTCCCTTTAAAAGAGAAAAGGAGAATATATGTCACCTATCCCACCCAGTTCACAAATCCTGCAAATGCCAGTCATCACAACCTGAAAAATTGAAAGGAGACTAAACACAGCAATCCAAAACAGACAGGCCTGCATCTGCTCACCCGAGACAGCACTTCTATCATTCCTACCTTGCAACAGCTCTCCCACAAGCCTCTTTCCCTTAGGGCACCCTCTGCCTGCTGCATCCCTCTGTTACACACTCAGGTAATCCTCGAGGAGGAGCTCTGTTACCATTGCAGATCTTTGCCCTCACCACCTGCCCTGAGAGTTTCTTCCACTGCCTGCCCAATTCCATGACACTGAATTACCCTCCCACTTTCCAAGTACTTTCCTGAGAGCAACAGGTCCTGCACTGCTCTGGAGATTGTGATACAGCTCTCCCTGCCAAGCTTCCAGTCTCAGCTGACCTGGCTTGATCTCCAACCTCCATGTAGCCTGCCAGTCTCACCTGCCTTCACTGAGGAAAAGGTGAAAGGCAGCACAGCAAAAGAAGGAGCTACATCTGGACCAGCACCTTAGTTGTGCCATCTTCTCCCATTATGAAGAACAAAGGGGCTGATCTCTCTATACTTGTCCCCTAAGAAACCTTCTGTTTTCTGCCCAGCCACAAGCACCAACCAAACAGGACTGCTCATCCTGGTGAACAGAACACCAAGGGAACTGGGATGTGGCTACACTGGAGACAGTAAGACAGACTCCAGCACTGCTGGGTCTCAGATCCAATCCAAGATCAGACCTTCAGGACCTCCTCTCCTTTGCCCTTTCACTTGTGCCTTATGTCCTTTCCCCCCACCTATGCTCTCCCTCTACCCCCCTCCCCTCCAAGAGGCTGGGGCAGAGGTGTCGCTGAGGGGATCTCAGTGTCACAGTGACAGAGCCAGCATGCCAGCACTAAGCCAAGACCAGCAATCCTGGTCAGATCCAGGGTGTGCAGGCTCTACAAGGTCCCTTGGTTTGCTGTGCTTTCCCTGCTCTCCAGAAGAGCTGAAGGGACAAAAACACAGACCCTGTGGCTGGACCCAGTCAGGCTGGATCTTTAAGCACAAGTAGATAGCAGCAGTTCCCTGGTAGCAGCCTCTGGGATTGCCACAGGGCACGGTGAAATCTCTCTGACCTCATAATCTCATCCCTTTCTAGGAAAACCTGGAAGTGCTACAGGGCACTTCCTTCCCTTTAAAGCTTTCCAGTTGTCTTTCATTCATAGCTGAACCAATCAGGTGTCCTGACTTGCTCCAGCTGGGATAAGGACTCTGCCTCTACATATGCAAAAATTACAACTACTTTGGAGTTACTCTGGCTCATGGATTTTGTTAAAGGCTGACAGTTTTCCTTCTTTCAGACAAGGAGTGTTGGTATCTGTGAGCATGCTAAAACATGATGACTTCTGACAATGTTTCCTTTGACCCCACCATGGGACAAATGAGCACCAAAAATGTTTTTGATTCTTATGTTGTGCATAGGATCATTTTAGACTCTTTCTGAATTTGTTGAAGTGCAGGTCACAAATGGGCAGTTTTTGAGAAGGGTAAACAAATTCCCCTTGTAGTCTTTCATGTGACTCATGTTGTCTCAGACCTGTTATAAAAATCTCTTATCAGCCTGTTTCACAATGAACGGTTATTTTTATAGTTGTATGATCAGGTTTTGATGTGCATGTTGTTTAAAATTTTTTTTCCAGACTAAAAATGGCTTTGGAAGCAGGGTACTTGTTACTGATGGAAGTAGTTTTTATTTTGTATAGAAAGAGATATAAGGATATCCATAGCAGAATAATTATCCCACTGAGACGAACACCAGTTTACTTCCCCTCATAAATAGGTACAGCTAGATTCAATGTCAACATGAGCCTTTGTAGCCAGCAAGGCCTTAGAACAAGAGGATCTTCTTGGGCATACCAATATTGCTTCAGACAAAGTCAGCCTTGATTTGTCATTGTTTGCTCAGAACACCATCTTAAGGACTGCACAGAGAAACTTCCACAATAACAGCAACAAATATTCCCAACAAAGGTCAGAGTTATTTAATGCTCTTGCCGTATGACAAGGATCAGTCATGCCAGACCTGGAAATAGACTTCAAGCCTTCTAATTTTGTAATCCCATTATCCCCTGTTCCCCACCTCCACAGCAACTGAAATTCCTGGCACTTCTTCTGTTCTCTTCCACCTTAGCATCTTTGCAACCAAAGCTCCAAGACAGGTAACCTGATGGGAATGTGCAACTGGATCTCTCAGCCTCTTCTTCTTACCTCACACATCTGCCATGTATTTGTTCTCCTGTCCCCTTTCACCCCAAACTTCTGTGCCGCGCTCTGTACCCACCACTGTCCACACTACACATCCTGTGCACATTACACATCCCCCTTGCCTTTGCAACAGTTGAATACTGTTCTGCATCATCTCTTCTCCATCATCTTTCTTCTCACCAGCCTAATTCTTTACAACACCTACCACCTCCTCTCTTTCTCAGGATTAATCTAGACAGAGTTTAAGGTGTGATGTTAGCCACAAAGGATAATGCAGTCATTTAACCCATCTAATATGGACACAGCAGGCTGGCTTTCAGTCATGTTAGACTAACCAGATCAAGTTAGAATCTAAGAGGTGTACTTTAAATCCCAGTTGAGGCAAGAAATCAGTGTTTCTTTGCATATTTATCAGTTTTTATCAGTTTATGACATCTTTCCAAGAGTCTCTCCTCATTTTTGTTCTCGTCATTATCTTTTGAAACATCACTTTTTCCTCCCTTCCTCACCAAAAAAGGTTTCTTTTCACAACTTGATCATCACCCTAAACAGGACGCAAGCTGCTTCCCCTTTGCATGTGTTTATGTTAATATGTGCTTGCTTCTCATTCCAAGTTTATTGCTCCTGCCTCAAAGTCAAAGAAGATTTTTTTTTTTTTTTTTTTTTTTTTTTTTTGAANCCCCCTCCACAAAAAAAAAAAAATTTTTTTTTTTTTTTTTTTTTTTTTTTTTTGAGAAGAACAAAGAACTTCTTTTCTGCCATAGATACGGATAAGGTGAGGCCATGATTCAGGAAGGCTGTTGCTAATCATACAGGGAGGCAAAGAGAGACTAGAAAATAAGGCTGGAGTGAAAGCATGAAGGCAAAAGGTTACAGATAGGGCTGAGTAACAGCTAATGCCAAGAACAAGGAGGAAGCCTGATTCCACCTTCCCACTCGTGCCTTTGGTACCCAGGAACGGGAAGGCAGTAGCAAAAATCAGACTGCGCAACGGGATCCAGCTCACTCCAACACTCCCCTCTGCTGGCCGGTGCGTGGAGCCCCGGGCAGGGCGCAGTGTGCTGGGACGGGGAGCTCTGGATTGTCCCCACTTTGTCCCCAGAGACAAGGAGACTCGGGTGAGCCTGAGCCACCTCTGTTAGCTGAACCACAGCGTTCTTCTTTGGGGATGGCTGAATTATTGCGGGAACTTTAGCTCAATTCCAGGTATCTGTTTTGTGTTCCTCATACGACTTTAACATCAATTAGTAGGTCTTTTTTGTCTTGAAATGCACACTAATATACTGCAACGCTCTTGTCTCCTTATGGCTCCTAGCCATTTCCTTCAGTGGTCTGGATTTGCTTTCCTCACTGCAGAAGCTACAAGAAAATGATAAACAGGAAGCCCCCAAAAGGCCAGATCATTTACACGTAGGCACATGTATCCATAATGTATTGTGGATAATGTTAAATAGCATGGGAAAGAGTTATTTGTTTTGCCATATCCTTTTGTGCTTAAAGAAATACTGATGTATGGTCCTGGTTTAGCAGGCAGTGGGAGCTTCTTGGCCTGCTCCCCAGATGTGCACAGATCTGTAAAATTTCCTAGAGCCTTTTTGTTGACAATGCAATATAGAAGACACTATTTGGCAACTGCAGAGCTCTTGCTGTTTTGTTGCAGGGGATCTGCAATGTACGTCATGTCTGTTGTATGTGTATCGAAGAGAGTTTTTGGATTTCCTTCCTATGTGGTAAGACTGCAGGCTTACAGCCAAGTCCCATGTTTTCTAAGGCTCCCAGCTCTAGATCCTTTTGCAACTTAAAATTTCCTTTTGCAACTTAAAATTTCCTTTTTCTTGCTTTTAGCTACAAGGGGTTTTCTGGGGTGCTTAAGCCTTGGTAAGCATTCATTTCAACATGAGTTCATTCCCCAAACCTCCTAACTCTGGCTGTGCCCCACCCTCCTCTCTGATTCCCATAACACATCTTCCCAGCTTCCCTCGCAGTCATTCCACGCTGCTGCCTCTCCTCACCCCAGTTCTTCCACCCACTCCCTTTTCCTCTTTCCCTGTTTCCCTCACCAGTCTCCCCTCCTTCCCTCTCCTTCTTCCTTCCTCCCTTTCTCTTTGCTTTCTCTGCTGAATGGCTGTAATGCTGCCCGGACTTGGCAGATGAGCCAGCCCCTGCCTCCGAATTAGCTACATTAGCTCTATTAGCTGCATTAGCTGTGTGCGTTCAGGTTCAGGGGAAACCCTATTTCGAAAGCTCAGCCCTGCCAATCCCGGACGAGAGAGGGCCATTTTTAGGGATTCCGTTTCCTGCAGTCACTTAGCTGTCTGACGCTGTTTGCTTCTGAATCGAGCCCTGGCGCCCAGCCAGGGCAGCCTGTGAGGTGTGCATTGATGCATCCTGACAGTTATTTATGGTGTAAAAAAATGTCCCCGTTGCCCCAGGAAACCGGGTCTCCCGCACATCTCGGGCAGGGTTTGCTAAGCAGCGTGCTTGTGCTTAAGAGTAGGGGGAAGCAGAGCTGAGATCCGGCAGCGCTTCCCTTACCTGTTGCAAAACAGGAGGGTAGGGACAGGCAGGACCACCTGCCGTCTGGCGGCAGAGGCCACAGAGGGGACGGGTGATTTATTGAAATGTCTGACGACCAGCTAGCTGCTTGTCAGACACCGTAAGTGGAGGGGATTGAAAGGAACAGCAATCCGGTTCCCATGGCAACCGTGCTCAAGTCATCTGAGGTCAAAACGATGACCGAGCCTGCCAGAGAAAACGAATTTTGATGTGAGGATAAATCCCACAGCAGGGACTGCCATCAGTCTGCCATCTCCGGGTGCCTGAGCAGCCCTGCACGCCCCTTTGTCTGCCGTCACCCCCCAAACTGGACTGCACTGCTCCCCACTACAGTGCTTCTAGGGGTCCTCACAATGCCTGATCATCTCCCTCAATGCCTGCCCTGAATTCACCCCTAGCTATTTTTGTTTCTGGGTCATTGAGATCACATCTGCATAGACAGCAGAGGCTGATTGCAGTGTGGGCTGGCACATTCTCTCTCCTCTGAACCACCAGCAAGAGCTGCCCACAGCGGTCTGAGGGACCCAGGGCACCAGCCCACCACCAGCCAGTGAAGGCTCAGCTCGCCAGTCACCACTTCTTTGCTGTCTTCTAGGACCCGACTTCACGGAAAGCCAACGCATGCACGACTAGTGATGATAAAATCACGTCAGCCTTTTTTTTT
>VXAY01000724.1:65129-77386 GCA_013399855.1 Oxyruncus cristatus | reverse complement strand
TTTTTTTTTTTTTTAAGCAGCTGGAATTGAGCAGTTTCTGCAGAATCCTGCTGTGCTGAAACGGCTTTCTGTTGCCATCTGGTGGTAAGTGAAGAGCACCTGGAAATGCAGCCAAATTGCCAAGATCCAACCCCTCAACATTTTCTGAGAGGGGCTTGTTCTCCTCCATTACAACGGGCTGCCCAGGGAGATGGTTGAGTCACTATCCCTGGAGGTGTTCAGGAAACGACTGGACATGGCACTTAACGCCATGGTCTAGCTGACAAGGTGGTTATCCATCAGAAGTTGGACCAGATGATCTTGGAACAGGGGAGAATGTTAATGCTATTAGATTTCATTTTATTTTATATCTAGATTGCAGGTTATACCTGTCATTGCAAGCATTCTCCACAGTTTTCAATTCAACACTGGCAATTTTCTTCACTATTCCACATGCTGTAGTCAAGACTCTCTCCTAACCTCTTAAACCTGCAGTTTAGCTCATCTAAATTAAAAATCTTCACTCTGGCTCTGAGAGTTGTTGAATGAATCACCCACAGTCAGTCACCTAAGGAATGTACAATAACCAATCCCATCTGCCTGTTGCAGGAATCTCCTTAAAGGATTGCACCCCTACTTGTGGAGGAACACATGAACCACTATCCAGCCTCAGATTCCCTCTCTATCTAGCCCAGGGCTCCATCCCATTGCTGGCTTAGGTGCAGAGGACTCATGAAAGGCAGAGTTCTCACGTCAGATGGTTTGCCCCGACACGTTCCTTTTGTGGGCACTATTGCATCTTCCACTGGAGCCTGGCTTAAACTGCAGCATCAGCATTTCTGCAGGTAGCCACAAATTCACACTCTTGTTGACTCATTACTCCCTGGTAGGGAATAATTCCCTTCTTGTTTAAGGAGGGCACCAAATCCATGGACAACGCAGAAGCAGGGTACCCTAACAGCATTTGATCGTAGTCTTCCTTTGGTTTTTGCTCCCACCTACTCTTAGCCTGCCTTTGTATTTCCCACAATGCCAACCTTGCTCTTGTCCCTGTTCCCTGCTCCAGCCCAGCCACATCTGCCTGCTGGAAACACCCAACCTCCTTCATGACCATCTTGCCTAAACTCCAACAAACTGCCTTTACCAGTCAGGCAGAGAGCCCATGAGAATTTCCCACTTGGTTTTTCCCAGAGGCAGGGATGACTCATGACATCTTGTCACTCCCAGTAACTTAGCTGATAAAATCCCAGGAGCAGCCAGCCATACTCCAGCTCTGTGTGGATGTTGGTTCTCCAGCAGCAGCATCTGCCCCACCTGACACAATCTGTGGAAGTGCACCAGCTCCTTCACTAGCCCCATCTTGGAGCTGAACCTTCCCTTGCCACACGAAACTAAAGAAGACCATCAATGTTGTTTTGGTGCTGTTCACCTACCTCACAGGTTATTTTTGACCAAGTCTCCTGTGTGTGCTCTTGCTTTGCTTGCCAGAGGTGGATGACGGCCCAAACTCACCATCCACTGCAGAAAGTGAGGAATTACTTTTCACCCTTTATTTAGACCCCGGGAGAGAGCAGTCAGCAGAGCTGCACTCACAACATTAAACCAAAGGCAGAGGAACTTAGTGTGGATATGGCAGTACTGCGACCCTCAGGTTCCAGGAAGGAACTCTGTAATGCAGCATCTCCACTTCCAACAGGGGCTGATTGGAAAAGTCCTGGTGCAGCTTTAAAAATCCTTCCTTCACTTTAGTTAATTCATTTTTTATTCTCTACATCAGTTCTGACATCCACTGTCAAGACAGGGCAGCTGAATGTCTCAGGGGCTCATAACTGGCAGTGATTTGCACATCCAGTTCTCTGCAGCTTCATGTTTCAGCTCCATATTCAGTGCATTCACAACTGAGAGCAGAGACAGGCACCAGAGAGTGGTTTGTCACCATGCTGCTGTAAGGCAGGGGAGGGATCATTTGAGAGCCATTTTGAGTTAAACACCTGATTCCACAGACATCACAAATGTAGACAGCCCAAGACACCCCACCAACCTGTCAGCCCATTACTCTGCTCCAAAATGAGGTAACCTCATCCCAATACAGTATGATGGAAGTGGATCACATGGGTCTGAAAGACACAGGAGAAACTTCATAGTCTCTAGAAACTTCATAGACACAGGATTTTGTTAAGAATGTTAATGGTTTTCTACAGTTTAGCCCAGGATCAGATCTTCATTCACTCCACATTACTTTGTGACAGAGATTATTTGGTTACACAACCACACTAATAAATGAAATGGTGACTGGGAGTGTTCCCCTGCACAGAAATTTCATGTTTAAAGTTTAATTAACAGCCCACTAGCAATCTTCTTAACAGTTCCGTACAGTTTAGAAGTCAGCACATGGGAAGGAATGTTCCAGAAGGAAGTCTGCTTGCAGCCAGACTGTTATGGAGGGTAAGAGAGTGTAGCAGTATGGCCATTCCGTGCTCATTAGCCTCAGAGCCAGAGAAAAGTCTTGTTTAATTTACTACCAGAGTGAGCCTTTCTCTCCGAGTAGGCACAGAACCAATTTATCAACACTTCATTCACTTTTCATATTTCCCAATTACTTTAGGCTTTTCTGCATGGTACCAAAATAATTTGGGGCAAGGGACTAATGCAGTTTAGGTTCAAAGTCGTCTTTCACTAGCATGTCTCTCTACATGTAATGTTTGATTCACTGTGATGACAGAGTCAAGTTTATTGATTTTTTCTTTTTAAGTTGCATTGCCTTCAGAAAACTAGAGGTTGTTGCTAGTTTTGAGGATCCAGGTTACTGGAAACACTGTTGTCACCAGGTCAAGTGCACTGCTCTACCACAGAGTTGTGCTCTTCCCCTCAGCTCCCATTGATTTGATCCCAGACATGAAGACTCCTTAAAAGAACCAAAGCCAATGCTCATTTGAAGCAAAGCCAGGTTACTCTGAATACTTAACACAGTGATCCTTGTTCCCAGAGCTTCATCTACAGATCTCCAAGTTGTTTCTGAGATGGAAAGGAAAGCTTTCTTAAATCTTGTGCTAACTATCAAAAACTGAAGAGGAAATTCTGGGAAGTACAAGTACCTCTTTCATTGCATCTCTGAGCTACTGGCTTGCATGTGTTAAAAATCACTACAAAGCTGGAGTTGGGGAAGCATAGAAGTTCTTAATCCATAGGATATGAATGGTAAACCAGTCTCCCAGGCCACAATGTGTCATTTTGAGTATATGGCTACTCATTTTGCTAACAGTGATTTTTCCAGAGGCTGAAGACTAACTTAGTTCTGAATATTTTGCATCATCCCCAACCACACGTCATAACCTCAGCAATGTCATTTTAAGCAACCCAGAGCAGAACTGCTGCCTCATACCAATTCTTAAGAAGGACTAAGAATGATTCGTGTAAAGATTTCAAGGCTCACAGATTGAACCAGGCCTACTTGTTCAATGCTGCAAATGTTTACTACCAATTTGTTACCAAGTTATAAATTTGCCTGACACAGACTCCTTAAGCAGAGGACAGTATTTTCTGGACAGCAGCCATTCAAAAATCTGTTGAAAACCTTATACAAGCCTTTATAAATAATTTTTCCCCTTTCTATTCATCCTATGTTTTCTCAAATGTTTGAGTCAAAAATCTTCTGATTATGCACAGGAACATAGTTGTCTCCATTCCTTGTTCCCTGGACAGAAGGGCATGTGATCCTGACTATTCCTATAAACCAAGAACTTCAGAACATAATTAGCAATACTGTGACAAAATCCTCCAACTAATTAGGACCATGTCTGGCCAGTGGTAACACCACTTGAAGGAGTATGTTGTCCTTTCAAATGTGGACTGATCAGAAAGCTTTAATAGTTCAGAGAAGAAACTGAATTAATTTAAAGTTAAATGGCTGTTTCCTTTTCCTGTTTCCACTCTACTGCCTCAGGCTGAGTGAAAGAGTAGGACAGCAGATGCCTGTCTGTGAAAGGAAACATTAGTCAGCCCCCTTTTCAAGCTCTGTATCTTCATTTTAAATTCAGTTATGTTTTGGTCTGACTCACACACCTTTGGGACATTCTTCGCTATCATCTCTCTTGGGCATCAGTCACCTAACAGCTAATTCAGCATCTTCAGCCAGGATGTTCCCCCTCAGAAACTCTGAACAGCTTGTGGAGACATAACCCTAACAAATATCCCTGTCTCAAGTGTATTGTCATTGATGACAGCACTAGATACTCATGAGAGCTACATAAATTTCCAGTTCTTTCTGAAAACTAGTGAAGTATTCAGCTCAACCACTTCCTTCAGCAATGAATTCTCCAGTGTAATCTCATGGTCATCATAATCATCATCATCATGGCTAGGCTTTGCGAACGAAGATTTGGGAAGGGCTCTACCCACGTTTGTTGCAAGCGCGTTGGTGGCTGAAAAGGCCAATACGAGATAGGCAAGTCCGGTTGCAAAAGGCACAGCAGAAAGACTCCTTAGATGGTATGTTCTGCAAGGCACGATTCTTTCTGCATTGTCTTTTCTCCTCAGGGGTGATCCTGCGTGCTTTCTCAAAAGCATCAGCAGCGTTGTAGATGGTGTGTCTCCAGGACTGCCGACTGGAGGCCAGAGTAGACCAGTTATGGTGGTCAATATGGCCAAGGCTGAGATGTTGTTTCAGGGAGTCCTTGTATCTTTTCTTCAGGGCTCCTCTCTTGTGGCAGCTGGTGGCAAGTTCACCATAGAGCAGGATCTTAGGGAGGCGGTGGTCCTTCATCCTGGAGACGTGCCCTGCCCAACGCAGCTGTGTTCTCAGTAACATGGCCTCAATGCTTGTGACTGCTGCTTGTTCCAGAACAGAAGTATTGGTCACATAATCTGACCAGTGGATGTTAAGGATTGTACGGAGGCAGCGTTGATGGAAGCGTTCTAGGAGACGCAGGTGGTGGCGGTAGATGACCCATGATTCAGATCCGTATAAGAGAGTAGACAGCACTATGGCTCTGTAAACACTGATCTTTGTGCTTTTCTTCAGGTGTTTATTTCGCCAGACTCTTTTATGCAGCTTTCCAAAAGCACTGTATGCCTTTGCTAACCTGTTGTCTATCTCCCCGTCAATCTTACCATCCGAGGAGATGAGGCTGCCTAGGTAATTAAGCTGCTGGACTGATTTGAGTTCTGTTTGGCCAGTGGTGATGTGGGGATGATGGGGGACTTCCTGAGGTGCAGGTTGGTGGAGAATTTCTGTCTTCTTTAGACTGACTTCCAGCCCAAAGAGCTCATCAGCGTCTGCAAAGCAGGATGTTAAACGCTGCAGGGCTGCTTCTGAGTGGGCAACGAGGGCGGCATCATCAGCATAAAGCAGCTCCCGGACAAGATGGTTTAAGGTCTTGGTGTGGGCCTTCAGTCGCCTTAGGTTGAACAGGCTTCCATCAGTACGATATCGAATGTAGATACCGTCCTGATCATCGAGGTCTGCCGTGGCCCTTTGGAGCATCATGCTGAAAAAGACTGTGAATAGGGTAAGAGCAAATCCCATGATACAGAAAAGATTTTCCCCATTTTCACTCCCCAGTTTCATTGAATGGTCCCTTTGTTCTCATATTATGATACAGGCAGAACAGAAGCTCTTAAGTCTACTTTCCCTACTCTAGCAACTATTTTATAAACTATCTGTCCACTTTTATATCTCTCCTTTTCAAAATTGCAACCTCTGTTTTTCTAATGTCTTGGAGTTTTTACACGCCTTACTCAAGGTCACCATTTCCTGAAGTCTCCTCTTTGAGGGCAGACTTCTGTGTCCTCTCCAGAGCATTCAAACAAGATTGTCCCCACTGGTGCTGAAATCTCATGCCTATGATTATTATAGAGTTAATTTAAACCCCAGGATAACATCAGCCCTTGCAATTGCAAAGCTGACACTGGATTTCAATTACTGTTGCGCTGCCCAGTCACCTTCCCTGTTTAGGTCTGACTGAAGTCTCCCAGAGACCTCTCTAACACGGTTACTCCGATGTTAGTTCATTGTTTACTTTTCCCTCCTCTTCCCAGGTAAACAATAAAGAAACACAACACAGGACACAGGATAATCCTTAAGACATTCTGCTTTTAACCTTTCGCCATGATGCAAATTGTTCAGCTCCACCCTCTGCTTGCTGCTTATGAGACAGTTCTTGTTCAAAGACAATTCTTTTCGTCTTACACTGTAATGCTTAACATTTTTCAACATTTTTTTGTTTGCAAAATTGGGAGAAGAACATTTTGGAAAGTCCCTAATTAATTCTGGATTTTCTTTTCCTACTAACTTTGGCCACTCTATACATATTTGTTCTTAAATTAGTAGCGTCCTTCCAATTAACAGCTCCTTTCCCCTACCTGTTGTTTACCATCAAGCGTGTATCTGGCCAGCCATCAGATCCTTCCTACTCTCCATTTTACTACTCAAGTTTTTGAAACCAAAGTTCTGGTGATAGGATCTCCATTCTCCAGAAACTCCTAGAAGCCATTCTTACATCTGTTTGCATTAAAATGAACCTTTATTGAGAATGAATTATCAGAATGATTCACAATATTCTATATAAGATTTTTTTAATAGAAAATTCTCTTGATAATTTCCTGGATCCCATTTGCCTTTTAGCAGTTCATGGTGTGTGACCAGCTAATATTCAAAGATCCTTTTGCTCCTTCTCTCTCATTTCCAGTTGGTGAATTCCCAGAAAAAAAAAAAAAAGTTATTAGTCCCTATATTCATGGTAGTAAATTTTGCATACCTGAATCTCATCCAAGATTTCATTTCATCCATCCTTCAGTATTCGTTTATAACATCCTGATCATTCTGTCCTTGTGTCATCAGCAAATTTCATCCAAATGCTCTTTTTATTTATGCCAAGGCCAGGAATTCAAATATGAAACAAGATAAGGCCCTGGAGTGACCTCCATTAGTAATCCCTTTTCCCTATCAAGATTCTGCTTTTGTGGAGCAGTCTCAAAGGCCTTTTAAAAATCTAAATATATCAGATTAAATGTTTCTCTTTTATTAACTTCTTTATTGGCACATCCAGAAAACTGAGAAGAGGATTTATGAGATATTCTCTGCTTAAAGAATTAATCTTGGTTATCATAATCTTCCAGGTGTTTTGACATATTTTTAATTACCATTCCAACCAGCTTTCAAGAAACAGATAAAAACTTCTCTATTCTACTTCCTTGCTTCATCCCTAGCACCTCTTTTTAAATTGTGGGTACTGTCTGTATTGTGTTCCCTGATGCTCTGGTTCCATAGCAGATTTCTATGAGAGACCAAATATTTTTACTAATCCAAGGAGCCAAGATGCTCAACTACTCCTCACTTGAAGTTCTCTGGAATTCTTGGAGCTATACCATATTATGTTTAAAATAATTAGTTTGGTCCAACATTCCTCCTTATGAGACCTCAATCTTCAAAAGCTGCTTCATTGTAAAAAACAGAATGCATGCAGGACAGGAATATAAAAGCCTCAAAACTGAAGGTGTATAAGAAAAAGCAAAGTTTTTTTCGATATTCTCTTTAACATCCCTTGATCCAACACATCCACTAATTGTTTCACAGGCTTCCTGGCTTTCACACCCTGTAAGATTCTCATTTATCCTTTTCATTCATGTCATTGTTTGCTCTGCAACTCCCTATTGTATCTTCCCTCCTAATTATTAAATGCTGCAAATTCAAGCTTCTCCCTACTGTAAATTTTGAAAAACCTCTTGCATGACTCCGAAATTATAAGTTAAGTCACACAGGTATCCTATTTTCCTTTTGATCCATGGGAACGCTTGTCATCCAAGACTATTATTATTGGTGATATCATAGGTATCCGCCAGCACTTCTAAGGATTTTAATCTTTTACTATTAAGTCTGATGTCTGCTTCTCAGTCAGAATGCAATGGCATGAACCCCTCATTAGTTTGAGTTATTGCGATCAAACTTCATATCCTGTCTGCATTTTCGTACCATCTGCTTTTGAAGTGGCAGACAGGCTGTTAATCAGACTCACTGTGCTTCAGTGCCTGTGAAGCGTAGTGGCTCTTTGAAAAGTGACTTCAGGTTGTTCTTCATTTACTGTTTCAAGCAATATCTGTCCACACTTACAGACAGACAGAGATTTCCTAGCTGCCAGCCCCAGGAATGTGTTCACAGCTTTCCTTCTCTGGCACCATCACTCAGTATGAAGACCCAAAGTTTGATGCACAAAACGGGGTTTTCCTTCAAGGACAGCTACCAATTGATCTTTTGGTTTGTTCACTCTAAGTATTTGAAACTTAGAATACAATTTTGTCAATTCAACAGGAAGGAGCAGTATCCAGCTTCCTTTCTCGGGGCTATTTTAATTCTGCAGGGCTAACAAGCAGGAAAAACAGTACAAATTATTTCAGCCTGTCAAGTCAGAAGATTAGTCAGAACACACCTAAGCATCTTAATTGCTGAGTAAGAAGGTACCTTTTCATGTAGGCTTTTTAGAGGAAAATCACTTTACAACTTTGCTGTACTTTGTATTCATTGAGCCTATGGCAGTATAATGTGTAACAGCACCTCTGTGAGCTTTTGGGCCCTAGAATCTGATCTTCATTATCAATCTGTCTATATGTCTGTCTCACTTGTGAGTACTTCATAATCCTTAACATAGTAACACTACATAAACCTTCTGAGTTGGGAAAGTGCAATTAGCATGGAAATAATTTTCTCATGGAAAACTCTATAGATGTTCTACACGGATGGAAAACCAGCATGAATTGAAAATGTACACAGAAAAAATTCACTTCATTCACTGATACCCTCTTCTCTTCCCAGGAAAGTGCCTTTGTCTCATCCAAGTCTGCTAGAATAGAGGACAGCAGACCCTAGGCCACTGAAAACAGTTCTGAAGACCCCAACACCCCGGTCTACCAGATTGTGACAGCCAGAAATCTCATCCCCGGGGGTCCTCTGCTCTCTAGCCTTGCAAGCATGGAAATCACTCAGGAGTCTGCATTTAAGCATTACTTAGAATCATGCAGGCACTTGCTGATGCTGACAGTTCTGATTTCACCCTCCAAATTTTTCAGCTTGAATGGGAGCTCCAGATCAAGACTCCTACGTACAAACTTCCCTTACCAATCTTTACACAAGACATCGTTCCCAGAGGCCCATTCAGAGCACAGCTTGACCACAGGGAACTCATATGAAGGGCTGGGCAGACCAAGCACATCCTGGTTAAAATATTTTCCCCAGTTTGTGGGAGACCTGTATCCCAAATCCTGCCTCCATGCACTGATTTCTGTCAGAGATACCACAATTTGAACACACAGTTGAGCATTTTGCTGTATTTGTCTTTTTGTATCTCCCTGGTATCTCACATATACTGCCTGAATGTCCTGAAGGCTGGGGTTTATAATCCACCTATTTTTGTCTCTGTGAATATTTAATCAATCATTCACACAAAGAGAAGATGTTCAAGGTAAAAAAAAACAGCCTTAGAAAAGCAACTGCCTCCAATTACCTGGATAAAAAGATGCTGGATAACAAGAGCATTTACCTAAGATACGCTGGCATGTCTTGCTTTGAAATAGGGCATTTGACCTCAGGACACAGAGGGAGCAGTCTCCTTCTGCTCGTGATCCTTGGGAATGAGCCCTACTCTGTCCCTGTACTTATCTACAGCCACTATGCCTGTCTATAAGATCAAGGGAAAAGCGGGTGAGCCAGGTTTAAACCTCTGCTATAAAGCTATGACAAGAATGAAGGTTCCTTGCAGAGATCTTAAAAAACAAGAACTCATGTAGGGTTCATGGAAATAAGGGACCAAACACTGGAGACAGACTTTATTTTTGTCCTTGCAGAGGGAAAGGTCATGGTACAAAATAGAGATTTAAAAGGCTTAAGAGAACCAGAATGAAAAGAGACATTACAAACGCACCAATTAGGGGAAAAGCTTCAGTTAGAACTTGTGCCTTGTCAGTCATCAAAGAATCCAATTACAAGACCAAAACTGGTAAGGAACCAGGCTTTGTTAGTTCTGTAATTCACAGAACTACCTGCTTCAAAGCACATTAAAGTGCAGCTGTAGCCTGAAAAATGACTGTTGCAGCCACGTGTGATGGCATGGAGCCTGCACGGAGTCAGGCTTGGAGAAAACAAAGACCAAACCATCAGTCTGAAATGAATGCTGGGACTTTCCTTCTTTTGACAAAGCCTCTCTGTATTGGAAGCACAGCCAATGTCCCTGTCTTGGACTTCTAAGGATTTCAGGGAAGAGTTCATGCTGTTGCAGGTCCTGTTTGAAAGCAGAGGTGGGATAATGGCAGAGACAAGACAGTCCATGTAGAAACCACTTTTGTGGGTAATGAGAGACAGAGGGGCTTCTGACTACCCAAAATATTCCATTATCTTCACCAGTGACTAAAACCTCTGGAGCACAGCTGATTCGATTTTTTTAACGCAACCTGGAAGGGTTACAGTGGCACACTCCTCAGAAAGGCAATGGCTGTAAGACATAGAACACACTCCATTCCTGAGAGCCCGAGTGCAGTGTAGGTGGGAAGAGGATCCACCTCACCCTGAGAATTCAGTCATACCTGCAGAGCAAGTGACTAAATTAAATTCAAAGGCTTTCAGGACCAGAGGACAGTCTTAAACTGCACCAGGGGAGGTTTAGGTTGAACATTAGAAGAAATTTCTTCACAGAAAGGGTGATTAGACATTGGAATGAAATGCTCAGGGAAGTGGCAGAGTCACTGTCCCAGGCAGCGTTTAAGGAAAAACTGGACGTGGCACTTCGTGCCATGATCTAGTTCACATAGTGCTGGTTGGGCAAAGGTTGGACTCAGTGGTCTCAGAGGCCTTTTCCAAACTGATTGATTCTGTGATTCTGTGATTTTACCTGCACCTACAGCAGCAGGAATACACCAGTGACAGCAGCAGGAATACACCAGTGACAGCAGCAGGGACACTGTCCTCCTCCACATACCACCACCATCATCCACTGCAGAGAGACCTTGACAAACCACAGAGACAAGCAACCAGCAACCTTATGAAGTTTAAAAAGGGCAAATACCACATTCTGCACCTGGGACAGGGCAACCCTGGATATGCGTATGGACTCGTGAATAAGAGGCTGGAGAGCAGTGGAAAGCGACCTGGGTGTCCTGGTCTGTGACAAGTTGAATATGAGTCAGCAGTGCCCTGGCAGCCAGGAGGGCCAACCGTGTCCTGAGGGGCATCAGGCAAAGCATCACCCGCCGGTCAAGAGAGGGGATTGTCCCGCTCTGCTCTGCACTGGGGCAGCCTCACCTTGAATATTGTGGCAGTTTTGGGCACCACAATGTAAGAAAGATAATAAGCTGTTGGAGAGCATCCAAAGAAGTGCAATGAAGATGGTGGAGGGCCTTGAGGGGAAGCCATATGAGGAGAGGCTGAGGGCACTTGGTCTGTTCAGCCTGGAGAAGACTGAGGGGAGACCTCAATGAGGTCTTCAACATCCTCCTAAGGGGAAGAGCAGGGGCAGGCACTGATCTCTTCACTCTCATGACCAGTGACAAGACTCGTGAATGGCAAGAAGATGAGTCATGGGAGGTTTAAGTTGGATATCAGAAAAAAGTTCTTCACCCAGAGGGTGGTTGGTCGCTGGAACAGGTTCCCCAGGGAGGTGGTCACAGCACCAAGCCTGTCTGTTCAGGAAGCATCTGGACGACACTCTTGGGCATTTGGGGTGTCCTGTGTAGGACCTGGAATCGGCCTCGATGATCCTGATGGGTCCCTTCCAATTCAGCACATTCTGTGATTGCGCTGTTTACTCTGAGCCGACCCCAAAGCCCATGCCGAGCCCGGCAGCGCCACCGGCGCTGCCCTCGCACACAACATGGAGCCCCCGCTGCCATTTCGCGGGCGCCGCTCTCCCCGCGCCCCACTGCCCGAGGGCGGGGCGGCTCCGCCCTGCCCCCGCCCACCACGTGACGTCACGCTCAGATCGCGCCGCGGGATTCACGCTACCGCCCCCACCGCGCATGCGCCGCACCGAGGGAGGCGGGGGCGGCACTGCCGGGGGCTGCGGGGTCGCTCACCCGGAAGCCGCCGGGCCCCGGGCAGGAAGTGACCCCCTCGCGCGCGCCGCGACCAGCGGACGCCGGGTCCGCCCGCCCGCGCGGCCCTCGGTGACTCATGTGACTGACGGGGCGGCTCCGCCCTGCCCGCCTCGCCCCGCCCCCTGTGGGCCTCTCGGCCAATCGAAAAGGCAGGATGTCCCTTCGTCACCATCTCCTCCTTGACGGATGGATACGGGAGCCAA
>VXAY01000724.1:0-60743 GCA_013399855.1 Oxyruncus cristatus | reverse complement strand
CGGTGCGGGGACATCCCGGCGGCCCCCCCTGCCAGGCCCCTTCCCCGCAGCTGGTGAGGGAGCTTAACACTCGCCCCCTTCCCCACTAACGAGCCAAGGCTGCGCAGAGGCCCCCGGACACAGCCCTGGCAACTATCTAGAAGGAGGTCTGCTCTTCCTCGTTGTGGGACAGAGTTTTCTGGAGCTCCCTCGATACGAGGGGAGAGGTATCCTCAGATCCCAGTTTCTGAGGATTGTGAGAATAACCCTTACCACCTACTCCCCCCTGTTACTGAGGAAATTCCTCCCTCAAGCAGAGCAGACAGCCCTTCCCCAGATCAGATAGTAGCAGGAGAGTCTTCACAGAAGGAATCCTGTATGCCCAAGACAGGCAGTCCCCAAGACAGAAATAAGCAGGAGCTCCAGATACTTACCTAGTAATTTTAATTATTTACATCTGCTCAGCAGGCGGCAGAGTGAAACAAGGGAGAGAAAGCAGAGGCAGATTTAGCTTTTCTTTCCTTTTCCAGTTGCTGGTAACTGGAGATAAAGGTGATTTCCAATACTGATCTCATCCTCCTTCGTCCCAAGGAAGATCCCTCATCCCCTAATTTCAAGAGGGTTTTCTTCAAATACCCTGTGCAAGGAGAGAAGACACACCTCCTAGTTACAGGGAAAGGAAAGGCAGATTTCGCTGATAATATCCACAGAGGTAGCAAGAATTTTTTTGGAGGAAGATATTTGCCCACCCTTAAGGACAAGGTGTACCTAGACAAAAGAAAAGAGAGATTTCCAGGTAGGGAAATTGGGGAAATCGATTTCTGAAATAATCTGACTGTTAGTGAAAAGGCTGTCTCCCAGGTAAACACCCCTTTAGTACTCAGCTGCCAAAAGGGAGAGAGGATCTCCATCCCAGGATAAAACCAGCTGTTTTAGGGGACTGGCAATCCCAAGCAAATTGTTTTAATACTCAAGATCCTGATTTCATCCACAATCCTTTCACCCTCAAAATATTTCTTGAAGAAGCTCTTGGAATAGCTGACAGCAACAGTCTGAGTATGGGTCTCAGAGAAGGAGTGTGAAGGGCAGCACCCCAGCAACCAGCACTGAAGATAATCCACCTCCCTCCAGAAAATCTTCCAGACAGAGTGAGTGACCACATTATATCACCTCTCTATTCCTAGCTGTCCTTCTCTCTTGCCTTCTGTCCTTGTTTTCCATGTCTCTTCTCCCACTGTCTCTGCTTTCCTTTTAATCTTTTCTCTCGTTCTGTTTCTGAACCTCTCCACAGGCTTCTTTTTCTGTGTGTATTTCTTGTTTCCCTCATTAACTCCCTTAGATGCTGTATGGAATTGACCTGATTCTTTGCCTCACTATTTAGCTTATGGGAGACCTTATCCCTATTTAATTGTAAGAAACCTCTCTGCCCTTTCCCTTCTACTTTTTTTTCCTGGTTTATTCGTCCTGGGCTCAGCCTGTTTCATCACCAGTGTGAATTAGTTTCTGTCATTTAGGGGTCATTGAGAAGGGTAATACTGGCCAAAAAAAGCTTTGAGGAGACAGAGGCAGTGATTTGTAGTGCCAGTGTCCAAGGATGCACCCATGGGGTGGAGTTCTCCATGTGGGTCCTACTGTGCTGTAACTGCAAGAATAAAATCATTGTGCGATGCAGACCTCACTGTGCTTGGGATCCAAAGGTACAGGTCCCCATGCAAGTGCTCTGAGGTGTGTGTCCTAATATACCTAAGGGAGTGTGGGATGAATTCTGGAAAGAGTGCCCTTGAGAGTGGGTTCTGTGGTGCGCAGGGGCCTGGGCATGAAAACCGTGACAGTGCTGGTGGTACTGCTCTGAAAGCCAAAAGAAACCATGCGGTTGCCACCAGTCTTCATTTGTGCTTTATGCTGTGTTCAGGGGCTAGGAACGTGAATCCTAGTGCTGGTGCTGTGTGAGCCGAGCTGCTGCTTTTTGTAAATGAGGCAGTTAATTCCCAGTCACAAATGAGTATTCTGACACCAGTGTAGTGATTTCCTGAGATATGAAGTCTGAGGGAGATTTCAAATGAAGCCAAAGCAGATTCCAGTAGTAGAAGAATCATGCCTAAGGGTATCTCACCTGAGGTATTCCTGTTTCTGTTCTCCAGTGAGATATCAGCGAGGAAATCCAAGATCAAAAAGGCCAGGGCAGGAACCCTTTTAGAAGCCTTTTGGGAGAGCAATGGTTAAACAGGGAGTCCCTGAAGAAGGAACTCCTTGGTGTAATGTGCTAGCCAGATCAGACAAAAGATGCCAGAGTGATTCCCCATTTTGGCAGAGAATTCTGTCAGTTATCCATGGAGATTGAAGGTGCCTCTTTCTAAGGGAAGGCTGAACCACCTCCCATACATATGTTCTGGGGGTACTGTTAGATGCCCTCCTACCTGTTGCCCTATAGTTATGCAATCAGCCTGTTTTGAGTACAGCTGTGTTATCTAGCACGAGGAAAGAGATAACTGAGGCATTTTGGCCTTTGTACGTTCAAGGGGGTAACTGACTTTTCATGCTCCTGAGGTTAATTTACCTCATGCTGCCCCCTTCCTCACAGTAATGACTTGACATTTTTCAAGTGCTTTTGGCTCTGATGGATGCCAGAGCACTTTACAGAATATATATGCCAGTCTTAACAAAATTCTGCTCTTCCACAACAATTATCTTTCTGCATATGAAACATTCCTTTTTCTTCCATTAATGATAAAGATTAAGATTTTTGTACTTGCTGCCTGAGCATTAAATATTCATGACAGACGTACGAGGCTGAAAGTGGTGTGCTGTAGACTAATCGTTGTATGTTTGTTAATTGCTGACAGAGCACTCAGTACTGACTTGGACACAAAATTAAGACAATCTCTGCTCTGAAGATCTTGTAGTCTAAAACATAGCTATGCAAAAGCTAGGAGATGCTCATAAATTTAAGGGAAAAGGGAATAATTTTTAGAGAGCATAGCTCTTCAGTGTGATCATGTGTTCACATCAAAGGTTTGTCACAGGTGAAAATGCAGCTTCCTCTGAGATGGAATACTGCAGCTGTTCTGCACCATTTATTTTATACAAAAGTATCCATAAAAGAAGAAGTGAGAGTATTATTTGTCTTCATAAAAGTGCAAGGTACTTTATAGACACATTTAAATGTAAGTGCTGTGTCTATAAGAGGTTACATTAAGAATGTTAAATCTGAATACCTAAAATTAGACTTTAAAAACCACATTAATGTACCTAAGTAAATAGCCTAATTCTTGTAAATCCCCAGGAATGCAGAGTTGGCTTCAATGGAAGCAATGAAGTCTTCAACATTTGAGTAAAGCTGTGTGTGTATGGGTTTGTAAATTTAAATCTGGACGTTCATGCTTCCAAAACTTGACTTTTTAGATTGAAACAGTCTGATCCTGTCCTATGGGCAGTCAACTCCCATCTGAGAACTGAGTGTGTGGCATTTCTCAGGTCAAGTCCTTAAATAAAATGAAATGAGATGGTCTAGAGAGTTATGGGAAAAGGATTATGTTATGATCAGGAGGTTACAGTAGTGTTTAAATATGTGTTCTGTAAGTTCTTGGGTTTTATCTTGAAATCTGTTTTTTTAGGCAAGTTTCTGACATAGAATAAGGAGTCTGAAAAGTTGATATGAAAGAATGAAATAAACGGTTTGAGGAGTTTGGATCTAATTTCCCAGTCGGAGGCAGGGTTGTGACTATTGTAGTACTTCTGGTTTGGTCTTTTGTTGTTTTGGGTTGTTAGGGTTTTTTTTTTCGCCTCTAAAAATACAGCTGGTGTCTCCAGAGAAGTTTATTCTTACCACAGAGGTACAGGTTACAGCTTACTACCTCCTCCCCTAAACTTCAGCTGACCTTCATGTAGTGGGAGATTCCGTCTGCATCCCAGTTTGGATCTTTGGCTCTTTACTTCAAGTGTCAGAAAGGAGCTATGGTTAATGGCAAATGTGATATGGACAGCTGTCCCTCAAGAGCAAGACTGGGCTGATTATCTCATTTTACACAGCTGTCAGAGAGGAATTAGATCTTGGTCATTAGCGACCAAAAGATGAAATATGCTTTTGGACTAATTTTTCTATTTGCTTCTCCCAGCCTTGGGTAGAATTGTAACCAGTGACTTTGACGCAGATCCCTCATGTTATGTAGCACTCCATTTGCAGAATATGTTTCTCATTGATGCTTCAGAATTGAAACTTCAAGAAAACATTGTTTCTAGCATTTGGTGCCTGGAAGACAACTTAGAATTCTAAGATGAGTGCTCCCTAGATTAATGGACAGCCTAATATGGTATCTCTGACATGTTTTAACTCTCCAGTTGTGTTAGCTCTGAAGCCTGAAGAAAAGCCTTTAACTCACTGTATTGCTGGCAGTTGCACATGTTATTTTAGCAAGAATATCCAGTTGATGTGTTCAACCTCCAAATGCTTATCATCTTGGTAGGAGGCAATATTGCTACTTGCTGTCTGTTCTGCTGGTTTTGTTTCCTTCTTCCTTCTAAGGGATGTATGATGAACCTGTATCTATAATATGTTTCTTCCTGTACTCATGTTTTTCACTTTTAAAGGCTGTCTGTCTATTACTGAGAGAGAGCAAGCATACTGCAGTATGCTTTCACAATTAATTAATTGTGAATTTTCATTTTAAGTTTGAAATGAAAATGCGTAATACTGGGAACGTTTCAAAATTCAGAGATCTCACAGCCAAGTTTAGGACCAATTTAATGTTGTATCCTGTGGTGCTTTGCCAAGATTTGGACTAGAATGTTGTTTTATCCTTCTAGTTTTGACCTGCCTAGTCTTCTACTCCATTGTATTAAGGACCTTAGACTTGTCTTAGAGGCAGACAGCAGAGATTTTGCTGGTACCTGACCTTTGTGAACCCTTTCCTGAACCCCTGGGTTCCGTAGCATTGTGTGACACTCATGTTCCTCTCCTGCACCTTTAAGGCCCAGCATGCTTCCACCCTGCCTACTTCTTGACTCGAATTTCCTCCTACACCCCACTCCTCCTCTCAGTTGTCCCTGGTCTTTGCATCTCATTTCCCTTGCACTCCCTTTGGCATCCTGTCTTGTGGTCCTAAAATGCTGCTTTTTGCTTTGTCAAGTAAGCATCCCTTATCTCCTCTCTATTTCTTACTGTATCTCACAGGTTCTGGTCTTACTTCTGTACCTGCATTTTGACCTCTTCCTAGTTTGGCTATTGTTAGATTATATGCCTGTGGACACACTTTTTTTTTTTTTTAAATCACTGAAAATATCCAGTTTTGCTTGGCTGTGAAGTGGCACTTTGTCTCCACAGTCTACCTCATTCATTCTCCTACCCTTTCTTCTCCTCTGGCCCCCTTCCTTCCTCAGGAATTGCTAGATTTTGGTTGGTTAGACTGAAAACCCCTTGCATTACATTCTCTAGTTCCTTCTAGCACTTGAGGGTCTTGGTTTTCAGAACTGAGGTGAACAGTTTGTTCGAGGCCCAGTACTTCATTCCTTATCCTTCTGAGCTGGTCAGTTTATTTGATGTGAAGTCAAGAACTAAGGGAATGTATGTTCTTTTTTTGGCCTTTTTTATGGATAAGAGAGACTGAGTAATGAGAGACAGGGTGAGATGATGAGTGAGAGCTTTTATACCTCGAGGAAAAAAATATTTGCTTTTTTGTTTTTTACAATTAGCAATTCAAATTTTGTTTATGCTCTCTGCTGTATAAAGACTGTGGCTGATTATAGCAGAAATATGTAATTACTGTTAAAAGTTCAAATCTGAATAATTGGGAAGGAATCTGCTCTTTGTGGTCACAAATTAAAGGAGCAAAGTTTCTGAATTCTCAGTTTCCCCCTAGAAAACTGTGGTTAAATAAAACCAAGACAAATTCTCCCTCCCCATCAGGAACTTGCAGAGAAAAGTAAGCAAGCTGCTAAAATAGTTACATCTGCAATTCCCTTTATCTTTATCTGAACAAAGCAGACAAGCTTTGAATGTAGAAAAATGGTCTGGGATTTGGAAGACCCATGTTCTCTGCATGGTTCTGCTACTCCTTTGCTGACTGACCTTGGGCTGTACACTTCTCCATACATGGCTTCCCATTTATCCTGGAATAGGTTATTGTAAGAGTTCCAAAGTATAAGGGTGAAAACCACTTTGTAATGGCTGGCTGCTCTTGCTGTTAATTGCCTTAATTACAATATGATATTGAACTCAAGCATTCTATATGCTTTCTTTTGTGACATTAAGAAGCAGTGAAAGCACGATGTCCTGATTGATTCTTGTTTCATGGAAGGACCAGTGACTCCAAAACTGAAAGATCCTGTACCATATCTGCAATCTAGAACTGTTTTGTAAGTTGATTTCAGTGTAGATATTCTCACTCCCTTGAAGCTTCTGCTGAGATCTCTAATGACCTTTTCTTGGCCAGGTCTCAGGGTCTCTGTTCCATCTTCATCCTTCTTGGCTTCCCTGCTGTTTTTGACACTTGATCATGCCCAGTCTTGAAATCTTGTCCTCTCTTGACTTTTGTGTCAGTATTTTCCTGGTTTCCCTCCTACTGTTCTAGTCATTCATTCAGTAGCTTCTGCACTAAGCTATTTACCTTCCTCCTTTTTTTTTTTTTTCCACAAGTCAGACACAATGACCCACTTCTGGTGTCTTCTCTTTGCTTTTCTTTACCTCCTTCATTCCAGGGATATTAAATTATGCAACTTTGCATACTACCTTAACATATTTTTTAAAATTAATTGCTGCAATTGCTGAGGCTAACACGGAACTCTAGACAGCTCCTTTGAGATTTTCCTTTGTTTCTTGCTTTCCTCTGTTGCACGCTTCCACAGCTGGGCCTATAACATGTCCTTGCTCTGAACAGACAGGATAGGGACTCATCTTCCAGTTCATGGCATGAATCATTTGCTGCTTCTTTCTCAGTCTTTTTGGATGACCCTTTCTCCTTCATTTACCATCTCTGTTACTGCTCGCTGTTCTTTCTGGCCTCTGACAACTGTGTTACCTTCTTGTCTTGTTAAAAACACGATTTCTGAAGCTGTCCTCCTGGCTTGTTTTCTCAACACGTTGCCATCTCCTCCTTGACAAGCCTCTGCTTTGGCTACCATCCACCAATATAAGGTTCCAGCTTCTTGTTCTCACTCTAAGGGGTCTTCACATTTATGTTTCTCCTCTATCTGTTGTCGTCTCGTACTGCATTGTCCTTTGCTCTGCCAGCAAGACAAGCATGACATTGTGCTTTTCCATTTTTTGCATGAGCATCTCTTCATTTTCTTCCTCAGCTGACTCATACCTTGATACACAGAGGAATATTGCCAGCCAGTAGAGGCCAGACACACTGGAAACTACTTATTTCATAGAATTGTAGAATCATTAAGGTTGGAAAAGACCTCTGAGGTCATGGAGTCCATCTGTTAATTGCATGTTTGCAATTAACTGTTTTCAAATATACAAATAACTATTATTAGCATATTTGAAAATTATTCAAGAGATCTGACTGATACTCAGAGATGGTTGTCTTACTACATGTACCCCCCTCTCCCTGACTTCTTTTGTGAAGAAGGATGATTGCAAAAGTAAATAAAGATTGTCATAAGCAAAGACACAACATCTCAGAGAATCAGACGGTCAGGGTTAGAGCAGAATAATATTTACTTGCATCTGCAAGGTGAGAACTGTGGCAAGCATGTGTGTGGAAGAAAGGGACTTCTTTCACTGTCTGTAGGGAGATGAACAGAAGATTTAGTTTCAGGATGATACACAAAATGGAGCATTTTGAGTAGGATGCAGAAAACCAAGCAGCAACACAAGCGTTTGAAGCAAACAGAAACCATTAGTGAGTGTGTGTTCTGTGGCACTGTGGTTCTGAATCCTCTTGACCTTCAAGCTTGATACAAATCTTTAAAAGTTGTGAGCCTGGGGAGGGATTGTCAGGTGTTTTGTCTGCTGGAGGACAGTTCAGCCAGTTCAGTTGAGAATAACAGCTAACAGAATAGTAAAAAGGAATTATGTTAAAACAGTGGTTGAGACCTGATTTACGAGCTTCACACGGTATTACTTGATTCTTCTGATCATTCTCCAACTTCAATTTCAGCCATGCTTTGCTCTCAAACCTCTCTTTAGTAGGCTTTTTTGCAGTGGTTTGGTAACCTCAGCTCTGGGAGCGTGTGCTGCGTGTACATTTTGGGCACGTGGCATACAACTAATCTGTGCTTGATACCAATTTCCTTATTTCCTGTGAATTCAGTACATAGTTCTTGCTAGCTCTTGATACCCATTTCCACAAGTGGGTTGTGGCTTGTTTTAGCAACTACTGTAGAGTTCATATTGACTAATCTATTTTCAGTGGTTCAGCCTTTGGTGAACAAGTTCTGACCACTTGCAGTCAGACTGTCATTTTCTCTATACTTGACTGCCATTCCTTTCTCTTATATAGAAGCTTTTTCACTATTACTGTCATTAAACTGCAAGGTTAGCAGTAATTTTTCACTGAGAGACCCTTTTTTTAATGTAAGAATACAGTTTTCATTTATAAGCATGTTACAAACAGAAACCCAAGTCAAAAGAATGTATCTTTGCAATGCTGTGCAGATCTTCTGAGCAAGATATTCTGAATGCTGATCTGCTTCTGATGTTGTCTCTAAGTTCAGAGACAATCTGGATATTGTGTCAGTGTTTGCATATCTTGTCCTGAAGGTTTACTACTGGATGTGATTCTGATAGGCAGAGAGAATTGAAATCTCTCTCTTCAACTTGTGTACTTCCGTAAGGTTGGGGGAAACACCTGCTCTTAGATACTATTTCTCTACGACAGACTTCCTGGTTTCCAAGGGAAAATTTCTTTCCAGCTACGTGCTCATAAATTTGAATTATTCCAAAAACAGTACCCGATACCTTTCTCAGTGTAAGAGTAATTGTTCCGTTAATATTCTTAAAGCAAATGTCAAAGATTTCTCTCCTGCCTTGGCGTATGTTTAGAATTACAGCTCCTACTTCCAATGGTAAAGTATTGCATAGTGATTCTGAGGGTGGAGGGATGCTGTAGAGACATTTCTGCTGTGGTGATGTATTTTCATTGTGTTTCTTCAAAGCGCTTGGTTTACTTTTTACTCAAAATCTGTTATTGGGAGGGTTGTCATGGGACATTTGGCTTATTATTAGAATAAATCTTTTCTAGTAGTCCTATTACAAAGGAAGTAACTTCCAACTCAAAAGTATTTTAGGCTTACCAGTATTCTCAATATAATTTGCTGTTTCTTTTGACAGGTGTTACGTATTCCCCACTTTCCCTTACATGGCACCATAAATAAACAAACTAGTCCTAACTTTGAACACGTATTTTCAGACTGTCAAGGGGTGTCTGCAATGTGTGTGTAGTATTTCTCAATGCATTTTTTTTTTCCCTGCATGTTTATATAGCAGACAACAAAAATATTTGATTAGTTGATCTTATTAAAACCTGGCAAGGCACTAGCTGTGCTCCATCCTAGCCTGTTATGCCCGTAAAGATACTGTCTCCCTTGACATGAGCATATTTCAGACTTTGGCTGTAATGCCATCTGTTGATAAGTTTAAATAAGCAGGTCATGTTTTGTAAACTAGACCATTTGTCAGTTTCATACAAAGCTAGGACATAATTGCCTTTGGAATTGAATCCTGACACACTTCCAACATGAGGGTTTTGGTGACTTTATAGTCCCCATAAGACTTCATGCTCCATTAGTGCCAAAAATGTCTGTGCAGTCACTGCCGTTCGTTTACTCATTTCAGAATATAAAATTATATCCTGGTTGTGCACCGTTCACAAAATGGAGGGAATCGAAGGCTCCTATGTTAAAATGTGCTCAGTAAATTATGTAATCAGTAAATATTATGAAAATAATTTTGTTTTCTTTTTATTTTTCCTTGAGATTTAATATGAACCTTATGTTACTGAGATTTCTATTTGTTAAAGGAAACTGGTGTCTGTATGACAATTTAATTTTGACAGAACAGTTAGTCCAGTGATTTATATATATTAAGCTATGCGTTGTCTAAGTTTTTATCTTCCTCTGACTCTGATTTTTAGTACATCTTAGTGTGTACTGTAACTTTTAGCAAATTTCCATTCAGGATGCCATAATCACCTGTGTTCTTCTACACAAAACAGCACTGAACATTGAAAGCCATTCTGTCTTGCACACTGAGTGATTCTGAGGAGGGTACAGAGCCAGACCACTGTGACATGGGCAAGTGCAGGTTGTGACAGTTAGTCCTCATACAGGTGGTACCACACCATGTGCTCTTCAGTGACAGGAGCTTCCTCCTCTAGGATTATTTTTCCCTTTGTGGCTCATGACTAGCGAGAACCGTGTTCCCCTCAGTTACCACACCTGCAAGCCTACTGGCCTATTCCTTAATTGGGAAAATGTTTTCCGGCTTGTTCTACTGCTCCCAAAGTAGGGAAGCATGGTTCTAGTGTATGACAGTTTCTCTTACCTCCTTGCCCCAGGGACTGGTTTTCCTTCTTTCATATGACACTGCAGGCAGAGGTGTACTTTCAAACTGCAATGCTTTTTTCTTGTCACTGGTGTGATACCATTCCTTCCAGGTTAAGTTTTATTTTATGGACAATACCCAGCAGCCTCTCTCTCTTCCTTCTTCATTTGATTCTATAAGGATAAACATCTTCTGAAGACTTCTCACAAGTAGTTACCAAAATGGTGGGTAGAAATTTCAGACTGTGCAGATAATTTTTTCTAATTTCTTACGTGAAACAAGTATCTCTTTGAGAACATTTGCTTAGAGAAGATCAGATTTTTAAGTGTTTTGTTCCTGCTGTCTTAGTTCACACGTTCTTATTTTTGAGGGGAAAACACATCTGAAAATGGCAAATTTCTCCTGCCAGAATTAGCAAAATTGATTATTTCCCCCCTTTCTGTATTGGATAAGAACACAGTGTTTTTGCATGTGTAATTTACACAAGTATGTCAAAATTGCCTTTTTGTCATCAAAGTAGAGGCTGTCTGTTTCTTCATGCATGTGGTATTCTTACATTTTAGTTTTTCTCCATACACTTTGAGGCAGTTTCCTTTAGTTGACATGGTGTTCACCTTTCTGTTTCAGAAAGGTTGCAGTTGAATAGTTCTCTTTTTTTTGTCAGCTTGGGTTTGAGCTTTTTTGTTTGCTAAATACCTTAGGAAAAAGGTGTACCTCTGAGTATGTTAAAGGGATATTGTTAGTTATATCACTGGATCTGTGTTTCAGGCACCTAAATAGAAGTGATCGTATATTTATAGGTGTTCTACAGCAATGTCTGTTGTTGCTTGGTAATTTGTTGTGCATTTCTTCTCTCTCAAAGTTTATGTTGAGCAATCTATGTTGAGTCTCCTTTGAATGTTTTGCCATAGTGTTTCATTGGATCAGAGTAGCAGCAAATAAAGCAACAGTGAAAGTAAACACAGAGAAGTAAATGTAGGGATTTATTATAGAGTATACCTCTTCTGTAGGCAGAGTACAGCATGGTTTCATTCATTTTATGACTCCCTGCCTCAGTCGTAACTGATTCTGACTGGCCAGCTTTTGAGGTCAGCCTTGGAGAATGTTTCAGGCTGTAAACGTTTATTAACTGCGTTCAATGTGACCCTCAGAATGTTGTTCCCCACATTTCATACATTTTTCAGTCCTGATATATAAGTAGCAGTGATCTTGGATTAGATCTGACTGGCTTGGAGCAAGCATTTGCGAAGTAGCAGGGCAGGCGAAGTACAGATTTCTTCACTGTGGCAGTAGGGATAGTCCTTACTATCCAACAGACAGAAGGCTGGCTTGCATGAACTTCTATTTGCTGCTTGTTATAAGTATTCAGAGTAAGGCAGTAGTTTTCCTGGAAAGCTGTAGTGAAGTATTACTAGTCCCAAGCGAATTGGTGGTTATTAAAAGGTATTCAATGCAAGGGGTTTATTTTAAACCATTTTTCTTATGAACTGGACAGATTCTTGTCTGTTTAACTGTAGTTTGGGATCAGTGCTTGGCTGGCATTTTTGCATCTCTCTGACCTGTCTGACTTGGGGTTGTATTGTAACTAGTTAGTGCTTGGGAAATGAAGACTGTAGACAGTTTCTAGCTGTTGATGGTGGTTATGACTTGGCTACCTTACCCTTGCTTTTAAAAGTCAGCCAAATACATAAACAGATAGAATTTACCTTGTAAAGTAGGAGAATTCTGATCTTCAACTTTCTTTTTACTTCAAAGTTAACCGTGGCTTGCCAACGTGGTAGGATATTTTAAAATATCCTTGATTTCAATTCAAAGTGTTTATTAGTTACTACTAGTTTTTTCTTTGTTTGAATGGGATCATAAGAGAAGAGTTCAGAAGAAGATTTGCCAGGCAGTAAGCTGGGAAGGGAAAGCTGGAAGAATCATCAGCCTCTCTGGTTTGGCTGCAGTGTTGGTTTATTATACCATTAAGTAGTGTCAAGCTGGTGCACCAACCACTTGGATCAGGTGAATGAGATATACAACACATATTAACAGTAATATTTACTGCATAGCAAGTATTCTTTTAAATAATTTAGTAACCAATTACACAGCATTATTTTTACCCTGAAAGTGTTCTGGAATTGCCACCTTACCTAAGGTTTGACTATGCCTGATTATTACAGATTCTGTATTGCCAGCATACAGGCTTTTAAATCCAGTAACATGATCAAGTTAAAACTTGGAAAAAATCCTCTTATTCCACTGCTTTGAAATTTCCCATGTGATTGCTGTTGGGTCTGAGTCTTCACTTTCTGTCCTAAATTACTGTCTAGTGTATATGTTCTTAAAGAACTGCTGTGTTTTACTGAAAAGTGGTTATTTCAGTACTGGGTGACTAGTGCATTTGTATACACAGAATTTTTTTATTTAAGATTTTGGGATTTTGTTTTGTTGTCAAAGATTTTTATAAACCAAGGAATGGAAATATTAAAATTCTTAGTGTGGGTGTAATCTGACCCATTTCTAACCTTGCTGTCTCCCTGACAAGCATATTTTATACAAATGCATGAAAGCTTGTGTATTTGATGATGGGCGTGTTACATATCACCCTTACATTTTACTGCATAGCAAATCATCCCAGATGCTCTACTGACATAACCTGGGCAAATCCGAAGCTCTGTGAAAACTGCAGGTTTTTCTTCCACCTCTTGAATTTCTGGTGTTTCAGATTGGTATCTTATTCTATCATAGGCTTTATAACCTAATTTTCTTGATTTCTATGTTTGTCTTAAAAGAAAGGGTTGTGGGAGGGGAATGGAGCTGAGAAATTTGTATTTTACTTTGGAGTTGTTAGCACAACTGATATTTCATAATGGTTTAACGAGAAGCAGTAATTCGTCATCCAGTCACACCATGGAAATTAAAAATTTTCTGAAGCACACATAACAAAATTAGGCGTTCAACTTATATTTAGTTAATGTTTGTTTTTTCCCAAGTGGAATACTGCTCTTAGTGAGGGCTTTACCTGTGAAGTTACCATGCTGTGTTTTGGGTTCATGGTGGTCTGACCATCCCCACTGGATAAAAATATGTTGTTTCTTTTCCCTTGTATTATTCAGGAAGGAATAGTCCTGCTGGTTTGGGGGGTTTTTTGTTTGTTTGGGTTTTTTGTTTTTTGTTTTTGTGTGTGTGTAAATTTCAAATTTTCAAATGTTTGATACTAGATCAAATCAATCAAAATATTGTTCAATAATCCACATCTTGAGGAAGGGGGATAATGTAGGGCCTTTTTGCAGTTCTCTAGTTAGCTGTGTAGCAAGTAGTTGTCTCTATCATTTGTGATAGTGTGGCAGATAAGTAGATGGGTAAATTAGTTGCAGTTGGGCTTTTCCTTTCTGCCACAGAGAGAAAAATGTTTCCACTTGCCATAGATACTGTAGAGCTGCAATTCTACTTTTCAGTCAGTGAGTGCTGTGAGTGTGAGTGACAATGTTAGCTGTGCAATTAGGAGGTGTTTTTTTGAGGCCAGGACTTTGGAGCCACTGTCTGTGGGGGTTGAAGGATGGATTTTGTTGGGGAATTGTGTGGGTGTTTGAGCCCTAAGAGGTGTGGTGAGCACATGCATGGAAATGAAAGGCCTAGTGCTTATGAGAATAAGGCCTTAAGTGCTTTAGTGCTGGGAGAACACTTCAGTGCAGAAGTGAAAGGTATAATGCATATGGTTGTGGGAGAAGAACCGGTAGCTTCTGTGTTGAAATGCTGGGTACATCTGTCTCTGGATCTGTGCATCCACACTGTTATTGTCAAATACCTATTTTTAGAATGAGTATCTAATTGGTATTCATGCAGATGGGTGTCTCCCTGTCTCATCTGATCCACTCATCTGAGTGATGCACTCGGTGGGAGGTGTCTGCTGACGAATCTTTCCTAAGCAGAGTGCGTTCATGTCAGTCTGTTCTCTTACATGTATGCATGTGTTTAATTTGTCACAAATGTCTGCATAAGTGTGTGCACGTGTTTGTGTTTCCCTTTTCCATGCACTAGCATGCTCAAAGACAGTATCATCTAAACCTCAGAAATAAAAGATGCAGAACTTGCATCCCTTCAAGACATGATTCTTCTCTTTATGCAAAGAATAAGCACAAAGCAGTGCAAGTTATGGCCATGGAAAATTATCTACCTCATTCCAGACTTCAAGGGATTGCTCCTAGTATAGTGATGCAGCCAGTTGTGAGTAAGAATGATAAACTTTCTGCTCTCTTGTCTACAACAAAAGGCAACATAAAAGTTTGTGTGTTAAGTGCACAAGTTCCTAAAAGCCCATGCTGCTATTTTCTCAATACGAAATAAATGCTAAGTAGAGATCCCTGGTACTACTGCAATCCAGGTGTGTTTTATTTTTATGAGGGGAAGTATATAATATTTATGAGAAAAGATCCTGTCTCTTCCTACCCTGTGGCAAACTTGTGTGACTTTGGATGAGTAAGTTTTTTCTGTGTCTTAGAATTGGAGAAAACACTTGCCTGCTATGTTGTGAATTAAGCCAGATTTAATTCAATAAAATTTTATATATATATATATATATATATGAAAAATTGGTTATGGTAGGCAAAGCTTTAACTATTAAGAGCTTAATATAGTCTGTTCCAACTCGACATGGTAGATGTAATTATCTATATATAGTATTATGCATGATCTTGGTGTTTTAAAATGAGATATGTAATCTTAGCTCTAAGGAATAGGATTCATTATAATGTCACCTAATGCAAAAAAAGAGGCTAGGCCTTAGAGAGAAGTTAATTTCCCCCCCCCAATTAAGATAGTCCTGACTTTGAAGATGATCTAATTAAATTGTGGTTTGTATATGGCATGAATGAGTATTCCCTTTTAGCTATGATTTTCCTCTTACCTGACACAATAAACCTGCTGGATTAGAGGTGATCTTGTTGAAGGGTACCAAGGTGGTATGGATGGGGTGGTAAGGGAGTGAATGTGATACAGCTGCTGAAAGGGCTCTGCTTCCTTTGAACAGATCTTGGTTCTTTACCTGGGGACAGTGCTCTGGGTACGACTGCCCTAGCAATGCTACCATCAGCACTGTCAGCTTCTGTCAGTAGGAATGGTCCTCCCAGAGACCAGATATAGGCCGTTTTGGGTGATTCTGGCTGTGAATAAGGGGTATGAACTAGCATGGTCTTCACACAGGTATTTGTGATAGGGGGAGAAGCAGAGGAGGAATGCAAATGAGTGATTTTGTTCTCAGAGTTCACCTTGTTTGTGTCTCAGGAGTTTTCTTTCTGCTCCTTTCTCCTCACAGGTACTCCTGCTTCCAGCACCATGGCCTCTGACCTGGAAAGCAGCCTCACTTCCATAGACTGGCTCCCACAGCTTACTTTAAGGGCTACTATTGAAAAATTAGGGGGTTCCTCACAAGCAGGACCTCCAGGGTCTGCCCGAAAGTGTCCCCCAGGCTCACCAACAGATCCTAATGCCACACTGAGTAAGGATGAGGCTGCAGTGCACCAAGATGGGAAGCCACGTTACAGCTATGCCACTTTGATCACATATGCCATCAACTCATCGCCTGCCAAGAAGATGACGCTTAGTGAGATCTACCGTTGGATCTGTGACAACTTTCCCTACTACAAAAATGCTGGTATTGGTTGGAAGGTGAGGGCTTGCACTAAAGTACTCTTTTTTTCCTAATTACAAGACTTATTTTCTTAATTCTGTGCAAAATACCTTCACTGAGAAAAACAAGACAGATGTAAAACTAAGTTGAGCGACTGGAGAAGAGCTAGGAGTCCCATTTTCTCTGAGAATTTTGTTGTATGTGGTGCCCCCTTAAGAAGGAGTGTACAAAAAACCCCACCAACAACAACCAAGAAAAACAAAACAAAAAACCCCCACAAACCCCACATTCCTACCAAGCTCTGCATCATTCTTCTATTTTCACTGCACCTTCTGTAGATGTAGAGGTGGTTCAGCCCCATATTATCATCTAAATCTGTCTCTCTTTCCACGGTTTCTGCTCTGCTCCATTCCAGGTATATGTAGTGAGCTTTGGCTTTTGAGTATGCGCCATCCTATTTTCTTTACCCGTTCCAGGGCATACTCAGAAGACTGTATGTTTTTGTTGTAGCACTTACCTGTATCTCTTACTCTCTCATCAGAACTCTATTCGTCATAACCTCTCTCTGAATAAATGTTTTCGAAAGGTGCCTCGACCGAGAGATGATCCGGGGAAGGTAAGAAATCAGCATACTCCTGGGCAAGCAATTTAAAACTGCAGGGAATAACCTGGGGTTGCCCTTTCTAACTCATGGTTGGAATTTGAAACCTAAAGTGTAGGCAAAAATGGAAGCAGTAGTAAGATTTACTGCAGCCCTTTGGCTACAGACACATTTACTTAAAGGGAACCTCTAAAGGGGCCCTAGTGGTTTTGGTAATTATTTTTCCTATCTGTGATCTTCAGTTGACTTTAAAGATACTGTAAGAAGTAAAAAATGGGGTTGAATGCACCTTATTAGTTTTGTTTCTTTTTCTTCTTGATCTCTGTGTAAAATGTGAGTCTAGTACAACCTGTTCTGTTATGAAAGACCATAGTCACTGCTGGTGAACAGCAGGATTATGATGTGACAATCATGAATTTCCTGGAGGCAAGATCCATGAAAGTGAGAGAAGAACTACTGCCTACCTAGACTGCAAAATATTTAGTGCTGGGGAAAAAAATATCATCACCACCTTGTAAATGATTTCTGCAGATTTAAACAAGTAAAACTCAAGAATTTAGGAATTTGTTGACCAAGTAAAGGCTAATAAAGCTCTGATAGTATAGATTGTAAAGGGGAATTGCTAGCAAAACCAAGACTTGGCATCTTGGCATGCAGATATTGTTTAAAAAACCTCACAATTAAACAAGCTGAAGGAGATGGTGGGGGCAAGAAGTTATGTATTTAGACGGAAAGTTTGTCTCTTCCTCCTCATCCTAAAGTTACCAGAAAGGACCACTTGCTCAGGCCTTTTATTTCAGGTTATATTTAAAGGACTATGTGGTCTCAGTTGGTGTTTATAAATGGAAGTAGTAGATCTTGGAAGATCACTGCTCAAAAATATGGCTTACTCCAGGAAATCCTAACTGACTTAAGGGTATATGTTTGCAGGTGTTCATTGGCACGTTGGGCTGGGTTTATAATGAAAACATGTTCTGTGCTTGTTACTTATTCAGATTATTCAGATTTCAATTAGAGGTTAAAATGAGCTAAATTACACTCCGGAATTCTCTTTATACTTATTCAGGAAACAACACGCATTATTATAGACTATTTTGTTTGAAAGGGACCTCTGGAGGTCAACACGCACCCCTACCCCTCCCAGATAGGAACAATTAGATTAGGTTCTTGAGGTTTTGTTGTATTTTGAGTATCTCCAAGGATAGGTAGAGCAAAACTGGGCACTTGTTCCAATGCTGTACCACCAGGGTTGTCCAGAAATTTTTGTTCATGTCTGACTATACCTTCCCTTGCTGTAACTTGTATTTGTTGCCTCTTATTCTTGTGCTGGACATTTTTAAGAAGAATTTGATTCTGTCATATTTTATTTCCTTATGCAGTTGAAGACAGTGGTTAGATCCCCTTAGCCTTCTCTTGTCCCAGCTGAACAGATCTTTTTTGTGAACTGCTTGTACGTTATTTGTTTTAGTTCCTAATTGTTGTGGTGGCCCTTCTGTGGGTGCACTCTAGTATGTCAGTATCTATCTTGCATGGGAACCCCCCAGATGGGCAGAGTGCTCAACTGGAGTCTCACAACCGCGGAAAAAGAGCGATCCTTCCAGCTGTCTGCCAAATCAGAATATTGAGTTGGTTCTCACCAATAACAAATTCAAGTTGGGAGGAAGCTACTGAAGAGGGTGTGCGGGCCCAAAGAGTTCACCTAGCTTGGATCAAACCATCCTTTTGGTGTCCTGTCACAGAGTGATGGAAAAATAGCGTATTCTGCCTTCTACCAGTAGCATTGTATTTCATTGTTCTGTGCAACCCAGTGCAAGAGAGGAATCTCTGTACAACACCCAAGTCTCTGATGTTTTAGAGGGTGGTCCATGAGGTCCTGATGTTTAGTTGGTGCTATGTACTGTGAGTCAGTAGTCCCCTGCTTCAGGAAGCTCTGTGATTTAATCATGCATTCACCAATGGATCTTCTTTCCAGGGCTCTTATTGGACAATAGATACATGTCCAGATATATCTCGCAAGAGGCGGCATCCTCCAGATGATGACGTGAGTGTTTTTCTTTCCAGACAGCATGGAGCAGGGTGGGAATTCCCTTGTTGTTCCAAGGAGCCCTTCCAGCACCAGAGCATGGTAGTGTTTTGGGGGCAGGGTGTACAGATGGGGAGACAAAGGCCAGGAATGAATGAACCAGAGTGTTTGTCCTGCTGATTGGCTGTTGTTGCTGCTATTCAGTAGCAAAGTTAATCTTGTGTAAAGTCCCTTATCCTGACTTTTCAGTGACTAAGGCCCAGTCCTCCTCCTTTTTTAAGGCATGAACTTCTACAGCGGGGGAGCTGGCTTCCCATCTGCAGTTTCACTTCTCCATCTGTTTTTGATTTCTGATCCTTTCCTTTTCTCTTTCTTCCCCATCCACAGATACCGCAAGACTCCCCAGAGCAAGAGGCAAGTAAAAGCCCCCGAGGGGCTGTTCCAGTCAGCACAGAAGCCTCTTTGCCACCCGAGGCCACCCCTCAGATGTCGATCCAGAGCACCACCCCCATTGCCAACTACAGTCAGGTGAGCAGCAGAGGGAAAGATAAAGTGGGAGGAACAGCACGGGGGAGGATGCATGAATGGAAAAGTGAAGTGGTGAGGAGAGAAAATTGTGAAAATTGTGATATAGAGGCAAAAATAAGAAGGGCAGCTGCTGAAACTGCAGAGATAGAAAATAAGGAGGAAGTGAATTTTAGCAAAGGGCTGGATGGGGATAAGGATAAAGGCATAATGGTATTAGATAGCTGAAGAAAATGCTGGAGCCATTGGGCTGCAGAGGGAGGGCGGTGGTTGGTATTCCCCAAGGAAAATGGCATTTGGGAAGATTTGCTGGGGGATGAGCTAAGTGATATGGGATATCAGTGCATGTTCTATATGTATCTAGTCTCTGGATCTCTGTCTCAAGTTACAAGAACTAGTACAAGCTAAAGGCCTTATTTCTTGCTCCCTTAGCAGGGTGCAGGGCCTGTGGATGTTGCCTCTACTGTAGCAGGGGGGCAGGGCCGTGAAGGGGCCGATGTGCCACCCCCACTGTACAGTGCCAACCATGACTTCAAGTTCTCCTACTCTGAGATCAACTTCCAGGATCTTAGCTGGTCCTTCCGAAATCTCTACAAATCCATGCTGGAGAAATCATCTTCCTCTCAGCACGGTGAGTAACTACATGCGTCATGTGGGGTGGGCAGGTATCTGCCCACACAGTCTTGTCCATTTGGCATCTCTCAGATCTTTCCTCATTTAGGAGCCTGTGCAAACAGACGTTCCTTCTTTGGCATGCTGTAATTACTTCTGGCAGGAGCAGATAAGAAATCTGCACGTCCTTTATCTATTGCTCCCCCTAGTTCTCTTAGAATAAAGAGGATCGTGATTTAAAAATACCTTTTGTTGATACAAATGCAAGTACTGAAATGGCAGAAACTGAGAGGAATGAAGTCCCGAAGAAAAGCGTGTCGGAGAAATATTCACAGTTTCTCGGGCTAGAAACCGTAAGAGGGAGGGGATTATTGCATGTGGATTTTCTCCAGGGGAGTGGAAAGTCATCATTGCTCAGATCTGTTAAAACTAGGTTTGTACAACACCTTGGAGAACTGTGCTTCTTGGTTTGAGAGCACGGATGACAGAGCCCCCAACTCTATTCATAGCTTGCATTTCTGGGATTGAGGAAGCAGCCACCAGAGGGCAGAATCGCTACAGGGATGAGATGTCCACGGAAAACACTTCAGAAAAGCCTGCAGTTCTTCCTGCCTTTGAAAACTCTTCTAAATACTAATCTGGAGTAAAAAGCACTATGTTATTACATGAGCCTCTCATCTGTGCTGTCAGCCATCACGCAGTGCAGGCAAAGTTTGCCACTCTAGGAGGAGCCTCCTGAGCTTGTAGCTTACGTGAAATAAAAATTTATATACTTCTACTGCTTTCAGCATGCTGGCACATGAGATTCCTGATAGGAACGTGTGAGGTGTTGAAGGATGAGCAAGCTACAAAAATGTAGAGAAGAACCTTGAGTTGCTGTGTTCTGTATTTACAAACGTAGTGGTAGTCTGTTGTTTTTTCCCCTCCAAGTCTTAGGCTGTAAGGCACTCTAGGAAAACATGCAGGTTTTGAGGAAATTTTGTTGGTAACTTTGGAGTCACGATGGCAGTATTCCACTAGTAGAAAGCTCTGGTCCTGAATCTAGGCTTGATCTTGAATCTAGTAAAAACCTGAGGCTTGCTTGCAGATGGTCAGGTAAGGGTGCTCAAAGTCAGACTTGAGTAGCTCAGGTTAATGTCATGTAGTGCCCCTGTGATTTTTTTCACAGAGGTTCCACAATGTGTGGGGAGAATGATCCAGGGACGCAGACATAAGATATGCTGAGCTCCTGGTATTATTCCTGGGGAATAATGGAGAACACCTGATGCTCTGCATCAGGGGATGCCTGAAATACAGGAAGATAGAAGTGACACACCCAATAAGTCAGGAGGAATGAAAGTCATGAAGGAGCCCTGATGTGTACAATGTGGTCTGTGTACAAAAGCAGAGCCATTTATGTGTGTGAGAAAAATTGGGAAGATTCCTGACCAAGCTGCTTATAGAAGGGGACTGAATGGAGCCCTTGGAAACAGCAAGTGAGATGTATTAAGTTATCTCTTTTCTAAATGTTTTGTTGTTTAAGTTTGCTTAGTGGTCATTTATGGAAAAACAACATGTGCATGACATTTCAGGAGAGCATGAGTTACTTTGGCAAATGTAGGACAAATCCAAGGAGGAATTTGAGTACCTGACTGTACTAAAATCCTGCTGGGTCTTTGCTGTAGAGCCTTTTGTTTTGAACAGAGTCTGGAGTGCAGCAAGTGCATAATTGCACAGGTCGTGGTTGTTGGCAGCCAGCAGAGGGAACTCCAAAAGTTTCATAAATAGCGGGATGAGCAGTGTGAAATTAGAGATGGATAATGTAAGCAGAGGTCGGATTCAGGCTGCTCTTAAAGCTCCCTCCTCTTTTGTTTACTTGGCAGGTTTCTCTTCACTCCTTGGTGACATGCAGCCCTCCAACCACAATTATTATATGTACCAGCAGCAGCAGCAGCAAGGCCCATCCTCGGTGGGTGCTGCTCCCCCACTCCACACTCCAACCCCAGAGGGTTGCCCATCCCAAGGGGGAAAGCAGCAGGGTGGTGAGGGTTATGGCCCTCCACCAGTGATGTCCATGCACCCGCCCCCGATGCAGCATGGAGGCTACCACCAGCATCAGCAACATCACCCGCACTCCCACCCACAGCAGCAGCCACACCAGCACCAGCAGCAGCAGCAGTCACAGGCTTCAATCAACAGTCCTGGCTTTGGTGAGTCGGGGCAATAGAAAGCACAGCAGGGAAAATGGGAGCAGTGGGGAGCCCCCAGACAGAAATTCCACAAGTGAGCTTTCCCTAGGTAAAGCTCAGGTGTGCCTGATTGTGCCTAGATTGTGCGTAGAAAATGGGTGAAAACCAGTTAAGGTTGAAATCTGAGAGGGAAATTACCTCTCTACTGAAGGAATGGAGGATACATCCACCCTGGGTTTGGGATTCTGTTTAGAGATGCAGGATAAAGTCAAGGCCTCAGTGAGAAAGGAGGTGCCATCCCTGGTCTTCCATCAGAAGAAGGATTTCTAGCTACTGTATCAGCAGGCTCTTTGGTTGAGAGGGGCCTATCTTTTCCTATTGAGGGGTGGAGGGAAAGGGCAATCTGCATTGAAATAATCTTGTCCCTGTTTCATTCCAGCGTTTCCCCCTGATTGGTGCTCCAACATTGATTCCCTGAAGGAAAGCTTCAAGATGGTAAACCGGCTGAACTGGTCTAGCATTGAGCACTCCCAATTCTCAGGTCAGTGTTGGCCTAGTGACTAGAGTTAGTGACTCAGTGGTTAGGGCTGTAGTCTAGAACATGTGAGTGCTGTGTCAAGATCTTTTTTTCAGTGTATCTGTGTCAAATCCATTGTTTTCTCAGACTCACCGTATTTCTAAAATGAGGTGTCCTACTTCATGGGTTCTGTTAAAGATCCTGAACCACTTGAATGAATACTGCAGGAATTTAGGGCAGGGGGAATTAATTCATAAAATTATGGCAGAAAGCTGAGATTTTCCCCTCCAACTCTCCCCTCCCTCACCTGAGTCAGTGAGACAGCATCCTTAGATATGGAGCTTTCCAGGCATTTTGTGATATATTTGAAACAATGAAGTTGGGTTTGTGAAGAGGAGGTAGGATTTAGGAACAGAAGACAGAAACTCTTTCCATGGAAGACCACAGTGTGACTACTGTCTTTGACATTGTCCCTTGTCCCCCACAGAGCTGATGGAGAGTCTGCGCCAGGCTGAGCGGAAGAACTGGACGCTGGATCAACATCATATTGCCAACCTCTGTGACTCCCTTAATCACTTCCTTACCCAAACTGGTCAACTCCCTCATCTGGTTGGCCCACAGCAGCCCCCTCGAATCTCTGATTCTTGTGCCCTGAACAGTGGCAAACAGGAGCAATCCATGAACCAAGGTAACTAGGAGGAGACTAAAATGTTATGTAAATGAAGGCCCAATTCTGTGAATATCCTAAATTACTTGCAGTCTTGCCAGGCAATGTAGCCCTGAGCAACTCAGAGCTAGGCTGTCAGAGGTGTTCATAGCAGCTCAGCTTTCTCTGGCTTTAAAGAATTGGGTTGTCCTATGCCTGTGGCCTGGACTGACTGCTGTTATTTGATGCATACAGTTGACAGGCAACCAACCTATTCAGGCAGAAATATATTTAAAAGGTAAACGCATTGAAGGAGAAGGGATTGATATTTTTTGTAAGTGACCAACAGAAAGAAATGGCCAAGTAGAGAGGTTGCTATTCCAGATGGCATGAAATGTAATGGAGAAAGCACTTGCACACATGTTACAAGGAGTAGGAAGATGCACTCTGAGGAGAGCACAGGGGATATCATGGTCTTGATGGAACTGTGACAGTGTGTGTCATCTAGTACTGAACTAAGTGGATGATATTGAGCCAGCTTGTGGTGTTTCTGGATGAAAATTTTCTTCTTTTACAATAATAGAGAAACTCCTGCTGGTTCCAAGAACAAGATCCCAGATCAAGCTATAGCTTGCAGTTAGGACCCAACAGCTGAACATCTCCTCAGTATCCCGTGGGTCTGAGTGAGTTGCTCTGTGGCTGAGCTGCCACCAGTCAGGGCCAAGACTGCTGACCAGAACATTAACAGTTGTTTTTGTTTTGTTTTGTTTTTTTACCTCATTTCCTTTCACAGTGAACTCCTATGGTCAGCCCCAGCCTCCCCATCTCTTCTCCGGGCCATCTCCTATGTACCAGATTTCCACCCAGGACTCTCCAGGATATAATCGCCCAGGTAAGGAATGACAATTAGGCGTATTATACCAATGAACATTAAAGAACTGGTTTGCAACCCCTTTGTGTGTTTCTCCCAAAGCTCTTAGTAATCAAATGGAGCACTGCAGGTAGGGAGAGAGGCTGAACTGCAAAAAAACCCTCCATTTAGGGTTCTGCCATAGCTTCGGGAAGGTTTAGGGTGTCAGTGGCCTGGTTTCTTTCACTTCATATGAACAGTCTCCTAGCTCAGCCTCACCCTCAGTTGGTTCCTTGAAGGCACTTTACATGAGAAGCTTCTGTTGATGAAGTCCTTTGTGCTCTATCAGCAGTCAGCTGGGAGGAAAGTAAAGGAGGATGAAACTTAACTTGTGTAGAAGATGCTGTGGAGAATTTCACAGCAGACTACCTACAGACATTGGTAGGTGCTGTGTGACAAAGAAATTGATGCCAGTAGTGTTCTTGCTTGTTAGACTATTGGAAGGGAGAAGGCCCAAACCACTTTGGGTTTCTTTTGCCCAAGAGCCCCCTGTGAAAAAGCATGTAGTTCTTTATTCTAACTGTTCTCTTTCCTTTTTCTTTTTTCCTGTTTTTGGCTCAGCTCATCATCTGGTCCCCCGGCCTCCAGGACCTCCTCCAGGCGCCAATGAGGAAATCCCCGATGATTTCGACTGGGACTTGATCACCTAGCGAGTTACAGACTTGATAGCCCGTCCTTTGTGAGGGACGTGGGAGGGGAGGGAGACATGGGGTCAATGGTGTCAGCACTGCCCTCCCCAGCCTCCCTGCCTTGCCTGTACATAGATATATATTCTCTATCTCCGCCAGAGAAGCCACCGCAAGATGCTGCCGAAGATAATCCTTCCTTGCGTCCTGTTTTATCTTCTTTTCTTCTTTTGTTTATTATTGTTATTGTTATTATTATTATTATTATTACCAATAATTGAGCACAGCCCTCCCCCTCCTCTGGTGGCCTCGGACGCATTGGATCAGCTCTTTCATGTTGCGTAGTGCCCTGTGGAGGGCGGAAAGATGGGTCCTTGGTGCCATGAAAAGACCTTGGAAGGCTGAATCCTCGAGTGCATCTTTCTCTGCCTCCGTCATTTTGCGTTTAACAATCCCTCTTTCCCTTCAAGGTGGCCGGTGAATCTGTCGTATTGGCTACTGGAGTGAGAGAGCCTAGTGGACCCTGGGAGCCTGTAGTTATGTTGTTTCGTAAATGTTGTAAAGGTCGGGGGCTGAAGGGACACTGGAGGGGTGATCTTAGCTCTGTGAACTTTGTCGCACCAGCAGGAACAGCGAGGAAATCAGTGGTGCTCCCAAGTACAAAGAGAAGGTAATCCCTGAGGTAGGGAGAGATAAGCTGAGCTGGGAGGGCAGACCTGAGTTTGGAGAAAGGACAATGTGGCAGAGATGGTATTTTAGCAGTGAAGTTGGGTTTCACAATGCGGTGCCATCTGTGAAGACAGAGAGATTTTGAAGGGAATCCTGATCATTTCCTACACTGCTTTTTGCAGTCTCCGGGTGAAGCTTACATACCCGTCAGGTAAAAGGAGCAGTCAGGGGTCTCACGTGATTCAGAAAATTCTGTTCCCCAGAGCTTTTAATTTCACCCCCTATCCCTTCAAGCTCTTCTTCAAAATATGTAGTGAGGCTCTTACTTGCATATGCAAATTTGGAAATTTCCTCCCATCAGTATTTGTCCAATTGTTATTTGGCCCTCCGCCCCTCAGATTTCTTTGGAGACTGTCCTTGCCTGTGTTTTGAGAGTGCCAGCAGCAGGAGCCTTGTTGGGTAGGTGCATGTCCTCTCTCAGGGGTTCCCACTTGGTGAACGGGCTCGTGGTGGGCAGATGAAGCTGCTGCACAAAGTGGGGGGGGAACTGAGGGACTGCTGGTCAAGGGCTGGACCCTCTGGTCAGGTTCCGGGAGGCCCTCACAAGCGGTTTTTGTAAGAAGGGCATTAGAAGAGAGAGGATGAAGCAGGGCAGGCTTTTAAACCGAACAGCCGAAGAGTGTAGTATAAAAGGGAGGTGGGTGGGTCAGACCTCTTGCAGTTCGGCTGGAGAGATGACAGAACCTGGTGTAAATCCTTAAGGATGAGTTTTGTCAGCATTTGCAAATCAGGAAGGTGGAAAAGGTGCAGGAGCAGGAGTGAGTGTTGAAATGCCTCCTCCCCAAAGCTATGACCTGTGTTCCCCTTTTTTTCTGGTATGGCTCTGTTCTGTCAAACCTCTTGTTTTCTCTTAATATTTTGTAAAGCGTCCCCCCAGCCCTTATTCCCTGTTTACCAGTGAAAGGAACAAACATGGAAATAGACTATCATGGCCACTTGACAGACCTGGGGCAGGGGAGTAAAATAATAACCTCTACTCTGACTGTGGGAAGGTGGGGAACTGCCATTGCTTTTTCAATTTGCTGTAGGGATAAACCAGTTGGAAATTGGATCTTTGTCAGGGAGGTGGACAGAGTCTTGTTGTATCGGGAGGGGGGAACAACACTTTTTTTTCTTTTTTTTTCTTTTTTTCTTTCTTTTTTTCATTTTTTTTCTTCTTTTTGGTTTCTTTTTTTTGTTTTGTTTTAAGTGTGTGTTTGGGGGGCAGTTCGTCATTGAGTATTTCCAAGAGAAATGAGGAATCCCAGACAGCTTCAACATGGAGTCAGCTGGTATCTCTGCTGATTCAGGATGGGAATAATACATCTTGGAAGCATGTATGATAGGTTTCTGTGGGAAGTGGCACCAGAGATAACCCATGGCAGGTGCCAGTTTGTGCTTTGCAAAGGACATTAGTGAGAGCCGGCCCTGTGGAAGTCTGAAAACAGCACCAGAAGAAAAACAAACCAAGATGGCTCCTTCTGCTTATCCAAGTGCTCCTCATTTGCATATTTGCATCATTTGCGTATTAAGTTGTGCCTCATTTGCATATGTAAATACATGCCGGTCAGTGTGCAAATTAGCCTCGTTCCTCTGCCCCTGAAATAAATGTGCGTTGTTAGTGCGTGGAAAGACATCAGTGGGGTGGGTGGCACTGGCCTGCAGGGAGGGGAGGGGGGCCAGCCTGGCCTGGAGGAGGGTCCTGCAGGCCCCTCTAGCCCGGTGTGGTCCCCCCCTGCCCAGCCTTCGTGTCAGTGGTCAGGGAGAGAGGGGCGTGGTTTCACGAGTTTATTTTTGTGCATGCTTTCTTAATAAAAAGAAAAAGTGAATGTTTATGGTTTAACTCTTTTGGTGCCAGTATTGATTTTCTTTCCCAGCGGCGCCTGTCAGGTTGGCTCAGCTCCCACCTGCTTACCTTAGAATTTGTGTGTTGACATGGCTAAATGAACCTGTATGTACTTTAGACAGAGACTTTTTTATAGTGTTGAGAGAAAGAGTTGAAAGTTCTCCCAGATAACTGTTCTCGGGGCACTGAGATCTGCAAGTCTTTCAACTCGTGCTCACCAGAAAGGCAGACTGAAAACTCTACCAAAGTTTGGTGGCTGTTGGTCGTACCACGTGTTGACCTTTCCCTTTTAAGGAAGGAGTAACACAAAAAGCAGATTTTAAACTGCTTCCATAGTAAATGTATTACCACTTTTCAGGACCAGAGAATGTTTACTCTTGGGAACACCCCAAATAGCCTGACTGGATGAAATTTTTATCTTCCTCTGCCAGAAGGAGAGGAGAAGCACATTTCTCTTGTAAAGAGAGCATGATGTGACTGAGCCCCAGTGTGCTCGTTCCCCACCTTCCTGAGGTCAGACTGGAGGTTATCACTTCTCCATTCCAGGGTTTTGCCAAATGACTGGTAGTCCAGCAGTCACCTAATCTGGATCATCAGTGACTACAATTACTCAAATTATGTGCGTGTGCCATCTTAAAATGCAGGAAGTACATTTGGATAATCTCAAACTACTTCCTAAAAGGAGTATTTGGGACTCTGGTGGTGGAGAGAGTGTTGGGGAGGCAGCAAGTGTGCACATGTTAATGAACATTGGTACGGCACGTGCATCGGACCAGTTACAGTGATGTACTTCCAGTCAGTTCAGTGCAGCTGCCTGGGGCAAGTGCTGCTCTAAGACATGGCTGTAAAGAAACGCAACTTTACCCTCTAGGGGAATCTTCAGATATTCCCTCACACACCTCGGGCCCCAAGTAGAGACAAAGGAGAGGAAAGATATGATGACATTCTGAGGAGAGACATCAAAGTGAGTTTTATCTGTAGTTTATCAGAGACAGGAGATGTAAAACACAGACATAAGGAAATAACATTCTCATCTCAATTCAGAGGTTCAACTACGTGATCCCACCACATTCTGCAGCCCTGCTGTCTTCTTTAAGGGTTAAAATACTCTCTTCTGCTTCACCAGAGTCTTTCCTTGCTCTTGGTCCTTCCAGATTCCCATCTCTAGAGTAGGATGTAAAGGGGTCATGATCTGAACCATAGAGTGTCCTGGGTGTGGAGTTGCAGGCTAGTGAAATGTGTTGGAGCAAAAACAGCTGTTAAACAGTGATTGATGTGCAGGGCCATAGCTTGGTCTTTCTGCAGTGGTGAGAGGAGGTCCTGCATTACACTGTGCTGCTAACGTTCTTGTCTGCTGAAGTCTGGCCTCTGTGAAGGGTTGAACATGTGAGTTCATCACTAAAGGCACCTTCCAAGATTCCTTGCACTGATTGCCGTACCTTTGCCCTGAAGTCCCGTCCCACAAAAACATAGAGCAGGGGGTTGATGCAGCTGTTTGCATAGGCAAGTGCTGTAGAGAGGTGATCCCACAGGATCAGTGGCTCCGTCAGTCCTGTTCTAAGACTAGGTACAAGGGAGAGAATCCCAACTACATGGTAGGGAGCCCAGCAGATGAAGAACGCAGCTACCACGAGCACAATTGTTCGCAGCATCTTGTTGCGCGGTTTGCTGAACTGATTTGCGTGTGTTCTGAAAACGATAAGGACGTAGCAAACTGCCATTATGCCAAAGGGGAGCACAAAGCCAAAGACAACCCTAGTGATGTTTATTACCACTAAGGCAAGGGGTACAGAATAGTCACCTTCATTGGTATTTCCCAACACGTCGTTACCACTGTAGGCTAAAAGTGAGTATTCTTCCCATGACTCATTTACAGGCTCATTTATATAATCGAGCACCTCATCATCTCCAAAACTGTACCCACACTCAGTTTTGCCATCATAAGTGCTTGTCTCTCGGTAGTAGAAGACAGGACAGCAGAAAACAAAGGCCAGGATCCAAATGCCACTGCATATTAGTGATATAAATTTCACTGTTCGGTGGTTTTGACACCAGACAGGTTTCATGACAAGGACGCAGCGGTCGATGCTGATGGCCACGAGTAGGAAGACACTAGCAAACATGGTGAAGATTATGACTGATGGAATGACTTTGCAGAGGAACCAACCATATGGCCAGTGTTCATGGAGGGCCAGGTGAGCAATGAAAAATGGCAAGGACAAGCAGCACATGATGTCAGCCACAGCAAGGTTTAGGAACCACACAGTGTTCACAGACCTTTTCATTTTCAGACCAGCTACCCAGATTACCAGTCCATTGCCTGGGATACCTATGATGAAAACGATGGTGAAGATAGCAATGGAGACAATTGATACTGATGCATGATATACAGCAGCCTGTTCCTCTGAACTGCTATTGCCCAGGAGTTGAGGCATTCTGCAGCTACAAAACACAAAGAAAATTAGTAGCAATTCACATTCTCCTCCCCAAAATCTTCTCTTAGTCTTTCTTGAAGCATCCTGAGTCAGGTGACAGTACAGAGCTGTGAGGGTACAAAGTCACTGGTCTATACAAGTTTGGGTTAAAGGCTTACTAATGTGACCATGGTACACCTTCATCGTTCTCGTGGTGGCTAAGCTACATAAGCCCCGCTATTCAAACAGCTGTATGCACTTACATTCTCCTATCTCTGTCACCCCCTTTGATATCTGGTTCTTTTTAGTCTCCAAAGTGGAGCTCTCTATTCACATGGCCGTGCTGTCCTCAGGTGTTTCCTGATTGCCTTCCTGCTTTGATTACACTTCTCAGAAAGGGAAATCCCTGTTTTTAAGTCCTGTTCCCTTTAAAACAAGCAATTTCCTCAGGCATAACCAGTGAAATACATTTAGTCTAAGAAAGCAGTGCTTGTCTTTAGGAAATAACCCCGCTCTGCTTTCTGGACATTGTAAATAGGATGCATAAGACAGCAACTCTGTTGCTAAGGGGTATTTTAGGGAAGTCTCAGTAACTGCTTCCTTCTCCCTTGCTTGCATTCTGACCCATCTGGTTCCTTGGAAAGCTGGTCTTGACGAGGAGAAAGGCAAGAAATTAATTGTTTAAGGTTCTATGAAAGGTGAGAAATGAACGGCTTAAGAACAGACAGAGATTTATTTGTAGAAATAAAAATGAAAATACAGAGTGATAGCAGTAAGGTTCTTGAGCCATTTTAGTTATAAGAGGTGCCTTATTGCAAGACAATGAAGCTGAGCAACCATGAGTGACATTTTAAAACTATAAGAGTAGTAGAGGAGCAATGTTAATTGCTCAATTATTCTTGGACTTAGATATTAGTAAATTTAGAAAGGAAAGGAAAACTAACAAAGCCAAGACAGAACTGAGAAAAAGAGCCCAATCTTCATCCTTCAGGTATTAATAGAATTGACTATAAAATGCCCGTTAACTAAATCCTTGCTGAATCAATGAAAGCAGTTGTGTTGCTGAAATGTCCCTAAAAGGGTACTAAAATGCAAGGAAGCTGCATAGTTAAGAGCTGAGTACAGCCTGCAGAAGCAACTGAGAAGACATGAATAACAGAACTGACCCTCTTTTAACCTCTGTTATGTGAGTACTTGAATGACAGTCAGGGACTGTTGTGCAGGACTAAATATCAATATTTTTTAAAAAATTTAATTCAAATCATCAATCTCTTTCTTGCATAACATATAGTCTAAATGTGGAGCGATGTGTAAGTGTTAGAACTGCTTCACAGGGAAGAAAATTAGATCGTAATTCACCAGTTTCTGGTAATAACTGCTAAGAAGTTTTAGATGAGGGTGACCTGCAAGTAAAGCTATGAAAGAAGCCTCTGGAAGACTTAACTTAAAGCTGGAGTCCTAACTTAAAATTCTAGCAAGTTTATTCCATTTCCTGTGGTCTTGCTGATACATGCAGAAGTGACTTTTACAGGGACAACTGGAGAACAGTGCTGCAAGAGCTGAATCTTGCTGCCCCTCCATATAGCTACAGAAAATGGTGTGAAGGGGATACGGAATCAAGGAATGCTCTAAAGACAGTAATGCAAGTCCTACTCCAAAGTAAACGGAGAGATGAATCAATATGAAGATACTGCCCACTCTATGTTTTCAAGAGTGCTGAAAGGGCTGGAATGTTGTTCAAAAATGGAAGAGGGAACTGAAAGAGAGAGAGAGGTTTTCAGGAGTGTATAATAATAAATTGCAAGTAGAAGAGGAAAGCAGCTTATGATACCTACCTGAGTGAAGTTATTTCAGTGTGTCAGGGAGCAAGTACCAGTCCTGTCTCTGGAGTTACTGATAAAAGAAACTCACATGACATTTTAGGAACTGCTTGTTGTTTCCTGTATGTGTGTGCCAAGTGTATTCTTTCACCCTGATGGAAAGGCTTCAAATGACTCACATTTGAAGTTTTAGATATCATCTGCTCTTTAAATAAACAGTCAAACCAAAAGAAGTTGTCCTGATACTGCCAAAATAAAATAGTGTCCTAAATAAAACATTAATAGAAAGCAAAGGAATAATGTGCCCAGACCTATACTTTACTAGAGTTTCTGTAAGACAACTGAATGACATCTTGCCTGTTGGCATAGTACTGACATTTGCTTGATATAATTCATAATTCCAAACTCTGCCATGTCACTGTCAAATGTCTGACCTGTTGTCTTGTAGCCACTTCCACGTTTTATCAGATCAGCACATTCATCTAGTTAATCCCATTTTTCTAGGATTCATGTCAATCCAGATCAGCTTCTGTCCCAGCTTGAGACAGCTTAAAACATTGTATTCAGCAAACCATGATTGGTGATGTCAAAGGAATTTTAATCTGACTTTTACCTTTCCGGGTATTTAAACTCTATTTTTTAAGAAGGAACTTGTCTGACGGGAAGTTAGAAGTGGTTAGCAGAAATGCTGATTGCACAAAATGTGGCAAGACAGTAAGAATGAAAGACCTCTAGAACAAGGCATTTCAAATGTTTTAGCAAAGGGGGTTCCGTTTGCCCCTCACAATTTGGCAAATCAAGACTTCTAGCAGAAATGACAAAGCCCAGGCATTCAAAAATCAGCCTCAGTATTTTGGTTTTGGTCTGCAAAAGGAACCATGACAGAGCAAAGTTCTGCTCCTGAGCATGTCTCCATGAAACCCATAAGTGCTGCCTCCAGCACAAAAACCATGAAACCAGAAACCAAAAGACAGGGGAGGGCTGGGCTGTACCCCCAAGGATAGACAGGCAGTCTGCCAGAGAAATTTCTCTATCTGTGTCGTAGTCTCGGCTGCCATTCTTCCTGCAGGACCCCTCTGACCCAGACAGGCAGTGCTGATAAGAGGTGACTCTTATGGGCTCCTGTTGGCCAAGGGACACACAGCCTGGTCACCACCATGGGACTTGCTAGCTCTAGTCAAACTCTACTTTGCAAGGAGGTCCTTCTCCACCAGTTTTGATCCTCCAGGTTAAAACCTCTCTAAGCTTTGGTGTTAATCCCAAATTACCACATTGCATTTTCTTATCTTCTGGCTCTCTCCATTTCCCTTATGATATACAGACTGAGCCAGCTGAGAAAGGCTCTAATTCACAGAATCACAGATTAGTTGAAGCTGGAAGGCTGTCTGGAGACTGTCTAGTGCAACCCCACTGCTCAAAGCTGGGTCAGCTAGACCAGATTGCCAAGGACTGTGTCCAGTTATGTCTGGGTATCTCCATAGAAGGAGATTCCACAAAGTCTCCAGGGAAATCTGTTCAATCACCCTCACAGCAGAAAACTCTCTGGCCTCTTGTCCTGTCACCAAGCTCCACAGGGAAAAGTCTGTCTCCATCTCCATTAAATACTCCCATCAGACAGATGAAAAAAATCCCCCTAAGCCTTCTCTCTTCTCCCCAGGTTGGATGGGGCATTTAGCAACCTGGTCTAGTGGGAGACGTCCCTGCTCACTGCAGGGGGGTTGGAACTAGGTGATCTTTAATGTCCCTTCCAACCCAAACCATCCTATGATTCTCTTCTCCAAGCTGAGCAGTTCCATCTCTCTCAGCCTCTCCTTGCATTACAGCTGTACCAGTGCCTTAATTGCCTTAGTGGCTCTCCACAAGTTTCACTCCAGTATATCCACGTCTCTGTTGTAGTGAGGAGCCAAGAATTGGACCCAGTACTCTAGATGTGGCCTCACCAGTGATGAGTAGAGGGGAAGGACCACCTCCCTTTACCTGCTGGCAACACTCCTCCTAATCCAGCCCTGGCAGTTATTTGCATTCTTTTCTACAAGGGCATATTGGCGGCTTATGTTCAACTTTCTATCCACCAGGACCACAACATCATCAGTCTCTGCAAAGCTGCTTTCCAGGTGCTCATCCCCCAGCATGCATTAGTGCATGGGGTTGTTCCTCCCCAGGACTTTCCACCTCTCCTTGAACTTCATGAGGTTCCTGTCTGCCCAGTTCTCCGGGATGTCCGGGTTCCTCTGAATGGTGGCCCAGACACCTGGTGCTTCAGCCACTCACACCACTTCTGTATAATCTGCAAACTTGTTGAGAGTGCACGTTACTTCATCATCCAGGTCATTAATGAAGAGTTAAACAGTACTGGAACCAGTGTCAGCTGCAGCTGGACACCACTAGTGACTGGTCTACAGATGGACAAAGTTATCTGATCACTACTCTCTGAGCTCAACAGTTCAGCCACTACCCAGTCCACCTCACTGCTTGCCTAGCCCATATGCCATCAGCTTCTCTGTGAGAATGTTCCTCTTGAAGTTAATCTAAATGTACAGACTCAACCAGCCAGCACAAGTTGGCTAAAACCGTAATGCAAGTTACCATGTATATTGCCATTTCAGGTTTGTTACTACAAAACTGACTGGTCCATCAGTTACTAAACAGTTACACACATATGTAATTCCAAAAACGTGATCAGCGTATTTACAAAAGCCTCCCTCTTGCAAGAGTATGCAGGTTGTCTCTGAAACACTTTGGCAAGAATGGAGAATTCCACTTTTATTTCATATTTCTTCCATTTCTGCAGTTCTCGAAAGCTTTGCAGCCCCCCTCTGAACTACCATTTATTTCTCTGCAGGTGGGGTGTCTAGCTGGCTATGATCTTCCACAGACTTTGAATATACCTTGTGTATATGGCAAACTGATGTTCCTAAAACATCTATCTGAAGCTCTCACAATAACTGGCACACCTGTGTCTCTGGAAGGCACACTGCAGTGGTTTGGTGGCCAGGCCTTGCTAAGTACTTGCTTTCCTCTTCACAACTGTGCATTTAGGGACTCTCCAGTAACATGGAATATCCACAAGGTTGCTCTGGTACTCCCCAGATTGCCCTCTTTAGAAAATTCACTGAATGACTCCAGGGCATTTCTTTACAGTGCTGAGTAAGCTCAGGTAAGCACAAGCTTTGGAAACCAAGCAGGAAACAAAGCCTGGCAAAAGTCGTACCAACATAAAACCTACATAATCAAAAAAATAGCCCTTCACAATAAGAGGGTCTCATTACTGGCTGAGTGTTTGGGTTAGTTTTGTCAGTGAAAGAAACACCATTTGAAATAGTATATGGTCTGTTTTGAAAAAATGCTTATAACTTTTAAGTTATCTAAAGAGTCATTTTGCGGGACTGGTTTCCCCTGTACCTTCTGTGCAGAAAATTCCAAATGTTGGGTACAATGAAGTAGATTCCTGGACAATGCCTTATTTTTTCTTAAACAGGCAAAGCAAAAGCCCAAATGATTCTTTTGCATGGTTTATTATGAGGCCACCTACAGATTGACATGAACAGTGCATTTTACCCTACTTGCACACCTCACGATTGTACATTGTGGAGTTCCATCCAAGATTTCTCCTGTTCCTTGGTTTGGGTTCATTGAAGATTTCTGTGTGGGAAAAACATGGATCCTTCATTGCTTTCTCAGTCTAATTTTAAATATGTTCTACTTCAAGATTTCAACCTCACTGCCGAATTCTTTAAAAACGAAAAAAAAAGTAAAAAAATTAAAACCTTCAGCTTTTATCAGCAGTGCTTTATAATTTCTTGGTGCAGAGATGCCTGTTTGAACCAGGCAGAAGAATGTTATGTTCTCCGCTGGTTAAATCTCAACGGAAATGGATGCGAGATGTATTCCTGGAGTCCTGGTGCTGCTTGTGAATTTTTCCTCACGTGTCTTACCACAGCTGGCCCTTTGCCACTCTCTCATCCTAGAAGGACCATAGAAGCACTGTAGCACACTGAATGACATCATAGTAAAGAGCTAGGTGAAGTTTAACATTGCTAATTGTGAATCACTGAACTTGGAAAAGCAACTGTAACTACACACACACAGGGATGTACTCCAGATAAGTTATTAGAACTCAAAGAAACAACTTAGCAGTCTCTGCAAGATGTTCTCTGAAAAACTGTGTCAATACACAACTCAGTCCAAAAGGTAAATGTAACAGGAAGCATTCATTGCTTCTTGAATAATGAATGCTGCAGTAGTCCCCGATCTTAAAAAGAATTGTAGAATCAAAAACAATACAGAAAATGATGACTAGACAGCCATTGCTGGGAACGGCTTCTTTTGGTGGACAAGCTAAATAGAATGGTTCACCTTGGAAAAGAGACAGGTGGCAGTATGAGAGACATGAATTCTTATTTGAAAACAAAAATTTCCATTTTTTCATATTGCACAATTAGATTCACAGGGATGATATGGGTAACTAAAGCATAAATAAGTTTTTAAAAAATTAGATGAGTCCACAGAAGACTATAAAATATTGCTAAGAAATGCACTAAATCCCTGGCCCTCAAAGACCTTACACCACAGATTGCTAAGCTACTATACTAGGGAAGTGTAATTCTGTGCTGTTTTATGGGCTTTCTTTAAGTTCTTCTGCAAGATTTACCTCTCATTCACATCTTCACCTTAACTCTGGTCTAACAAGCAGTTTAACACTGGCTCAGTGCAAGGAGGGAGGCTGAGCTGCCTCTTACACACGTTATTGAGTGTGGGTGGCCATGTATTCCTACTGGCTCCTGTGCAGGGTGCATGCAAGGGTTCAGATCTCTCTTCCTGAGCACGTAACTGTCACTTACCAGATCTATGGATCAGCAGCTCAGACTCCCTTTTTTTCTTTCAAATGTTTTCTGCACTGGGCACTGTCAGATGCAATGCTGGGCTAGTTGGATGTTTGGCCTGACAGGATGGCTTGTTTGACTGCTCTGACTGAGTTTTTTTACCATCCTGTTCTACTTAGCTCTGGAAACAGCAAGAAACAAAATTCCAGATGCTGTTTTAGCTCTCCCTGCATTAACTAACGCTATTCCATACCAGAAAAAGAGTATTCCTCAAACTTCCTGTTTCATTTTTTTTTGTTTGTTTCACACTCAGCAATAAACTGTGCTCACTCTGTTCCATGGATAGCAATTAGCTGATGGTATGCCTACCCCTGGCTCTGTGGATGTAAAACCACAGAATCATAGAATCATTAAGGATGGAAAAGTCCTCTGAGATCATTGAATCCAACCTTTGACCGATCACCGCCTTGTCAACTAAACCATGGCACTAAGTGCCACGTCCAGTTGTTCCTTGGACACTTCCAGGGATGGTGACTTCCCTGGACAGGCTGTTCCAATGCTTGACAAGGAATGCTTAGATATGGCTCTATATAATTTTGTAACTTTTCTTATGACTTTTCTTCTGGTTTTCAGAGTAAATGTTTGGTGTTTTAGAGGCTCAGTCACAGGCCACTGCAACACCGGTGTTCATTGAGAAGTCACTATTGAAAGCATGGTTCAAATGCTGCTGTTGCCGATTTTAGGAGCTCTCTAAACACAGAGTAGTTGAGGAAGGAGACAATTTTTATTCTGCGCAGGGTGGAAGGTGGAGGTTTCCATAAATCAAGCACACCAGCTAACAAAACAAAGGAATTAGTGTTCATTGGCTACAAATGACATAGTTCTCTTATTAATTAGCACTCTATCTTCTGTTGGTTAACGATTCTGTGTCTTCTGATGCTAACTGCTCCACATGCCCAGTCTTTCTCTTCTTTTGGGTCAGTGGGTTTCTTGAGTTGGTGGTGTGCAGTGGGCGGCTGTGATCTCCCCCCGCCGGAATACCCTTTCACCCAGTCGGAGCTGATTCAGCGCCGTTGCTGAGTTGTCTTTATTAGTTTCTTCCTTATCTTGGGAGTTCTGCCAAATGTCCTTGTGGCCTGTAAATTCTGCATTCTTTGTGTCCACTAGCAGTGGTACATCCTTCTCCCCAAGCTTTGTTAACCTCCCCCTAGGTCTGAGGTCATTGAAATATGTCGAGCCCTAAACCCTTAACAAGGTAATTCTACCCACAAGTAATTTGTCTTTCTAGCACCTGGACATCGATCAGAGCTTGCTTGTTAGCTGCTCTCGGTTTCACAGATTAAATCTCCCTTGTTGTTGATTAGGCTCGAAAGTATACAAAGATCAAACATCAAAGAACATCCTTTCTTAAGAGAATTTTTACATATTCCATATTTTTGCAACAGTTAGGCAGTACTCCGCTTCACAACCCCCTCATTTCCTGTAACTCTCTGGGCAAACTGCTCATTTTTCTGACCCTTGAGATGTCAGCAGCACTGCTAGTCTTAACTAAATCGATAAATAAACTAGTATGTACACCCTTATTTTTGCCACCTTTTTGGGGAAGCCACACTCCTGAAATTAACCTTTGCGTAGCTGGCATTTTCATCACTTCTAGCAGCAAAACCTGTAGTGTTTTGTGCCACGTTTTCTCTTTGGTTTGCCGTTTGCCACAGGATCCCAGCATCACAGGAAGTCCATGTTCACTCAAAGCCCCAAGTCTGGCCCAGGGCTGCCCCACAAGCAGGTCGCGGTCCGTGTGGCGGCACAGACAGCCCCTCTCCTGCCGCCACCCCTGGGGACGGCGCCCCAAACAAACATGGCCGCGCCAGGCCCGGCGCAGGACCTGCCAGGCTCCAAGATGGCGCCAGAGCCCGCTGCTGTGTCAGAGGCGGCTCCAAGATGGCGCCATTCCGCCCCGGGCCCCGATGCCAGGATCCAAGATGGCTCCCTCCGCTTCTTCGACGTGACTCGCGTCCCGCCCGACCGCCCCCGCGACCCTAGGCGGTGTCTGCCCTCATCAAAGATGGCGGTGGGCAGCGCCGCTGGTCATTAGGCTACCGCCGCTCGCGCCTCGCTGGGGTTCGTGGTCGAGATGGCGGCGGCCGAGCTGGAGTACGAGTCCGTCCTCTGCGTGAAGCCCGATGTCAACGTCTACCGCATCCCGCCTCGCACCTCCAACCGCGGATACAGGTGAGGCAGCGAGCGGCGGCGCCTGCGATCACCCCGGCTCGGCGCTGCCCGGCCCGGCCCGGTCCGGCCCAGCCCAGCCCAGCCCTTGGCCTCAGGGCAGCCAGGGCCCCGAGCGAGGCCCTGGGAAGACGTGTCCCGCGGCCGCGAGCGGGTCTGGCCCGTTCCCTGAGCCCCCGCCGGCCGCTGCTCGGGCGGACCCGCCGCCTCGGTTTCCCTCGTGGAGGCGGTCAGCACCTGAAAGCCGACGCGTGTGCTCCGTGCTGTGGAGGAGCAGGGGCTGCGCTGTCAATCAGGTGCAGGAGGTGAGGGCGCCTGAGCACCTTGCTGTTCCAGGCAGAGCTGACCGTCTCTCCCGGTTTGCTTGATCAGTGGGGATGTGACTGATGTGCTGTAACGGTGCGTTGGCTTTGGCCTGTTCGCTCTGGCAGCAGCGGGCAGGAAGGTGGAAGGAGTTCTGTATGATTTTTAATAAGAGGCTGCAGGACCAGCAGGTAGAAATGCCTTCTCTGATTAGCCCAAAGCAGTGGTGTGTGGTTTTATAAGCTGTGACCGCAGGCCTGCTGGAGAAGGGGATTTGTGTACTCTCTGAACTCGACAGACTGTTGGTGCTGTGGATGTTGGACCAGGCCACGGATGTTTGTTTATAGTTGTAAAATCGTGTAGGTTTTACAGCACCGAGTTTGCCAGAGTTCAGGTATTATTTGGACAATGCTTTCAGGCACATGGTGTGATTCTTGGCGGTGTCCTGTGCAGGGCTGAGAGTTGAACCCTTGTGGGTCCTTTGCAACTCAAAATATTCTATGATTCACTCAGTTGGGGTTTTTTCTCCCTTTCCCTTTTTTTCCTTCGCAAGACTCTGTGGTAAAGAGTTTGATGGGCTAATCAGAACGTATGATGTTTTACTTGGTGTAAGCCAGTGCCTGCCGATTCAGATGTACTTGATATTAGTTTGCAACAACAGGGTAGAATAATGGAGTGGCTTTTCAGCATGCTAATAGTTAATTTTTGGGGTCTTCCTGGTGCTCACAAGTCACTTATTAATCACTTGTGGATTTCCTGTTCAAGTGAGTTTCTGGGCTTCTGTCTCCCCACTTCTGTAGGGTTATAGAGAGTTGATGTTCTTTGGACTGTGTCTGTTTCCCTTTACCCAGAGAGGCCAGTCAAAGTCCCCTGCGTTGATTGGCAGCAACAGAGAGAAGCTGAGACCCCATGTGTTGTCTGGGGAGGGAAGTGGGGTGAGACAGTTGCAGGTGTTGAGAGTTTGGGAGGAGAGACTTCTGCTGAGATGGTTGGGCGGAAGTAGAAGGGTTGATATATGGTCAGTGATCAGCTGCTTGTCCTTTCAGGGCATCTGACTGGAAGCTGGACCATCCAGACTGGACAGGGCGGCTTCGTGTCACCTCCAAAGGCAAAACTGCTTACATAAAACTGGAGGATAAGGTTTCAGGTAAGGGAAAGGCTGTGTCTTGGCAAGACTGCAACTCTGATTGCTGCTTGTGAGCCTGTGTTTCTCAGCCTGCTCAGAGCTGTGTGTGGCAGCCCTGGCCCCATTTAGCAAGAGGTTGCTCTCCTTAACACCTGATTCTTTGTCTGCAGGAGAACTCTTTGCCCAGGCTCCCATAGATCAGTACCCTGGCATTGCAGTTGAGACTGTGGCAGATTCCAGCCGCTACTTCGTCATTCGAATTCAGGATGGGACTGGTGAGTTGAGGGACAATGTATGTGCCAAGTGCTAGGGGTGGAGGAGACTTAGCCTTGTGGAGCTGGGTGTGTGCCAGGTGGATTGGAACTGTGTTGGGAGTGCTGGCAAGGTCGGGTAGTGTGCCTGGAGGGATCAGAAGCTGAGGTAAAGAGAGGAGGTTCTCCCCATTGTACAGAGCCCAGGGGCTGGGAAGGAACATTTGGTTTCTGAGCATGCCCCATGAAGAAGAGTGTATCCTGAAGGCTAGAAAAAGTGAGCTGCCGGTGTCCAACTGCAGCTGTGTCAGAGGGAGGTAGCACAGAGTGATTTAGGAGCAGCGGAAGGATTTCTGAGCGAATGAACCATTTGCAGGGCACCTCCAATGACTCCTCCTATCTCCTTGCTAGGACGAAGTGCTTTTATAGGCATTGGCTTCACGGATCGTGGTGATGCCTTTGACTTCAACGTCTCTTTGCAGGATCACTTCAAGTGAGTTGTGCTTTTCTGGAATGCTGTTTTTCCTCTGGCCTGTAGAACATGGTGGGTGGTGGTGAATGGTCATTCAGCACAGGCTTCCCTGGGATGGTCCTGAAGCCCTGCTCTGGCAAGGGACACTTGAGTGTGCTGCCAGCTGTTGTGCAAGCTGAGAGCCCTGCAGGGCCAGATCTGTAAGTCTTAAGCTTAGGTCCGGTGATTCTCCAGGTGCAGTGTTAGACAGTCTTTTGAATTTGTGGTGATCACAACTTTTTGCTGTACTACACTGGGAGTAGGAATGTAGCAGGTTTGACAAGGCAAGGTAGTTTGGTGGGATGGGGAGAGAAACCACGCATTTTTTTGAAACCCTGCTCTTTTTTGCCACAGGGTCTCATGTCTTCCTCTCTTCTTTTTAGGTGGGTGAAGCAGGAGACCGAGATCTCCAAGGAGTCCCAGGAAGCTGACACACGTCCCAAATTAGATTTAGGATTTAAGGAAGGGCAGACTATCAAACTAAACATTGGGGTAAGCAGACCAGTTTACCCTGCTTCTTTGGATATGCCAGTGGAGACTCTTCTTACATGTCCTTTCTTTTTATACAGAACATGACAACAAAGAAAGGAGGAGCAGCCAAGCCCCGTGCGTCTGGATCAGGTGGCCTAAGCCTGCTGCCACCCCCACCAGGAGGCAAAACTGCAGTCCCTCCTATTCCTCCCCCTTCTTCCACAGCCATTGCCAACCACGTCACACCACCACCTGTGCAGAAATCCGCTAATGCGAGCGGTGCAGGTAAACATGAGCACAGAGCAAATGCAGTCAGGCACCGGTAGGTGCTTAGAGAGAACTGACATCTATCTGCTGCAGCAAACCCATGTTCAGCCTCGTCCTAGCAGTGCCTTGTGAGACATGGTGTGTCCCTGCTCTCTTTGGCAGCTCTGGTGCCCCAGTGCAAGAAAGACATGGGCCTGTTAACCCGGGTCCTGAGGAAGGCCATGGAAATGGTCAGAAGGCTGGGACACCTCTTCTGTGAAGAAGGGCTGAGAGGGTTGGAGTTGTTCAGCCTGGAGAGGACATGGCTCTGGGGAGACCTCATTGTGGCCTTTCAATATATAAAGGAATCTTGTAAGAAAGATGAAGACTTTTTGCTAGGGTCTGGAGTGACAGGATGAGGGCTAAAAGCTTAAACTGAAGGAAGGTAGGTTTAGATTAGATATCAGGAATTTACAGTGAGGATGGTGAGACTCTGTAACAGATTGCCCTGAAAAGCTGGGTACCCCTTCACTGGAAGATTTCAAAGGCGAGATCGGGGAGGGCTTTGAGCAATGTGATTTAGTGAAAGGTGTCCGTGCTCATGGCACGGCAGTTGGACTGGATGAGCTTTGAAGGTTCCTTCCAATCTAAACCATCCTGTGATTCTATAACAAAGAGGTTGCTGCAGTCTTCTGGAGGCTGTACTAAAAATGTGACCATGTAGAGGTGTCTGGAGAGCTGATGATACCCTCATGAAGGCAGCGACTTCAGCAATGCTGTACACAGGTTTGAGTGAGAAGAAACCACAAGCTTCTGAATAGGGCTTATGTGGTTCCAGAGCATGGTTTTTAGTGTTAAGGTGATGCCTGTTTGGCAACTGTTATGATTGCTGAGCCTTATGTCTACTGGGAGAGGTAATAATCAAAGATCTGCCAGTTGGTGTGCCAAGTGGAGACCGAAAAGTTTGATGTACTCTTGCAGTGTGAGCTGGAGGCTCTGGGCACGTTCAGTAAAACGTGATGCTGTTACAACAAACCCCTTGAAAAGTAACTTCCTTCTTCTGGAAGGAGAGCTGGAGTTCCTTCAAAGATTTTCTGTCCCTGCATCCAGGAGTTGGTTAAAGGTGACAGTTTAAATGCCTGTGGAGTTTTCTTTGTGATTACCTTGATTATTATTTTTATTTTTTTTCCTTCTCTCCTCCTGTAGATATTCTGTTAGACTTAGATGCTCCTGCATCTGCATCCAAGGCACCAGTACCAGCTACCACAGACCTCTGGGGAGACTTCAGCACTGCATCCAGGTAAACTCTGATGAAGGGAGCACAAGAAGGATAGTGTCCTAACGGGCACTGGAAGAACCATAAGTTAAGAAGTCTTAATAGATCTGCCCCTTTGACTCTCCTTTCTTTATTGCAGCGCTGTTCCCAATCAGGCTCCTCAGCAGTCCAACTGGGTCCAGTTCTGAATGATGAAAGCAGTGGAATGGGGCAAACTGATGACCAAGAGGCACTAGAGGCACCAAATGGGATCAGAGGGGGCACAAACCTCTCTAGTCTTCAATCAAAAACAAATTTGGACAATCTTTCATTTTTAAACCACACCTTCACTTCAGTAAAAACTTACTATTTTTGATCCCACTGAACCTAAATAGAACATACTGACTCCTCCCAAGATGGGCAAAGAGGAGAGAGGTAGCCTTATCTCTTCCACCTGCTTGGCCATTACATGGTACATCCTAGCTCTTTTTCCCTGTCTTTCCATACAGGGAAAGTAAGAATCCCAAAGAATGGGGGTACAGGAGTCGGCTGGGTAGGTGCCCCTGAGTTCCTTGTCCTCTAAATTTTCTCTGATTAGGCTGTTGTTTTTTGCGGCTGTTTTCAATAGCGACTTGAGTCTCTACAGCTTGCAGTGCTGAGGACAGCTGCATTTGGGTGCAGCTGGTAAATGGAACATGTAAGGAGATAGTTCTTGTCTCAACACAAAACCCTGTTGGATTAGTTACGTCTGTGGTGAGGAGTGAACCTTCTCCTGCACACGCTACTCTTCCTGTCTTTGGTGCAGTTCTTGGTAGTGCTGGATCTCCTTGTGCTCCTGTGGGAGGAGTCACCCAAGTCTTTGAGCAGACCTGCTGCCCCTGCGCTGTAGCTCCAGGTGGGCACCATCTCCAGGCTCCTTATTTGGCTTGCAGGTTCGCTCGAGCAACTTAGCTCATTTTAACTCCTTTCTCCCACTGCAAAGGCCTCACTGTCACTGAGCTGTTTTAACTGGAAATAACTTTGGAAAAAAAAAAAAAAAGGCTGTATGTTATAATTTGGTAGTTACTTGCACTAGGTGACAGCCAGATAATTTCCCACTGCTTAGCATTTTGTGTTCCTGCATCACTATCCTGAGCCCTGGCCTTGTTAAGTGACTTGGCACTGTGTTACAAGTATTGCATATCCATGCCACAGTAGGAATTCTGGTGGGACAGTGGATAATTTCCTGGAGAAGGACAGTCTCCTTCCTCTTTTTCAGCTCACGCTTGCCATTTGGGTAAGAAATGTATAGTAGGCCCAATCTTGAGGACTGGCAGCAAAATTCTCCCACCTGTATTCCTTATTATAGCTTTTCTTCTGAGGCTAACTTTGTAGGGATGTGAACTGGTTATTGGAACTTGGATTTTTTTCTTAATTTTTTAATGTACCCCAAGCCCCCTTTATTTTCTGTGTGGTTTAGGGGGTTAGAAAGAAGGTAAAGGGCCCTTACTCTCTGCTTTTCTCTTTGGGAGAGCTCCCTGAGGCCCCTTGATATGGATGCTATTTCATCTTCAGCGTATGAATGTGATCTGGGGTGTAAGTCTGTGATTACTCTGGGCAAAGCTCGCAGGGCAGGCTGGAAACCTCACAATGCTGGCTACCCTTCATGCTGGCTCATAAGCCAAAACACTAGCTGGGAAGGTGATCTCAGTGACTCTTGGACAGCTGTACCCAGTTACTGGAACACTAGGGTTTTGGTGCTTCACTGGAAGGCTTCTTCCTGTTTTGAACACTCAACACAGCAACACTTTTGTGTCTCTAGCACACCTCTGCAAGTAAACTTTTGCCTTTGGGCAAAAATTTTCTGGTGAGGCTTTTAAAAGAGTAGTTAGATGTATGCACCTTGTACTGGCCGAAAGGTCTCTTGTCATTTTTGTCTTCTTATTACACTGAGGGCATTTTGGAGACAAAATTTCACTTAGACCATCCCTTTGGGAAGCAACGTTATTGAAATAGCTCTAAAGCTGCTGCAGTTCCACTTGTGGAAGTGGGGACCAGACTGCTGTTGGATGTATTTTAAGTAGTCATTTAATCCTGATTCTCTTGCTCTCTTCGTGTTTCCCCTTGCCTTCATAGTCACTCCTGCAGTCTCACTGCACTTCAATTTCCTGCCTCCTGAACTTGTGGATGGCTATAGTCTGCCAGTGAAGTCATGGACTCTGCTGGTTGGCTTTTTGTTTTCCTTGTCTTTTTTGTTTGCTCAAATCCTAGTGAGGTCCTGTCATTTCAGCTGTGTATCAATTCCCCAACCAAGGAAGTTCATGGCACCAATTAACAACTAACTAGGAGCCTCTTCTGTATTGTCTTAGTTAGTATTCTGGAGATAATATATTATGTATTTGAAAAGCTGAAGAAGCAAAAATTAAAAATATATGTATATAAAGCATAAGATGTACTGGTGCAAATGGTAATTAAACAAGTAATATTGGGGAAAAGAGTGTCATGAGTCTTCTCAGTTGTCAAATTGTTGTTGCTCTGGAAACCTCTAGATTGAAGGTTTTCATGTCTCCAGGAAGATCCTTGTAGCCTGCTTACCCTTCTGAATATGTGTTACGGCCTGCAAACTGGACAAGAGCAACCTCAGGAGTGAATGGGTTCAGGCTCTGTCTGTGCAAAGAGAGAGGAGTGTGGAAGAAGGACACAGAAATGACATGGCTGCTCCAAATGGGGTAAAACACCACACGACACCAAACACAAATCAACAACATAGAAACCGGCCTGACTGTAGGTGCATGTGGTGCTTGATAAGAGTGTGGATAAAACTGCAAGTGAGAAAACATTTAGCATTTCAGATGTTAGAGGTTTCTACAGCCCGCAGATACTTTCAGAAATGATTCTTGCCATGCTGGTAGATGGGAAGCAGTCTCTGCTGACTGCAGGGGTGGGCAAGGTGAGCTTTGTCAGGGGCAGCAAGGGCAGGCTGCTTGGAAAGAGCAAGCTGGAAGCTGAGTCATAGCAGGGCAGGCAGGGGCAGTGGCCTCACCAACAAAGGAGCAGTCCTGCAGCACTTGAGCACAAAGATCAGAGCAGGTCAGGGCGAGGATTTAGATCAGCAGGGTATGTGGCCAGATATGGGCATTGCTGCTCTAGCTCGGGCAGGGATCAAGGGTGAGACCCTTAGCTGAGATAAGCCCGCAGACCAACTTTGCTGAGGTTTCTCAAAGCCAGGTGCCTCTATTACTTAAGCTGGACCTGAATCCAGGCAGCTAATCTGCCAGAAGGCAGAGAATATGCTCAGGGCCCTGACATTCTTCTATCAAGCCTGCTTACAGCCATTATCTTGCACAGCCATGCTTGCTCAGTGTTCATGTGCCAGACAGCAAAGCTGTGCATATGGCTGTGTTGAAAGTACAACAAAAGTCTTGTGGCTTGGGTAAAGATGAGAAGTTTTAACCTTTAAAGATGCCTGTTTGAATTGTCAAATATTCTAGCATCTGTGGTGGCTCAAAAAAAAAACCAAAACATTTTTTTCAGATCTAGGAGCAAAGCTGTGACCTTGTTTTGGTGGAATGTCGTATAGGTCCTGGCAGGTGGCAGGTGAAGCATCATGTCCACAAGCTGTGGTGAAGTTTCTCTGACTTTTCAGGAGGTACTTGTAGCAAAAAGTATTAAAAAGCCTAAAAGCGTATTTCTCCAGAGCGGGAGGATTTTCAGGTGACATGCACCTAAGCAAAGTGCAGCAATATACTCCTGTTTATGCATAAAGAAGCACAGAAGACTGGGAAACAGTTCACGGGGGAGAGCTTAGTCCCCTCAGGAAATCTTCCCAGTCCCCATATCTTTCCTCCCAGGTAAGTTACTGGTGAAATGACTTGGCCTGGCCTGTGGCTGGACCAGCTGAATTCTTCCACCTCTTTCTGCACTTCCCATTGCCGGTGGTTTCTTCTAATGCAGCAGAAGCCGATAAACCTGATACTGCAGACGATAGTCTTCTCTAGGTAAAGGATCAAGGCCAGGCCTTTAATGTGTATCAGCAGATCAGACTGAGCAGTATCCCCTGAACATTTGTGTTCCACATAGTAGATCGGCTGATTTCCTTAGGCTTTTGGGAAGAACTGCCCTCAGTCTGAGAGGGACTAGTCAAAGGGGCAGAAAAGTTCGTGCCAATTGAGAGGCAGACTGAAGCAAATAGAGTCAGGAAAGAAGTGTCGAAGGGAAGATCCCAGTTTCATCTGGCTTTTGGTTGTTTCTTCTGTGAGAGATGTAGTTGAGTTGGTATGTGAGTGTTTCCCACCCCCTTTTCCCATTAATTATGTTCTACATTCTATGACTTATGTCTCACAGTCGTTCAGCAATTGTTCCTACCACAGCCACATCATGTGAATTTCAGACAAACTTGCTAGACTTCACAAAGCCTTGATGCTGTGTGTGGACTCCTGAAGACATGGAGAGGAAGAGTTGTCCTTCCAAATGAAAACCAAACAGGAAACCAAAAACCCCAAAGTCTTCCTGAGCATTGGTAATGAGGAAGCAGGATCTGAATCTGAACTCAACCTGTTAAATCAGCATAAATCTACAAGTTCTAGGAGGGAGAACAGCTGGGCTGGTAATACACAGAAGTGGAGCCCTGGGGCCTAAGTAGTTAACATACATACACAATGCCTCATTGAGTTGCTCATTGCATTATGTGAGTTCTCATTGCATTATGTGAACAATAGACTCTCACTGTAGAGACTGTTATTGGTTGATCTCTTTCTTCCAAGTTAATATCTCTGTCCATGCTCACAGGAAAAGGAAAAGCACTTTGCAGGATGCAGCGCCCTTCTAGTTTGGTGGCTTAATTTAGCCCCGTCCAGAGTTCAGACTCTGACAGACATTCCTTGAAGCTGAGCATTGGAAGATGGATCAGTCAGCAACAGCTGGTTTGTGTAGTGGCTCCTGAGGAGAGCCACGTTTTCCAGCTGTCACTGCTGGGATCTTCTTGCATCACTTGTGTTTGGGGCAGGTCAACCAGGTAACTTACAATAGCCTGCTTTCCTTTTTCTTTCCTAGGCATTGTAGAACAACAGCAGCTCCTGAGTGCTGGGACAGAAGCATCTGGCTTGCTTAAGTAGACTGGCTTTTTAGTCCTTGAAGCAGTCTGAAGAGACATTCCCTAAAGAAGGGAACCCCCTGTAACTTGCAGCCTTTGTGTTGCTTGTGTTTTAAGGATGTGTGGTGCTCCCGTGCTCTCTTAGCCTGGTCTGCAAGCCTCATCCGCGATCGGGCGTTGGAAGTTCAGTCTCACCTGTGACCATGTGCTGCCATCTGGTGCTGAAACCCTTTGTTGCGGGCTTTCCTGCAATTCTGGGCTCAGCCACCATCTTCAGGGGCCGGCTGGGCCCGCAGGAGTCGGTGGAGTGACGGGTGGGATGCAGGCAGACATCACCTGGGACTTGGCTCGCACTGGTGAGGTGCTCTCTGAAAAGAAATCACAGCTGGCGATTTGTACTTTGATAATTTGGGAGTCATGAAACTGGTGCTTCCAAATGTACCCATATTCTACAATCCTAATGCCTTCTGTGTTTCCCTGCTGCACAGAAAGCCTTGTGTGGGGCTTGGAATCAAGCTGTGCCAGGGCAGGCACATATCTCCTCCTGTAGTCCAGTGTGTGTACAGGTATGTTTTTCTGTTGTCTTTGAAGTTTGTCCCAAAGGAACAGCACCCCTCCAACTCTTTTTTAAAGTGATGTCTAAGCATTTGTCTGTGAGTGCACGTTGACAGTGTTAAGCAAACTGTTCAAAGATGTGTGGAGATGCTATGTCAGTAGTGCTAGGCAAACCAGCGCTTTGGTTAGCTGGCAGCGACAAGGAGCTCTATTCAAATGAGCAGCAGTGCCAAGTAGTAAGGAGTAGGAGAGCATTTTTTTGGACAGTATGTGCTGAGGAGTTATAGACATGGGAACGCAGGTTGTATGTCTGGCCCAGAGTTAGGGGCTGCTGTTACCAATACCTAAAGCTGAAGTCAATACCATAGGTATGTGCTGTTCCTGGAAATGACCACTGCATACTTTTTGGTAACAAAAAAACCCCTTAAGCAATACATTCCATAGAGAGGCAGGGTTACTGTAAGCAGATTACCTGCCCTGTGTAGCCTGGTCTAGCTCCAGAAGTAGTCTTGCTTTGAGCAAGGTTTGAACAAGATACCTCCGGTTTGAAGTATTTCCTAGCAGAGGTTTTGTGCCGGGCTGTGGTGGGGTGGGGCCCATGGTGGGCCAGCAGTGTGGTGAGACATCTGACATGGGGGGGGTGGTCAGTGGTGGGGAATGCTGAGGTCTGACAGCTATCCTTCACCTCAGGAAGGGCAGAGGCTGGTTGAGGACCAGGATGGTGTGCTGAGCCTGTCTGGTCCAGTCTTAAAATGCTAGATACGTGAATAAGTGTGAACTGGAAGCAAGGTGTAAGAGACACAGGCCACGGTGCTGCAGGCCAGTGTGAGTCATCAAGGAGCTCTTTGCTCTCTGTGTCATCCCAGCTGGCAGCTCCGGGGCCTGCAGCGAGTCAGCAGCAGGAGCCCTTTGCCCTTTGAGTCAATGCTGGCTCCGTGCTGGAACATGGTACCCTGAAATGCCATCTGCCCGCCCTTCGCTTTACTGTGCCGACTTCAGTGTCCTACTGTGGTAAAAGTTGGTGACACAGGCACCTGAAGATTGTGCTCTTCAAAAAAAATTGCCCTTCCCCATCCAACTGTGTTGACATCTGTGTCATGGGGAGGCTCCTGCATACAGTTGAACCCCAAAGCTTAAGCCCTCCCTGCCTGGCATTAAAACGTTACTAGCATGTTTCAGTGACAAGGTGCCAAGGAGTGTCTGACTGAGTTGACTGTTCTCCCTAGGTTTAATTCAGCTTTCTGTGTCGGTTTCCAAATGGCCTTTGCCTTGTCGTGTCCTGACTGGACAGGACAGTGCAGATGTGGGAGGTCTGCACTCCTCTAGGGGCAGGTGGTGTCCCCCTGCCCTGCTGCTGGCCAGCACGAGGTGGGCTCGGAGGCTGCAAATGGCACACAGGGCTGCCCTTGGCTACTGAGTGCAGGGTAAGGGTCATCACAGGCTGTTTACAATCTCACTGATACATCTGCCTTTGAGGATGTGAGTGGGGTGAGGGAGCTCTGCAGGACCAGGAAAGTTTGTGCTGCTATTCCAGACCCACCTGCTGGGTCACCCTAACCAGTATGGCTCTCCCCAAAACCTCCCTATGAGGAGATTTTACTGCGTGGAGAGGACATGGAGAAAAACAGCTTGAGTGGCCTAAGATTACGGCATGGGTCTGTGTGACCTTATCTGATAACCCCCATATTTGCTTGGTGACTGGTTGTTTTCCATTTTTGTACTTTTCTTTCCACTCCTCCCATTCCCCCTTCAAAGAAGGAGACCAGGTGCATTCACCTCACTGGGCAGAGAGTAGCCAAACTGAATTCAAGGGTGTAGAGATCTGTGTGATCCTTAGACAGAACTGGAAATGAAGCATGAAGAATTGCTTCTGTGGGGAGGTGTTATGTGGCCACAACTTTTCCATGCGAATCCCACGTGCAGTTTATCTGCCTCTGAAACAAGCCACTGGGGTCTGAACAGGACTTGGATCTGGCCCAGGTTTGAAGTCAGATGTGTAATGCATCTGCAGTATCTGGCAAGTATCTGGACCTGATTTCCAACAATTTCTGGCCTTAAGACTTGTGACTCCAATCCAAAAAAGGAAGGGGGCAAAGGTGCGATGTTCACAGTAAAGGCATAAACCAAAACTGTGAGGTAAATGCATCTGAATGTGTCCTCGGTCAGCTTTGATTGGATAATTTGTTAATTAGGGGAAATAAATGAAACATTTCTCTTCTGAAGAAACAATCCTATGTTAATGCTTTATGTAAAGAGGCAGGTTGGAGCTTCTTGTCTGTGAAGATTCCCTGGATAGTGTTCTTCCTTCTCTTATTCTTTCCATTGTGCCTGAGGGATTTTGATAGCCTATCGTTACAGCTGGCACACAACTTTCCCATCCCGAGTCTGACTGAATTTGAGCTTCCTCAGCTTGCTTAACTTTGGGACATAGTTTCTGCTTGAAAACCTCAGGTCTCGCTGAAACTTGGTAGAAATGTGTGCAAGGGAAAAATGCGCAAACCCTTTTTTGGGGGAAACATTTCTTTCTCATCTCTCCTGCTTTTCTTTCCTTTCACCGTGTTCTGTGTGGTACTGTAACCATACCATTTTGGTGAAGTGCTGGTCTCTGTCTATGCACTAATGTCACTCTAGGTGGTTTTGCTCAGGACACCGTGTGTGCTGCCGACTCAGGCCTGCCTGTGGTGAAGTGCTGCCACCTGCCAGAAACTGGTGCGGCTTTGCAGTGCTGCCTTCTGTTTAACCCATCCCATTTCATTGCTCTCACCTTCCTTTCTCACTGTCCATTCAGTATTTCCCTGTTTTCTCTTCTCCCCTGGATGCTGTCTCTAATGTCCTTTTCTCTGAGCTTTCATAGCTCCGTATAACCCATTTCTTCCTAGGTCTCCTGGCAATCTGTATGGAACCGTGGTTCACCTTCTGTGACTGCCTTCCAGAAGAGGTCTCTTATCCTTGCAACTCTGGCCAGTGTCATCAGCCTAGGATGAGAAGGGCATGGAATGCCTTTCTCCCAGGTCCGAGGGGGCTGCAGTGCTCCCACACTGTCCCCTGGAGCTGGGGAAACTCAGCTCCTGCAGTAAGAACTGCAGCATACTGCCCCTCCCTGCCTTAACCAGTTCCTTGCAGCAGGGTACACAATGGGATCTCTTGTTGCTAGATCCTTTCTGACAAGCCAAGTGCCTCAGGAGCTGTCAAGGAGCTTTCACTGCCTGAATCCCTTTGATTAGGTATCTCACCTCCCTTAATAAATTCTCTATATCTGGCCCTGGGTCCCCATTTTCCATGCTCCAGTGTCTTTCTATGCTCTTCCCTTGGCTGCTCTGCTCTCTGGTTCAGACGGATTTTCAAAAGAAGTAAGGCGTGTGCAATGGCACTGTCTCCTCTGCTGTCACATGGACCTGCTGGCTACATTGGGTGACACTGTGAGGTGAAAGGCTTGCAGATACTACCTTATTCAAACCTCATTGACAGGTAGGGGAGAAAGAGCATTGCTTCCTCTGGTGCTTTCTCTTTGGGTCACCCAGCCAAATGGTGCCCACGGAGCTTGCAGGGCAACCAGCAACAGGAGCCCAAGTAAGGAGGAAGTACGGGACTGTTGAGGTGAGCAAACACATGAGTCCTAGAAAAGCTGGGTTGTGAGGCACGTGGGAGTTGGGAGTGTGGGAGGTATGTGGCAGTGCAGAGTTGGGTTCAGCTGAAAGATGTCTATGGGGAAACACAGGTATTGTTGGAGGACAAGGGGATGAGCAGAACACAGAAGCGGGGAAAGGGAGGAATTATGAACAGCAGTGGAAATGCAAGGAAACAAAGTGTGAGTTTGGGGGTTTTTTTTAAGCAAGATTTTTTTTTCTTCTTTTTTTTTCAGCACCACAACTAACTGCAGGGCCCAGTTGTTCCTGTCTCCCACCCAATTACATGCCATGAGTGCATATGAAATTCAAAGGACAAATTTTGCCCTCAGGAACATTGCCTCACTGTTGTTTCACACTAGCTCAGCATTGCATCCTATGGAAGTATGATTCAGGGTTGAATTTTGATAGCAAGCAACAACAACTCTGATGGCTGAGAAAGAAGAATTGAGCTGTCTACTGGTGTTTGAGTGCAGTCTAGTGTAATCTAATAAAAAGAGCAGCTACAGCCTGAATTCACACTTGAAATGCCTCAGCTATGTTTGGAAATGTGTTTCAATGGAAAAAGCTCATGAAGCTACTCTGTGACTTCCTTCTCTGTTTGCTGATTGTATTTCCCGTTTCTTCACAGTGGAAATCTTGAAACCCTGACAGGAAGTAAGCCTTTTTCTCACAAGACTGGGTCTGTTTAGCTTGGTTGGGTGGTGACAGGGGGAAGCCTGCAGAGGATTGCTCTGAAATCTCAACATGAAATCTGAGGGCTTACTACATTTCAGCAGACACTCAGGGAGACTTAATTCCAGTGAGAGGGCCAAGCCTGAAGACAAAGCATAGTGCTGGAAGGATATTGGAAAGAAAAGCAGGCAGCATGCATATTCTCAAGGGGCCAGGCTTCTGTTCTGCAGCTGTTCCGATTCTTGTTTAAAAGTCATGCTCTTTGCAAACAATACAAAATGGAGAAGTAAAGCCAGCTGAGAGCACACAAGACATGAGGAGGCTCCTTGGTAAAGAAATCCAGCTACATATGCCCCACTCTGTTTAGGGGTAGTTCTCTGTAATCTGAGTTCAGATGCCCTTTAGCTTCTGCCACATTGTGGTCCTCTGGTGTCCGGTGCATGTTCTTCCTTGTACTGCCCTATCTCACCTCCAGCTCTGCCCTATCTCACCTCCAGCTCTGCCCTATCTCATCTCCAGCTCTGCCCTGTGTACCCTCTGTTCTAGCTCCCTGGATGTCCTGTGAGCATCTCGGTCTGCTCTGGCTGGAGGAAATTCCAGCTAGCTAAACTAACCAAACAAAGCTTCCTCCTTCTTCCTTCTCGTTGTTTTGGAGACCTTGTTGTGGTGTCTTAATATTTAGATGGGGCTTAAAAGAAAGATGGGGAGAGACCTTTTACCAGCACCTGTAGTGATAGGACAAGGGGTAGTGGTTTTAAAGTAAAAGAAGCCAGATATAGATTAGATATAAGGAACAAAATCTTTACAATGAGCATATTGAGACACTGGAACAGTTTTCCCCAGGGAAGTTGCTGATTCCCCTTAATTGAAAATGTTTAAGACCAGGTTGGAAGGGGCTTTGAGCAGCCTGATGTTGTGAAAGATGTCCTTGCCTGGCAATGGGTTGGACAAGATGGTCTGTGAAGGTCCCTTCTAACCCAAACCATTCTGTGATTCCTGAGTACTATCTACTGACTGAACCCTTCGCACCCTGCCTGACTTACTGGCATTTCTTCTCAGTCTTTCTGATCTAGCATGTATCTCAACAGCCATTTCCCTTAATTGTCTCCTTTCAAGATCTGCCTCAGCTTGAAATCAGACTAAACAGTAGACTGACATTTTGTCCAAGGTAATATCAGAGGCCTTTACCAGAAAGCAGAAAAGGGAGATAAATTAGTGTTGGAGCAAAAAAGTATAAACCATCCCTTTTCAAAAGCCTCTGAAATGGAGCCTGAAGCAAGCACTGCTCTGAACTCCCACAGGCTGTGAATCAGGTTGTGATAGAAAGGTCACTGTGTGTGGTCTTCCCAACAACCTCTCAAACCATCAACATTTTTTTTAAAATTCCACTTTGCTTGTTCTCCTCCCTTACCCTGGCCTCATCCTTCTGTTTCTCTTCAGATTATTTTTATTCCTCTGCCTAAGGCTGCAAACCCCTAGTCTCACTTCTACAGGAACATTTCCTTATTTGAGATTTGTTGTAAGTGCTAGCTCCCAACTGGGACAGACTTCTGAGAATGAGACATAGCTGCAACATTTGGTGTAGCAAATGCAGCTTAATCACAGGGGACTAGTGAGGGCAGGATGCATTTGTACTGGACTGCAGGTTAAACTGGGCTAGGAGCCGTGATAGCTGCAGACCTAGGAGTAGTAGTAGAATTATGAACAGACGAAGGCAGGAAAATATGGAAAGGGGAGAAAGTTAAATAAGAAAGGTAAAAAGACAAACAGAAAAGCCTAAAGATATCCCTAAAAGGATGCCTCTGAGCTGAGAATCGGTTAAGAGGAAGGAGGGATGCAACTTCCTTTTCAGTTGTTAGGAGGGATGCAACTTCCTTTTCAGTTGTTAGGTTCTCTTTTATGTCTCAGAAGTTCCCGTAGTGCCAGGGCTGATTTTCTGGGCTAAGAAACTGAAGACCTATATGGAGCATTTCAGAGCTCCCAGGAATTCTAAGGTTACTGCTAGTGCTTCCAGTGTTTAACAAAGCCTTCTTTTATGGGCAGAGGGTGAATGAGCTGATGGGAAAGGCTCAGTAACCTATTGGTGTCACCCCTTGGAAACAAGGACCTAAAAGGACCACATTTTATGTGGCAAAACTAAGGACAGGGTCAGTGGTCACGCTGTGATTAAATGGCATCAGAAGTCACCTATGCCGAGGTGAAGTTCAAGAATGCATCACCGGCTGCAGTGGTTAAAGGTAAGGAATGGATAGGTTATTCAGGGGAAAGGGAGCTGGCATGAGGGGGGCTGAACACCAGGGATCAGAGACTTTTCCTTCTGTGACTCTGGTTCCTACCTGGTCTTGATGGATTAGTGAGAAAAAGGAGCTGTCTACTACTAAATGAGCGGGAGGAGTTCTGAAGTAAGAGTCTCAAGGAGTGCCTGCAAGAGTAAAGGTGAGTTGGAGTTGCAACATGATCAAGGATGATTACTGGGAGCAGAAACAGTAGGCTTCAAGTGAACATTCGTTAAGGAATGTATCTGGGCTCCCTCAGTCCCCTGGTTGCAACACCAACAATGGCAATTGGTAGAAGGTGCAGCATAGGCACTGTACAGGAATAGTGCTTAGCCCTGCTTCCATGGTGGCTACATCCTTACATGTTATGTAGTCTTGAATGAGTCATTTTTGGACAGCACTGAACACCAATAATAAAGACTACGGTTTATTACAAACAATCCGATCTGTCACAAAGGTGGAGGGTCTCCCAAGGCAGCAAATAAGCCTAAGCCCATCCTGCTACTGCTCTTCCTTCTAAGAGAGTTAGACCACAGATTCCGGCTTATTGAAAGGACAGGAGTCTCCCTGTAGTAGAGCAGTCAGCTGTCCTCTGCAGCTTCATGAGACATGGTGCTGGCTGTAGGAACTTATAACCCCGTTTTCCATGGTTGATTGAGAAATGGTCATTGGAGACTAGAGACCCAAAACTTGAACAAAACACCCTAAAATACACAGAAGGAGAATTATTTAGGATCTGAAGGAAGATCCAACTCTATTATTAATGTCTGTGACTCCTGAAAAATAATGAACGCACCAAACAAAAAAAATTTTATTGCTATTAAATTTTTTTTAGGTAAAATGTTGTGGGGTTTTTTTTGTTTGTTTGTTTGTTTTTTGTTTTTTTTTTTTAACCAGACTTTATGCAAATGTAAGGCGTATTCAGATCAGTATGCTGTAGTCGTTATGCCACAAGTAGGAACACAGAGAGAGGCTTTATGTATGGGTCATTGCTTCTGCCCTGACATACAGGACCCTACACAACAGCAGACTTCAGGGGAGTGAAAGTGTGTGTGCATAAATCAATGAACAATAATAATTAAAAAAAAATTACTGCTGCTAAGGATGTTAATTTGCCTACTAACAGCTTTACCTCAGTTTTACAATCCCAAACAGAGCAGCCATCAGCTCCAGGTTATTCCTTGCCTGCTCTGAGGTGTGAGTCATGGAAATAAATGACTGTCTTGAAAGCTCACTGTTTTCAATGCACCAAGATTAGCTTGTTCTGGATACAGCTAGCATTTCCATTGTGGTGAGGTGAGGGTGGTGGAAGTTCCCCACTGTGTTCCAAATGGTATTCCGAAGACATCTGATCCAGCCATGTCTGCTTGAGTTGTGGATGCCAAGCTTATGCTATAGGCTTGTGTGTGTGCTCGGGGTCTGATTTTGGGTGTGCCTGTTGAAGTGATCTCACACTGCTTTGGTTTATACTTGGAACACAGAGAAGTGTCTGGTAGTACCATTGCAGACAGTTCTGTGTCTCTCACAGCCTCACGTTATGCCCATAGGATGAGTGTTATGATTATTAGTGAAAGATTGAGACAGTCTTGCTGCTCTGTTGTTCTTCTGAATGGTTACTCTGGCCATGCAGCCCCTGTGTTGGTACTGGCCAAGCACATCTGGGTTTTCCCATTCTGTAACCTCTTCCGATTGGGCTCTAGAGATATCAAAATTGGCAGTCAAGAAGTTAGAAAGGAGAAGGCTAATCAAAACAGTACAAGAACTCTGGCAGGAAATGGCAGAGACTATTGGGGTGTGTTTCATACCACAGTGCAGTTAGAGTTCCTCATTTCCAACCAGGATAAAGTTCCTCATTTCCACCCAGATAAAAACACAGGCATCTGTGCTGCCCCACTCTTGCTACCTGTGCCTAGGAGATGTTGGATTTACATGCTGAATAACCAGCGTCTGCTCATCAAGTCTGTTGTGTTGGGATCATGCTGGACATGTTACAAGCATGAAGACCAACTGTGGAAAACCTTTTGCAGGGACCTCAACCCACTGAGTGTGCACAAGATTACTGCACTCAGCACTACTGGTGCTGAGGTCTGTGGCATGCAGGGCTCACTGAGACACTTGGGTGTGAGTGTGGGATGCTCAGGTCTGACTGGGCACAGGTTGAACAGTCATACTCTGGATGTGCTGCACATCAAAAAAGTTATTCAGACTGATTAGGTCTGAAGTAGGTGGCTGGACTCCAGATCACGAGCCGGTTCCTTGTTTTCACTACAGACAAAAGCTTTGGCTAGAAAAACATTATTTGACCAAGGAAATCTGGATCTTGTCTGTCTATGAATATTTTCTCTACAGATAATGCAAGATGATGCCTTTTGCCCTTCTGTAGCCTTTGGGAAGTAGTCAGAAGGCTTCCACAAAGAGCAGGTTTCTGAAAGTCTTGCTTACTAGGCATGGCTGGCAGGCACACATGGCTGCTGACAGACTTGGGAGTTTCATGCTGAGCAATGAATGAGGTCTCTCTAAATCTTATCATTAATATCAGTCTCTCCAAAAATTTATTTACTCCTGTCCTGCAGTGAGTGCTGCAGTCTCTTTACCTTTCTGTTTGCTCTGGCTTGTGTACCTGCCACAAGCTAGAACAACCTCCTAACAAGTGATGGCTTCTCCTTCCCTGTGAACCACTTTCCTGTCTACCCCCAAACCTCCTCAGTACTGACAAAATCCCCCTAGAAAAAAGTCAGGTCCTGTCAAGTCTTAATCTGAGTGTGATACTTCACTTAGGCTGCTGGACACAGCCCTTTGTTCTCCCGAGGTATTCATCCTAGCAGAACCTATTACAGCAAATCTCTGAACCCTGGCTTGGAAAGCAGAGATGGAAGGGAAAAACATAGCTTTTAATCTCCCAATGATTGTGAGCTATCATAGTGTTGTACATTTTTTGTCTCCTGTCCTCATTCACCTTATACCAACCTTCTGAACAGGAAGTCCAAGAAGCTCAGAAGGAATTGAATCAGGCATAAAAGGTTTTCTGGGAAGAAGTCAACATGAAATCTTCATATGAATGTCTCAAGTATTATGGATAGAGCAATGTTGTTTTTGGCAGCTTTGGGCTCTTTCTAGAAAGACACAATTTCACTGCAGATTTTGAGGCCACATGAAGGCCTTGCCTCCTAAAAACAGCAGTTAGCATTGTTAGCTCACCAGTTGGGCTGGAACTGGGAATATTGTCACTGAACTTGACCTTCTCCAGAAACCACAGAGGTCCCCTCTCAGTCCCAGTCTGCCCTTCTCCCCAGCCGTGTAACTTCCACCTCAGAAATTAAATTGCTTTTTATTTTTGAGGAGATCTCTCTTGAGTAGTACATCCTTGGTATGTGGACTGGGAACTGACCAAAGTATAGTTGACTGTGGTGTTTTGTTTGGTGTGTTCCTTCACTTTTAGCACCTCCCAAGACGAAGAAGCACGAGCACCATCCCCAGAAATACCCACCATGGCTCCCATGGCTGATTTCACTGCTGCTCCTCTTGACATGCATTGCCCTTGTTGTTGTTCTCCTTGGTGAGTATGTGCAGGCTGGTTACAGGAGAGAGGTTTAGGGGAAGTGCTGGGGGACAGGAAGAGAAATCAGAACCCAGAGGTTACCTTGCAACCAGAGGGGGCTTTTACTCACAAACAATTTCATAATGAGAAAAGGATACAAGCACCAGCATTCGGGTTCAGAACACCCAAATGCTGAACATTTGAACAGTATGTTTAGGAGCAAAATCTTCCCTGACTACTTAAGCATTGGGGATTTAAGGGCACAGTTGCACCATGACACAAGCTTTCCTCTTGCAGGCCAGCCAAACCAGATGTCATGGCCAACTGGCATGTGGGAGGCAGGACTACCCCAGCATTATGCCAGATGGTTCTGTTATACCCACCCTCCTCCTTAGAATTATGAAAAGAGTTAGGCGGGAAGGGGCTTCTGGATGTCTCTAGTCTATTGCCCTGCTTGAAGCATGGCCATTTTCAGAACTGCATGGTTGTCTGGGCTTTGTGTAAAGGTCTCATATTTTCCTGACCTGACTTCATATAGGTCTGCATACATCCCCCAAATCTTCCACTGTTTACCTGGGTCTTTTCAGTGTGCCCAGATTGCACATTCCCTTCTTGCATGGCCTCTTTGGAACTTTGGAACAATTCTCTACCTTCATACTACACAAAAGAACTTAATTACATTTAGCAGAGGGCAAAAAGTGGAGATGGAAGCACAAGGGCCTACACAGGCAGCTGAATCTGCGCTTAGGCTCTCTAAGGTGCTTGGGCACACTTTGTGTCCTGATGGAAAACATGCCTTCTCATAGTCTTGGCATCTCCAGGATGAGCTGCACAGTGCTAACTCTCACACCTTTTTAGAGTTAATTGCAGATTAAATAATTAAAAGTTATTCTTGCACATGCAGTTTGTGGAGGTTGTGATCACTGTTTCATTCTCATTTTCTGTTTAAGATCATTCATGGCGTGTTTGCACAAATTGTCAGTAAATGTGATGGATTCTGATAGAGGCATATGTTACGACAAATCACTGCCCTTCCTTTTGCTGTTGTTAGTTCCTGAGTCCCAGGAGTTTGTACTGCTTTGTTCCCAACTGTATAGGCTGGGGAGTTTTAGGGTGGCATGTTAGAGTCTGATACTTTCCGATACACATGGAAAGTTTATTTTTTAGTGGCAAATTTACTTATCCAAGTTAATTGATGTTACATAGGATTTTGGTTTATCAGTGATGCAGCAATGTATTTGAATGAAAACACCAGTACAAATTGCACATAGCAGAGAGTGACAATTGCAATGCACAGATGAATCATAATACAAACATGATTTTCAATACTGCTCTTACAAACTTAGAACAGTAGAATCATTAATGTTGGAAAAGACCTCTCAGGTCATGCAGTCAAACCATTAACCAAACACTGCCAAGCTCATGACTAGACCATTTCCCCAGGTGTCAAATCTAGATTTTTTTTTTTGAACACTTCCAGGAATGGTGATTCTACCAGTTCCCTGGGCAGCCTGCTCCAATCCTTGAGCATCTTTCCGTGAAGAGGTTTTTCCTAATACCCAAACTAAACCTTTCTGGGTACAACTTGAGGCCATTTCCTCTTGTCCTATTAATTGTTACCCGGGAGAAGAGGCTGACCGTAACCTGGCTACCACCTCCTTTCAGGTAGTTGTAGAGAGCAATAAGGTCCCCCCTGAGCCTCCTCCTCTCCAGGCTAAACAACTGCAGCTCCCTCAGCCAATCTTCATAAGTCTTGTGCTCCAGACCCTTTCCCAGCTTTGTTGCCCTTTTCTTGACAAGCTCCAGCACCTCGATGTCTTTCTTAGATAGGGGCCCAAAACTGAACCCAGTTCTGCAATGTATTAACATCAAGACATCAAGTGTCCCCAGCAACCAAGACAAAATATGTGAGGGGCCAGCTCAGGCTGAGTACTTTCCTCAGGTAGGTTCCTGTTACTCATTCATTTTTTTACTCTGTTTTGCACTAGGCCACATGTACTCTCATTCCATGCTGGTCTGGCTGTCTTACGAAGACACCACACTCTTCATGATCTTTAGAGGAATGCACAGTTGGTCAATTCACTCAGATGAACTAAAAGGCCATCTATCTTCTCGTCCCCCTTTGTGTAGTCGTAAGGTCACCTTTATTTGCATCGGGGTGGTCAGTCACCCTCGCCCATCCCCTCTGAGCCTTCTTCTATTACAGGAATTCATTCATCATCAGGCAGCGAGGCCACTACGAGGCCTCACCTTGAGTCCTGTGTGCACTTTTGAGCACCACAATATAAAAAA
>VXAY01000723.1:728821-759148 GCA_013399855.1 Oxyruncus cristatus | reverse complement strand
ATTAAATTGGGATGGGCCTATTTCGCAACAGCACAAGCCAAGATATATTTGTTCTCAAGATATAAATATTTGTTCTCAACCTAACAACTTGCTGACCGTAAATAAATAAAAACAATCCCATCCCTGCTGCCCCCCAGACACTTTCTAAATATTTATTTTTAAACTGCACAACAGGTAACAAGTGTGGAAAACATCTTGTTCTCTGTCGGGAACTGAATCCCAGCCTTGCCCTGACCGGCAAAGCGGGTCGGACGAGCCCGGCGGTGACGGCGCTCGCCGTGTCCAGGTACGGGCTGGGTATTGCGGGCAGGGGTGCTTAACATTGTAGGATAATTTGAAGGAGCTAAATTGATAACTCCCTCTCCCCACTGCTCCTCCTTGACCTAGTAAGGAAATTGAGTATCTTACCTTACATACAGAAGGGTGAGTAGCCACTTGGGCAGAGCAGCTTTCTGAGCACCGCAGACTGGATCACGGCAGTGCCAGGAATAACACGAAGGACATTATGGCCATGAAGGCCCTTTTGTTCATACCACTAAACACACCCTTGAACAGACAGATCCAGGAGACTTCCCTGATTTCCAGTGCACTGGGACTGTTTAGCACTGCAGTAGTGAAGCCCCATGGATGCTGCACTGGACAGACACTTGACAGCCATGAAGAACATGAGGAACTATGTTTATATATATATATTTAGCAAAATCTTGGTGCTAAAGATTTGCCAGCATAATTAGGAATAATCTGAAGTAGAAGACACGTTTTTACCAGTCTTTCTTTAACTACACAATCAACTTTCTTCTTCCTGTAGGACACTGCTTTGCTAATATCTCTTTTGAATTACATTGCTGAATGAGCAAATCTTCCTGTGGCAAACAGCCTCCTTCCCTACAGAGTGCTGAGACATGTCCCCAGCCCACCCCACAGCTCAGTCTAACCTCCATAGTGAGTGAGGTAATTGCTTGTGGAAAAGAAGCAATAGTAATTAGAGGCCAGCTCATGATGCATTATGTCTACACAGATGACCTGCCTGGTTGTACTTACTGACCTCAAAGTGCATGACTTGATGAGTCAAATACTAATCTTTCTTTGCTAAGGGAAACATACACTGAAAACAGGCCAAAATACACCAATGTTTGGTAATCAAAGTAACCCTGCAGAGCAAATGTGCCTATCTTTTCCTGAGGAATGGGGAAAGGTCAACTGTGAACAAAAGTATACTACTTCTTTCCTCTTCCCTCTGCACATTCCTTAAAAATAAGCTGTGATTTGGATACATGGACAGCAAGAATTGGACTCCTGTCAACTGTGGATACAACTATACTGAACCATGATAAAGATGATTAAGAGCTGAGAAAGTAGGTCACTACCTGTATTTTCATTTTTCTAGTAGCTATCTTCAATAGCTTGCTAATTATCTCCTCCTTTAGCCTTTTCATGCAGCCTGTCTTTGCCAATAGCAGTGTGTTTCGTATTCAAGAGTTGCAACCCCACGCATGTGGAGGCTGTTGGTGCAGGGCAGTCACTGGGGGAGCAGTGGTGAGTGTGCTGGCTGGGTGGCTGGAGCTGAGGATGTCAGGTGAGTCCAGTGTTGGAAAGAACATCACAAGATCTTACTGATGGGGGAGAAGCTGTCCCTGGGGATGACCACAACAGCAGCATAGGAACTTCCTCTGTTTCAGGTCAGAAATTGTCTCCTTGTTCAGTTTGGACAGGAGGCTCTCAGGACTTTGCTTTTCCCTTGTACACCTGTTCCCGGGGCAGGAGGCATAACAAAAACTCATCCTCCCATATCTAATCCAGTTTTGGTGGGATGCTCATCCTTCTGGGGAGAGGACATGGGTTAAACCACAGGAATGAACACTGAGAGTGCTCTTTGGCCACTCCTGTGTTTGGTCCATTCCCTACCATCTCCTGGCTGTGGCAGCCTCCAGTGGAGAAGTGGTAGCAAGTTACATCTCCTCTGCCAATGTCTATGTCTTTATACTCCTTATTATACTGTCTCTGCTGGACTAACCAAAATAAAATGCAGTTAAGGTGCAGTCATTTAATTTCCCACCTTTGACTGTCACAGTTGCAGATAACAGACCCGGTAAGCAAGCAAAAAGGCCTATCCTTATGTGACAGTGGGACCATGGATGTTGTAAATAAGGGATTCCAGTAGTGTTATTGAAATAATTAGAGTTGCTGACAGACTATGAGATTATTTGTTTGGGAAGGTGAAATCCTGATTTGCTTCAAACCCTTTGTGTGTCAGGCTGGCTTCTGCCTACAACTTGGCATTGTTGTTTGTAGTTGTGTAAGGACTCAGTTGCTACGTTGCTGGGTGGAGCAGCCTGTGGTGTTCATGTTGCAAGCTCTGGGCAGCTCTTGGCTCTTCAGAGCCTGATTATGAGCTGAATATATACACCATATCTGGGCTGTATATTTACAGGCCCTTCCTTGTGGCAGTGCTGGGACTGTGATAAGTGGGAGGAGGCCCACTGGAAATCTACTGAAGCAGGTCTAATTGTACCAAATAGAGCAGCTCAGTAGAGTAGAAAATAGTCCTTATATATCTACCCGAAGAAGATAATGACCTTTTAAATAACTGAAGCAATTTTATTTCAATACCCCAATTACTCTGAGCTCTCAAATGTCAGAGTGCCAACCACTTTCAAAATAACTTAATTTAGACATTTATAGCACTTAGACACTGCTAGTTTCTTATCTAACCTAATTATGGGTTGTACAGGAAATTGCAAAGCATCCCAATTAATGTTATTTTTTATAGTGATACATAGGAGTGGCCTTTGCCATTTGCCAACATCATGTGCACAGTGATTTACTAATTTTGGCTTTTGAGTTAGTTCCCTAGCAGGATAGAGCTCTTCTATCCTCCGGTTGCTCTTTGAGAGCAAGCAAGGAGGAAGCAGAGGTAGAAGTGAGAATAGCTATGTTTGCCTGAGGGGGTTGAAGGGCATGTTTTCCTGTGAGAACAGAGTTCAGTTGCAAAGCAGGACCACTTAAGCTGAAGAGGTGCCATGTAGAATGGCTGGCTGGGAAAACTGTTGATCTTCCTCTGATCTGGGTACCTAGGCCAGGATTCTTGTTGTGTCTCCCATGGGACTAGTTCAGGGGAAAGAGATTTGTAAAGCTGCTTAACTGGCTGCCTGAAAAATCCCTTCACAGACAGTGCTGAGCAGTTTCCCTTCTAGTTCCTATGCACAGCAGTCAGAATCAGAGGTGGAAGAAATGTTGCAGCACTACTGAGCAGTATCCAGTGACTGCTTGTTTGCTTTCATGGTAAAAGGAGGACATGCATCCAGTTACTATGTTTGAAAGTGATAGCTGTTGCCCATCCCCATGTGGTTTTTCCTCTGTATATTTTGTGTGAAGCCTTTGTTCTGTGCTGTGTTCCCCCACCCCTTCAGTGTCAGGAGAGACACTCTTAGCAGTCAGAGAAGTTCCTGGAGTCCTCTTCTTTTCTGAGGACAACGTGGGGTTATGGGTAGCCATGTACTGAAGCTGCTGTCAGCTGTGCCCAAAACAATGCCAGCCTGGAACAGGAAGGCAAAAGTCCCCAAAGGTGGTCTTGTCTTGTGCTGCTCTATGTACAGAGCCCTAATGCACTGTTGTGTTCTCATTCACTTCCTTATGGTAAAATATTGCTGCAGACAAATAGATAGGATTTTAACATGGTTTAACTCAAATTAAATCCACGATGGAAAGTTTGTGTTCAACTCAACAGCTTACATTGGAGAGGGGCACAGGAAACAGGCATGAAGGGAGGTAAGAAGTCCCTTTCCCCAGTGTTTTTCCCTAGCCAGGACCACAGTGAGATTGCATGGGGGCTGTGCATGTGACCTCCTGCTTCCTTGGTGTGATATGCAGGAGAGTCTCAGATCCTCACAATAAGAAGAAATGCAATTGCAGTGGCTAGCTGTGTTATGTACTAAAATGAAAACCTGAGCAGGTCTCAGCTGGGGGCTCAAAAAGGGTTGGAAGAACATTTCTGACTAGAGTGCTCAAAGACTGAAAAGCCTCTTGTGGGGTTTGCAAACAGCCCAGCAATTCTGGTAAGGAACAAGAGAGACAAAATATAGTGCCGAGACAAAGCAGGATTCCTGCCCTACCTAGTGCTGTGCAGTCAGTGTAGTAAGTTTCTTCACCATGTAGCCTCTGAGAGGAAATGCTGGAATATGAAACTGCTACAAAGTTTGCTGTAAAAGCTGGGGAAGCCAGAGAGAGGGGTTGTTTGAGATCCACAAGTTGGAACAATGGTGTGTTTTGTGCAGGTGTTTCAGCAGGCATTTTCCTCTGGGGGCTGTGCTCAAAATGGTATCTGGGAAGCAGGTCAGAACCCAACCTAAACATTCCATAAATTTTTAGGGCTCTTTTCTCTGGAACAACTTGTTAATCTTTTCCAAAGAAGAATGTTGGGAATAATTTGTTCTTTACAGAACTGAAGTACTTAATTCTTTTTAACCTTCCCTTCAATACTCTCAAAATATGGATAAGGCTGTTAAGACAAAAGGGAGATGTTCTGTATGTCTTTGGGTAAAAGACAGAAAGATAACGCCTATATGCTAGGAAACCTTTTGAATTATTAGGGCTGTGGAAATAGATGGTGAGGAGAGTATGGAACCTTATCACTGTCAGTTTCTAAGAAGAGGTCTGAGCAACTTCTACCACAGTAAGCCAGGCTGAGTTGGTCCAAGATCAAGTAATAGGTTAGCTGACATCTCAAAATCTGTCCTATCTCCACTTTCTCTTTTTGTTCTGAGAGGAATAACACAAACTCAAGAATCTTCTATTGACATCCAGTCTTTCAATCTACCCTGCCTCCCCACCAAGGTAGTAAAGTGGAATCAAACCAGATGATGGAACAAATCACATGGAATGAGTATATTGCAGATTAGTGCAGAAAACCCAGAAGAGAAATTGTTACGCAGTAGAATTTAGGAATATTAATGTTTTACCCTGGCAGGTTGGACTGAAGCCCAAACAGATCTTTGCACCTTGATGTCACTCACCAGAGGTGTTTCGGAGAAGCCCCAAAAAAGCAGAATTTAGCGTAGAAATTAAACATCAAATGCAACCTTATGTGGGCTGAGTCCTACTATGCCAGCAGAACCTGGCCAAACCCTGGCTAAGGACACAAGTTTATTGAACTTCTTAATGAAGAGAACCCCCCAGTTATGTTACAGTTATACTAAAACAAATAATTTGCTTGTAATTACAGAGATAATGACATGCTGACCACACCTACCAATTAGAAAGGTGTAATAAATAGTAATAAAACACCTTTTCCTTGGGCTGCAGAACCAACCCCCACACAGCCCGTGACACTAATATGATTTACTCCTATTTGCTGATGGAGGATTCTAGTAATAAAATTTAATGTGGAGGAACAAGGTGCATTTAACCAAAGCTGTAAACATAGCTAATTCTATTTAAAGCTATAGGGTGCAGTACATTAGCATTTAACAATCTAATACTAAATTGGTGTGAAGCTAATAGAGCTGTATTTGTTAAAATTACAGCACTGGACCATGTTTTACCAATAACAGAAGGAGGAACTAAAATAGTATGACTCAGCAGACTCCAGCTGCTGATTAATAAGGTATTAAGAGTCTTCATGGGAGGTCCTGTCATAAAAGAACAGTGGACTCCATTCAGCTCCATTGCTGTTCCCCTGAAGCCAGAGAGAGTTAGGCCAGGGACTAATATGCCCTTGCAGTTCCTCTTACAAGGAGCTAAATCCATTTATTCTGCAATTCTCACAATAAACATATTATACTCAGTGAAATTTTCTTCTCTGTAGTTTTACAAGTGAATTGCGGTGATACTTAACGATGTGCAACTAATTGCAAGGTTTCTTTCTCCAGTGAAATGATCTGACATTATTAAATCTAGGTGAACATTGTGTAAGAAAAGGCATAGGAAGTGTCTGCTCGGGAAGATGGGTATTCTCCCAAGTAATATTTCTGGCCTTGTTTCACTCAGCTGGTCTTTTGCCTTTCAGGATCTTGCTGTTATCAAGTTGTTTACAAATGGAAAACACTTGAAAAGCCTGGAGTTTTCTGAAGAATGAAGAATTCAATTCCAAATACTGGGATTTTCTAAATGCTGAGTAAGATAAGATAAACACATATCCTTGAATCGTTCTCTAGGAAGCAATAAATCCTACACAGACTGAAAGAACATATCTTACAAAAAAAGGTAATTTATTCAGCTCAATTAACTATTATTTTGGGGAATTAGATATCAAACATAAACAAGAATATACAGGATATTAATACATAAAGAATGGTATTGATTAACATGTTGGGCATCAATATACAGTAGAGAATTCTTATGAACAATGGGCACAATGGCCAGTTGTATGTAAAAGGAATGTTTATTACCAAACTTGAAAGTTTTCATAACTAAGTGGTTAAATCACTTATGTGTTAGCATTTTATTTTTAATTCCAAAGGAACAAATAATAAATTTTATACCTTTTAAAGGCCTTTTGAACAGCTATCTGCATAAGAGATGTCCTCTCTGAATAGTCAGTCAAACTCTGGCTGTTCCAAAACTGATTGTTGGATAAATCTTTAGCACCACTTAGGTTTTGGTCAATGAGTTGACTGCTGTTGTCACTGAAAGTCCAGCACCCAATCAGAGAACAAGGAAAGATACCATGCCCTTTTGGTGGGTGATTAGCTCCTGGGATAATGAAAAGGTGAAACAAACATTTTCTTGACAGCTCACAAACGCAAACATTAAAAATGCAAGTAAGTATTAGCAAACCTATCGATAAAAGCTGGCCTTAGTTTGGAAAGAACTGTTTTGGTGAAGGACTAGAACTGGAATTAGTACTGTACATAATGGTCAGCCTGAAGGCTTTTCTGAAATTCTTTTTCATAGAAGAGATTTTTATCTAATATGAAGGCAGGTGACTGCATTTTATATTTACAGATCCTGGCTAGACAGTAACAGATCACGTGTGCTGCCTAATCTCTACCTCTGTTCAAAACAGTTAAAAAGCAGTTTATATGAACTCACTTAATTTGGTGAAACCCTCCAAAAGGCAGTGATGTGCTCTCTCCCTTGGTTGCATGTCCCCATCCTCGCATCGTTGCCCCTGCCCTCCTCTCCTGCACTCCCATGCAGAAACAGGAACAAGGGAATGAGTGTTCCTGTGATGATTCCCAGCTGTGCTCTGATCCCTGGTGTGAAGTTGTTCTATCACTAAAAATGCATGACCTGTAAGGAAGGAACCAGCTTGGATCACCTTAGTTAGGATTCTAAAACCCAAGTCCTGAAAGTGCTACTCTAAAATCCAAATAAAATACTGCTGAATGAGTGGCCTGTCACAGGGCTCCACCCCAGAGCTGGGGAAGACCTGGCACATGCCAAGTATCAGATCTCCATGACCTGATGGTGAGCCAAAGAGCCCATGCTTTTATCCCTCCATGAACTCCACAGTTATTCAAGGGCTAAAGCTTCCCAAGGGCTGAAAGGTGTTGGGTATCAAACTTTCCCTGAGCGTTGGTGAAATTTGGACATTGGAGATACATGAGCTTGAAAACATCAGTCCAGCTGTGCTTCATGACTGAAATGCCCAGGATGCTCATTTTCCATGAATGTGTATCAAAGGAAAAGGAAGAATGCCTTCTCAGTTACCAAGAGGTAAAGAAAGAGAAAGGTTATTTTGTGTCCTCTCAGGAGCTCTGGTCTTTCCAAAGAAATACGTCCAAAGTAAGTCAGCAGGGTGTTGTAGAGTCTGCTCCATATTAAAGGAAAAACTGGGGGATTTTTCCTCTAAATCAGCAGCTCAGTAATGCAGGCCACAGGAGGAACCTTTTGCAGGTTTGGGAGCACCAAACTAAACCAAGGCCAACAGCAGTGTCTTGGTTCTGCCAGTCTTTTACTCACTACCACGTTTTTCCTATTCCAAATCAGAATTAAAAAACATCAAATCCTGGAAAATGTTCCCAAGCTATAAACATTCTTCCTTAAATCACTGGGGTTTAAGTATAAGTGATTCCTTTGGATTATTTTGGAATATTTTATTTCAAGCACCTTACTAAAAGTAACATAAGTTTTTTAAGACAATGTCATTTAGGAATGGAATTTGAAAACATAGAAGACAAACCTTTTTAACTATTTTTTTTTGGGGGGGGGGAGCTGAAAAAGTAATTTAAGCTTTTCCTTTGCTATAGAAAAAAGTCTCAGCTTTACTGAGTTAATATTTTTCTGATGGGACAAAATGCATTAAAGTGGCCATTTTCCTAGCCAGTGGTCTTCGCCTTCAGAAGCAGGCTGACGGGCATGGACCCTGCCACTAGTCCTCCTGAGGCTTGTTACGATGTTGATGTTTGCAGCTGGACTCTTCCCATTAACATTAAAGAAGGAATAATTTTTAGTGTTAAAATTTCTGCAGGTGGAACTTCAGTTCCATTGACAACAGGAGGATAGAACTCTACAAAAGATATCTCTGGGATGTCACTTGTAGACCAGCTGCTTTTTCTATGATTACTTTCAACTACATGGTGTTTAAAAGTCTCATAGAAAAATAGAAGTGCATGAATGGAAATAAAAAAATAAGGACATCTGATTTTTATAAATAAACAGTACAGCAAGAATTAAATAGAAAACAGACATGAGACATTTATACAGGCATGAACTATTACAGCTTGTTCTCCTCAAAGAGTATCTGTGCGTAGACTGTCGTACTGGGAATGCCTTTGGCTTCCTGAATCGGCTTCATAAGTTCAAGTTCAGCATATGTTAAATTCTCCTCTGCGATTTTTGGCTAGAAAACAGAACCAACAAATCAGTTATAAGGTCATTACCACCAAATCTAGATATTCTCTAGAATGGTCTTTATTTCTTCTCTCATGCTAATTCTACTATGCTGTTAAATTCTATATATTCTGTTAATCAGTTTACTCTATATTACAGTTAGTTCATAGAAGATGAAATAAAAATAAATAACATTAAAAATAAGAAACAGGAATAAATAGGCTTTTCAGGTTCGTTTCTAATTTCTTCTTGTTTCAAAAACACTGAACAATTGACAATTCAAATATTGTAGATTTGAAAGATGTACATTAGCCAAATGTTCAGCCTCCTTAATACAAACTTTTCTGATTTTATTTATGGCAGATTTCACAATTTGAAAGATATATGCCAGATTTGCTTCCCAGCTGTAAACTTTGGACCAGTTACATCTCTAATCACAGTCACTCTGTCTCTCAATATGTTTCTTAACAGAACAAAAAACGTTAAAAATACACAGAAGGCAGGAAAAAAATTGACAGAATTACTGCCATTCCAATAGAATTTCACCCCTTTTGCCAAGCTATAGATGAGTTGAGAGTTTTGAACAAAGGCCATACCGTGAAAGCTGTCTGCTGCATTACAGTGCTTGAGTTTTAGACTTAAAACTATAAAATTTAGCTAAGAGAGATGTCTACAAATATGTACCAAAGAAATTTCACATGCATGGCAGAAGCTGTCTACTGCTATTGGGGACTTCATCCAGACTCAGGTGGCTTAGAGGAGGAAAATCTTGCCTTGTGCTCCTGTGCTTGACAGCTGCTCACACCCAGAATTTCAGGTTGTTTCCCAGAGGCTGGAAAAGTTTATGCTTTTCCAGCATTAATTTGACCTTATTCCCTCTCTGCAGGTCAGATCCTCAAATACTTTGTCTCTTTGCAGGGCTGACCTCCTGCAGGACTGGCATCTCTGCACTTCATTATTCACATGGTCTTCCCTCCCTCCCCCACTTGCATAGGTAGTCCTATTTATCTCAGCATCTGGTCTTCATTCAGGATTAAATCCTCCACTGTTGACAACACAGAAAAGTTCCTGTTGTCATTGAATTCTCTGATGTAATGACATAAAAGGAATTCCTGTGGATCCCAGACAGATCTTGACTGTAACAGAAATAAAATCACACATATCTTTTCGTTGTTAGTGTATTAGGGCTGAACTGAACCACAATGTTTAGAAAGACATCTGCCCTATCCTGGCCTTGGCTTTAAGAATTAGAAAAAACTCTTGGTCAGCTGCTGTGATTAATTTTTATATTCCCTCTTCTTTCTATCCTGAAAGTATTAGCCCGAGTTTCCAGGCACTTAAATTGGTTTTCGCTTTTTTTTTATGTTAAAGATTCCTTTTGGGATTTCAAAACTGTATATGCCCATCTATTCAGTAGGTAGTACAGAGGCCAAATTTTATTCTCAGTGTATGATAGCATATCTAGTTTCTGTGTGAAGGTATTGGGAGTTTTGCTGCCAGCTTCAGTGGGTGTCACATCAGACCTCAATACATAATACACTGCGCGTGAAAAGCCACCTAAAAATGAATGTGATGAAACTTTGCAAACAAACTCTTGGTCACTGCCAGAGTAAATCTCTACATTTCTAAGATTGACAAAGAACATCTGTTGAGGTAGAAATGTTTTCATTGTTATGTAGGAATCAGTTGCTCAGGGCAAGCCAAATATGTATATGCTTTCCCCTTTGCTGTTTAATCGTATTTCTTATGTTTCCATTTAGAAAATACTGCATGTCCTAAAATAGCCACCCCAACGCCCAGCTCATGTAAATTTTAGAAGTAAGATTTATGAAATCATATTGTCCAGGTGTTTTATTACATTATCTGAAAATTGCATTGTTTTCCAGTGTAGATTATCTCTTTATTCTTACTTTATTCTATTATGTTTGGATATGAAAAATAACACTAGATTCCCCAAAACAAGTCATTGGGCAGTAGTGGCTGATGTGTTGCTTTCATACATTTTTATGATGTTCCTATAGTAAACATAATTTAATAAAGCCAAAACACACTAAATAAATAATTGCATCTAGAAAAGCAATAAACCCAAATAAAATTAGTACTTTCATAAGTGGAAAAGGTACTTCAATTACTGCTACAAGCAACAGCACACCATAAAATGTGTAGAATAATTTCCCTTATGCATATTTCTAGTATGTAATAATTTGATTGAAAATATGAGGAAACACACAGGAGGTTCAAAATTGTGAAAGGTATACAGTTTTCAGCAAAGGATGTGTAATAACAGTGCATGGAAGCCAACACTACTCTAAGTACCTATGGTAGCCAGAGTTTTATTACATACACTCTTCTGCACTTCATTTATCAACAACATGTTTAATTTAATTTTGCTGGTTTGTTTGTCCAAAACCAATTTTTTTTTGAGCAGACAGGGAAAGAAAACTAATTCTACCATTTCATCTCTCATTTGGACTGGATCGTGTTTTGGCAATGTAAACCTGGAACCATGCCACCACCTACTTTTTGGAACAATCGTGTGACTTTAATAACTGATGTTACAGGTGGGATGGATGGTAGGGCAGAAGGGGAAAAGACAGTGGATGACTGGCCATTTGCCTCTCTCTGTCCTGGCCCTTCACCTGGGAGGTCATTGGGATTTCTATGGCTTACAACATCCTTTTCTAAAAAATTACATCGTTTTTCTAAAATAACAATGAAATGATTGCTTCAAATAGAATTCTATTCCAATGTGGCACTCCTAGATACAGTATTTATCTTTTATGTCTGTTTTCTCATCTTGGGATCACACACTTTGCCACAGTTAGGAAGAGTCGTGATTTTCCAGTGTATCTTCTGGCAAATGCAAAATGATTCCTCTTCCAGATTTCTTCTATTTTAATTTTAGTTTATTCCAGTCACAGGGCTTCTCATGGGCAACTACTCAAAAGAGTTCTCTTATAGGAACATTTTTCTTATTGAACTATCTGCAAGGTTTATCATGTGAATATTTAAAAGAAACTAAAGCATATGTATATATAGATCTGTTTTTATTGGGTTTGTCTATTTTGTGTTAGAAATTAATTAGAAGGGTTGGGGTTTTAATCAAAATTATTCTGATTTTTATGTCATAATTACCAGGAATGTCAATTTTGCTCTTCCTAGGCTTAACTAGTTTGTTTCTTGGCAGCTTCAAGGATGTTTACTGTTTTAACTAAGAGTACTTTTATCCAGATTTGTAATTAGGTATGAAGAAAACAAGCAAATAATAACCTCATAAATCTAACTTGTCTGGAAAAACAGTTGATGCCAACTTGCACTTACATATTGCTGTAACCTCACTGTTCCATGACTACACCAGTTATCATGAAGATCACCAAAAAAAAAGTGAATTTCCAATTATAAAAAAAAGTCTTTGATTCTACTTTACTATCAAAAACAAGTAGAAAAGGCCTGACTTCCCAGTTCCTTCCAATCTTAAGTATTTTAGAGACTGTTGCTGCAGACATTTGCCTTCAAATTCAGTGTCTATATAATTAATTGCATGCAATGCAGTTTTGTTTGGGATATGATACAGAATGACTTTTACATAGGACCAGAAAAAAAAAAAAAGAAAAAAACCCAACAAATTATTGATTAAACTGCATTTTCAGCACTGAGTTTTCTGGAGTTAACAAGCATCTGTCCCAGATTGCGTCCCTGCCCATGGCAGGCGGGTTGGAATTAAAGATGATCTTTAAGGTCCCTTCCAACACAAGCCATTCTGTGATTCCACGAAATTCCAGTTAGAGCTTCGCGGTATTTTTAGTAACTGCAATTTCCTGCAGCAACACTTGAAAACGAAACTCCACCCTCACTGGCATGCCCTGCACTCATGGGTGAACAGGTTAGGTCAGCAAGGATAAACCTTAACAATTTCACATACGTTTGCTGGTGTGATTGATTACCAGTCCGTGGCAAATTGCCACCTATGGCCTGGCCATGCTGTAGTGTTTGGTGCTCACTGCGGTGCAGGGGGATGCTGTAGGAAGTGCAGATGGGAAAGGTACAGAGTCAAGAGGTGGTACTAAGGCTTGTTTGATAAATTTCTCTAGAAACTGCACTTCTCTCCAGGTTACTCCACAGCACAAAGAAAGCAGCCTTGCCCCAGTGCCATTAAGTAGCTCTTTCTTAGCAAGCATATGCTGGAACTATGATTTTTCTCCCTCCCTTTCTATTGCAAAAGTCAAACTTTAATCTTTGGCCTTTTTCCTTTCATGTTTGAGAAACATCCTGTTTTGTAGTCAGTCAGTAAAGAGCTCCACAGAAAAAATGCAGATACTGTCCAGATGGCACAGCTCAGGAGTATCCTGTGTCACAGCCTGAGCACAATCCACCAGAAGGTGCCTAGACAGGACTCTCCAGGCCAACTGCATGGGCTTTCGTCCACAGGGACAGGGTGTTGGTTCTCTCTGCCTGAATGCCCAGAAGGGAGGAAACTGCACGCTGTATGCAGCCTAAGGAAAAGGTGGTAGCCCATCTTCTCCTCTGCATATCTCCTTTTCAAAAGCATCTGTTTTTTGAAGCTGTGGGAGGTGATGGCATATGGCTGCCAGCTTGGCCATCACTGGAGGGGCAGTCACAGAGGTGAAGGTGAGGGTGGATTGAAATAAAGATGCGGCATGTTTGGTGGACAGGCTGAGCAGTCAGGACCAGGGGAGAGAGCACGTGCTAGCAGTGGGGTTAGGCACTGTAGCTTCAGAGACAGAAGGATTAACCTTTGACAGTCATATTTTTAAATATACACTGGAAAACCACTCTATAATCTGTAGTCTTTGTTATGCTGAAATCAGTAGTGTTCCTGAGGGCCATAGATACACTTTATGCTCAAACCCTATAAACTTCAATGGGATGACTCCCTCAGTAGGGTAATATCATTAACTCAGGCATCAGACATTTTCTTTGGTTGTTTTTTTTTGAGAGCTTCAACTGTTTACCAATGTCAGTGACTTGACTGCAGTCAGAAAGCCAGAGATTCCCCTAGAAACAGAGGAGCTTCAAAAATTACTTCTGCAGAAGTTCTGAAGTTAGATCTGCAAAATGAGTTATCCTCTAGAAATGCAACTATTGGCCAGTACGAGTGCTGAAATGTTAAGAGAGGCATTCAGTGCCAAAGCTAAGAAATACAACACTGGAAAATATGGGGATTAGGAAGTATGACTTCTAGTAGCACTATCAAGTTAAAAAGGACAGGTTTTTTCCATTGAGATGCCTACTTTTTACTCCCTAAAGTATAAAATACTTCCCATACTCCCTGGGAACGATATCTACAACAGTTTGTGAAGCCTCTTTCAGCACTGCATCTAAATTTTGCTATTGAATCCCACAGAAGTTATGATAACAAAGTCAGGGACAAATATGATTTAATAAGTCCCATTGAGTGAATTTTGGGGGAAGAACATCTTCACCTTTGCTAAAGTTCTATTCCTTTTACTGTTGCAGTTATTCCTAGATTCTAAGCCAACATTGCTGGAAATCAGGCTGATTTCTCCCTAACCTTCAAAAAAAAAGCCAAGGAAATAATTAAAAGTGTTCACTGGTGACACTTTTATCACACAAAAAACATCTGAAGTGGGATTTTGTAAATACACAAGTCTCTGCCCAATTCCAACAAGAAATTTTATGTATTTATACAAATTATTCCTACTTCGGTGTAAAGATAGCAACTGCTGATCAGAATAGGAAAGCAGGCATAACTCAGTAGTTTGGAATATGAGGTGTTCGGAATGTCAACCTGAATGTGCAAATGATATTCGTGTCCTATGGACATCTCACATCCTAAGGAGAGTCTATTAAAAAAAAAAGGATTATTCATCTTGCAGAGAGAGGAATTATGAGGACTGGATGGAAATATTAAAGGATCACAGGGAGTCAAGGGAAAAACTGTTCACCAATCCTTTGTATATCATAGGTACGGTGTCTTTGGCGATCAATAATGCCTTAAGAAACTGGGAGCTTAAATCATCACCCATTGCTACATGTTGTGGAGGAAAGAGGGTGGCACAGCTTTTAATTTAAAATCATCCAGAAGAAAGGAAGACCTGATTGATCCGAGATCCAGAATCACAAATTACTGAGCAGATGTATTTTACTTCCTTTTCCTTTCTCAAAGAAAGGGACGATTAAGTTAAGACTACTGAGGAATCCTACTAGTTCTGCAAAATACTGACTAGCCCACCTTTCCTAGCTAGCTTGATGCATATAGCATGACCAGCTAGAACGATGTAGTGCTTAAATGTAAGATGAAAAAGAAGACAGGGAAAAAATCAGCTCCTTCATCAAGTACAATCATGCAATATGTAAGTTTGCTCCCAGGTTGCTGTGAGGCTGAAGCTGCAGGACAGCAAGCTGGAGCACTGCTCAGAAGGCACAAATTTCCCAGCAATGAGAAACCTAAAGCAGTTGTTTACATTTCATAGCTCTGATGTGGTAATCAGACTGCAGATTATTCACCTGCACATCTAAGCCCCTTTCACAAAAGAACTCCAGGCTGGTTCTAACATACAGTGGATCTGGTTGGTTTGTTGTTCAATGGGAAGTGCACTCCTGAAACCTAAAAGTCAAAGGGTTTTCTTCAGGTGAAGGAAAATTAAGCTTCTGGGCAGCTTTAGGAGCACCTGTCTTCATTGCTTGATCCAGGAGTATCCACTGACTTGGAGCTTGATTTTGCTGAGTACAAGCAGATAAGACCAAGTCACAGCCTTCTCAACTTCACAGGTATCAAACCTGTGTCAAATTCCTGCTCAAAACAACACCCTTCTGCTTTGTGGACATGGCAGGAGCAGGACACGGCATGTCTTTTGAACTAACACTTGTACATTCCAGACTTTCAAACATATTGCTCACTACAGAGTAAGCACTTTCAGTGCAGGGACTGTCCTGACTTGCACTGGCTGGCACTCAGCACATTCTCAGTGCTTAGCCTATAATGATAAATAAAGATCGGGTTTTCAAAGCTGCAGAAAGAATCGTGAGTTTACCATTCCTGTTACATCTGTAAACACCTGAGAATCCAGTTTTCTGAGCTGGCTTTGCAAATGCCACCATAAAATTTATAAGTGGTGCCTGAAAAAGGCAAGTGGGTAGAACAGGGGCCAAAGATTATGCTTTCATTCTAAGTTAACAAAATTACCTCTAGAAATTTCCCTCAGTCTTGGATAACCACAATCCCTTCCTATTTCTCAAGTAGCATTAACATCATCATCATCATCAAAAGCAGATCTCAGTAATCACATAGCACTGAGCCACTGGTGATCCAATCCATGCTGAAATAAACAGTGCTGTCTATGCTGTATAGAGAGCTGAAGGCAGCAGGATGCTTCTCTTAAATATCTCTGCTATGGTCACTGAAAGCACTCTGCTTCAGAAGTCACATAGGAACAATATGTATCCTGTGGCAGGGAACAAGAGAAGCCACATAACACTCCAATAAAGAGGTTATTCAAGAGGTTAGTCAGTGTAGGAACAGCAGAAATCAACTCTTGTGTACTGTGAGCTTTACATGCGCATGTTTGAAGAACTAAGCCCAAGGGGATCATTTGTAATACAGGATATATTTACCTGATTTCAAAGTGTTATGATTATATGATTTAGCAGAGTGCACTAAAGTCAGCAGCAGAATCAGGAAGATTCCCTATAGCCTGTCTTATCTGTGCAGTTATTCCTACCCTTAAAATTTAGTGTGAAAATGATGACGTTGACAGTAATTTTGCTTAAGTAAAGATTTCAGGGTTTGGTCTAACCTGAAGTCACATCCTTTCCATCAGCTGTAGTGAATCACACAGGAGCTCCTCAGCTTGGTGGTTCAAACCTTCATGTAAAGACAATAAAGCCTTTTCATTTAGATGATATTCTGTAACTGACACTCTCGGGCTATGACAGCTAATCTCCAGGAGGCAATAAAGGGCTTACCAGAAAATCTGGTTGAGGAAGTATAAGATTTATCTCTACCAACTCAAAGGGCTAAGTACTTAAGGCTATAGCAGAACAGCCCTTGGAGAGGAGTTTGTGGGCCCCTAGAATTTTCTTCTTTCTAATGACTCTCTGTGCTTCTTGCATGCTATAAAAACATCCCTTTTTGCATTGCAGCATCTCTATTTCCTTTGATCTGTACACATTTCTCATTGATGCTAATAGAGAATGACACTGATGGGGAATATTTTTGCAACAGAGGGAGCATAGAATTGTTATTCTGGCTAAAGCAAAAGCAATATGACTTAAGCAGAGTATTTAAAAGGTTTTACTCAAGGCTGTGCAATTGAACATGATATTAGGCTTTCTCTCTCTTTTTTTTTTAATTTTCATTGAGATTATGCCCATATTTTATCCAGATTATTGTGTTCTTGTAAAATTGTACTGCAATCCACTCTAGCACGTTAACAACAAAAGAAATTCTCTAGCTTATTATAAACATCTTTCAAGAAACCAGAAGCACATGTCCTCTGGAAATAATTTTGCTGGTATTTAGGTTATTACAAAAAAATTTCCCAAAACACTGGAATTATTCTGTAATGTTTCTTTATACTCTAGCTTGTTATCTTAGGTTTTCTAGAATATTCTCCTGGTGCCCCAATATGGTACCTTCCTTGGGTACAGCACAGGGAAGCTGCAGAAGTAGTCCAGAAACTCGGCAATTTGTGTCTGTCTTTGCAGTGACGATTACCTAGTAACTATGTGCCATCAGTGAAAAAAAGACCAAGTGTAGACATCAGCTGTGCAATAATTATAGCTGGAAAAAAATAGTTATTTTATACTGCTGAGATTTGGCAGGATGCTGATAATACTTTTTTGCCCCAAAGCAGACTTTGAATTTAAAATCTGAGAGATTTTTGACAATTAAAAAAATAGAGCGACAAGTTTGCTGAAAATAAATAAAAAGTTTCATTTAGATAAATTTGATATGTCTTTTTCTCTGTATTTAATAATTAGCTTAATTTTCTCACTGAAAATATACCTTAAAAGCAGAAAAAAAATATTTTTTCTTTTTTTTTTTTTCCCCTGAGAATACTAAAACATAGACAACTGTGTAGTAAAGGGAGGCAAGGGGATCAGAAATGGGAAAGTGCTCTGAGGAGTGTCCTGCTCAACCTCTGAATCTGCCTTATAGACTGACTTGTGTTCAGTTTACTTTGTCCTTTATTGCACTTTATTGCACTTTATTGCTAGGTTACTTTTTGACTTAAAACTAACTCATATCCAGAGATCCTGTGTTTTCTGAGGGCTGCTATGTCTCTCCAACTGTACTCTAGGTGAAATAAGAAAAGCAAAAGAGCAACATATGGAAACAACTGCCAAAGTCCAACAGCAAGGCATTAAGACAGAGTCTGCTGTGTGCATGAGGCATGTGGTTCCTCAGTGATGCTAGGGAAGACAAAGCTGATTTCATTGTTTGGAAAGGCGATATTCCTGCTGATCTCCAAAGTGTTTGAACCTTGACTGGGGTTGCATAGCAAGATGGGAAGAGCCAACAGCTATTTGAAGCCTACCCTTGGAATTATTCCAGAAAGGAAGAGCATCTGGAAACAGATTTACTTCAAGTTCAGCATGTGTTGATGTGCTTTATTGACCTGCAGAAAGAGTCTGAGTGCTTTAACTGGTGAGAGCTTTCCCTAAGAGGGCTGAAGACTAATGGATGTGCCTGGGCACAGGAATTAATGCAGCATGCACAGCAAAGGGTAGCTGTCACTCTTGGTGCCAAGTGCTCTCATCTGTGCCTTTGTCCCCTTCGCATAGTTTTGGCCTGCCACTATTACCTACCTTGACATAAGGCTTTTGTCATGGACTTTTAAAACTCTACCTTTTTCCTCTACTGAAACCTGACCTGTATGAGCAGAGTCTGGCCAAGGGGCAATGCCTGCAGGACCAGCAGAGGGGAGATGAGCTCCATACCCAAGCAGAAGAATTGCCTAGAATATTAGCTGAGCTGTTCTGAAGCATGGTCAAGTTTTAGCCTGACCATGCTTTAAAGGGTAGAGGTTATTTACTGACAATTGGTGGGAAGGTTCCCAATTCTAATCCTCACCAGAAAGTGAAACCGTCACATGGCATTTGGGTTATTCCACTGGCCTAATTTTAGGCACCCACCTTCACCTAAATCAGAGAGTTAGTCTCTCTGGGCTCTCTCTCTATTATCAGAAAAGGGAGAAAGGATTCCCCAAAGGCAATTCAGAGCAGAAGTCCGAATTACTGGGAGCATCAGGCTCCTTCTCTAAACCGTCTCTCTTTCTATTGACTATACAGGGAGCTGAAGTTAGTTGGTGTAAAACTGTGTCTCTCTCTATTACTCTGGATGTCTTGTCCAGGTACTGCTTTGTTACAAAAGCAGAGAAACATTTCACCATCTGTCTGGTTTGTCTGGCATGTGTCTGCAGGGGTATTTTTCAAATAGAAACTCATATCCAAAAGAAACTGTCATATGAGGGTCTTTTTCCTTAGTATGAGCTATACAAATACATCATATTCCTGCAATTCAAGTTATTCCTGACTTACACCAGTGTAGTGCAGAATCAGGTTCACCATTTCTGAGTTGAAGAGTCTCAAAAGCAGTTTGTATAATCATAACCACTACAGTTATGATTCTGTCAGTAACTAGTACTTTTTCCAAAGCACCAGCTGCCAGAATAATGTGAGAATCAATAGCAGGTTTCATTTAAGAACAGGCTAAATTTGTAGACACGACAACTGCTAGAAAGCTGGAAAACATAATTCAGTGTAACATAATGCACAAAATTAAAAGAGCCAAGATAATTCCTCACTTGAAAAAATATTACTTTAAGAAAAATAGGACCTGTATGATTTTTAAGCCAATTTATAGTTTCTGCATCTAGAGTTCTGGCAACATTACAGCATTTGTGTTGAGAGAGAAGAATATGCAGAAAATGATGTAATAGAAAATTACTTACCAGGATCAATTTTCTTTGAGGTTTCAAGAGCTTGGGCTTAGGGAAATTATTGGCAATTGGAGCTATAAAAATAAATAAGGGATCATTTCATATTACTATCATTCCCTGTAATTTTTAGTATATGTATTAGCAATCTGTAAATTACAGATTAATAGCAAATTAGGAGCAAATACATGTATTTATACCAGAGATTAACTTTATTTCAGGAAACATATTTTACAATGAAGCATAGTGCTCATGAATTAGAAAAATTCATAAGATTAAAGAATCTGATACGCAAGACGTGCTGTTTGTGTGCAAATGATACAGCAAATATACCCATTGAGAACTGATCTAACCCACAGTAAACCTTCAGGTCCGCTCCCTCCTGTCTCCCACTGGCTTAGCATTGGCAGTGATGCTTTGAAAGTGCATCCAAAAGTTTGTGAGACTGGCCCCAGAGTCACAAATCCTCTTTGAAAGTGCGGTCCCAAGGGGCTGGTCTTTATCTGCTCAGCTTGCTGGACTTCCCAAGTGCATCTGCAATTTTAAGAGTGCAATGTGTTGCTTTCCCTCAGAATACCCCCAACACGTAATTTCAATTTGCCTAACTTTAATCTTCTCTTTGAGCAGGGTGAATATTGCTACAGAGGTTTCTCTCTCCCCTCTGGATAGTGGGAGCTGAGATCTCATGCTTGGATTCAGTGAGTAGCTTCTCACAGTGGTTAAAGCTGCAGGGAGATGAGAGCCTGGTCCCAGCAGCAGGCACAGGCCATTTCTTTCCCCACTGATGGGAGCAAGCACAGGTCACCTCACAGGCAAAGTCAGTGGCAGAGTGCAGGAGTCCTGACATCCCATACTTTCCTGTTCCTCCATGGTTGTGCCCAGGACTTGAAATACCTCTCCGTCTCTGTTTTCATACCTTTTGCTGGGATGGCTGGTGGCTGCTCCAGTTTCTCTTTCTCTTTCTTTTTCTTTATCTTTTTAGGCTGTAGAGGAGACAGGCTTGTCACACTGGTAACTGTTTCCCCGGAACTGCAAAGCACAGGCCCATAAGTGGGGGGGGGGAATTAAGGCAATAGAGGCAAAGACAGTTTGTCCTAGTGAGTTCATGCAAATACACCACCTTCCACTTGTGAGAATCCCTGCCCAATAATCTGGATTGTGATCTGGGGACATGATGAAAAACCTCTTATGGGGGTTTGAAATGCCCTGGGTCCTACATTTTTTCAGCCACACAGTGTGGCTGAGAAATTCATAGAGCTTGATTTGTCCTGGCACAGAAAATGCAAACTGTCAGGTTTAAGCAGGACTCATTTCATAGCACCTATTCCTTAAAAAGACGTATGACCCCATTGCTGCACCCAGGATAAACTTTTACCCCCCTGCCCTTGAGGGCCAGAGGCACAGACAGATTAGGTGACTTGCATCAGCTCTCATGGGGAGTGTACAGCAAAGCAAAATCTTCAATGAAGATTCTGGGCTAAGACCAGCTGATGGGTCAGCAGGCCAGGAGAGCATGCAGCATGTCTTCAGGCAGCTCACAAACCCACATTTGCAAAAGCTAGCTTCTTCACGGGGGCCAGCGTGCTCAGGAAATATAAAATGGAGACACTGTGCCCCAGTCTCTAACTCAGGCATTCTCCAATACATCTATGCTGAAAAAGCGCTAGTAGCTATGAGGGAAGAGTACAAGTTGTATTTCAACAGATTCCTATCCAAGAGAGCTTCTGTGTTTGGACTGTTACAGTCTAACACCCTCGAAGTCTGGATTTTTTAGCCTTATCATCTCCCAAATCCTGAGGTCATGCTTTGAATATTTAGGGCTTGGATATGCAGTCAGGTTGCAGCGGTTGTGTCACCACAAGTCAGCTGAGCTGCAGTAACTGACTGTGCAGGGGCTCCCAGCCTGCAGCTAAAGGGAGATAAAACTGTATTGGCTTAATTGGTAATGAAAGAAATTCTAACTTACAGCTAGGGTGGGAAGAGAATATGAACCAGTTAGTTATGATGACTGCAGTGATGGAGGCGACTTGGTAAGCAGTCGTTGCTCAGCTGCATCTGACCTGGGGCTCACCCTGGGAAAGATTAACGCAGTAGGGTTGTGGGGACCTTTCTGTTCTGTGCTGGTGAGTTCTACCACACAATGGGATCCAACCAGTCTCCATGGTCATAACACTGACAACACTGATTTCACTGAATTTTAAATAATTCATCCCAAGTTGCTGTTCCTCTCCAGGTTCTTTTGCATAATGAAACATTCTCTTTATATTAATAGAATAAAATATTCAAATTGGGCCAAAGACTTAATGAAAATTTAGATGTCTCAGCTATTGCCCATACAAGAACAACAAAATAACAGATATTACCATTTTACACAGTTGTAAATCCAAATGAATGTCACTTCCATTGGTAAAATCACTCTAGATTTACACTTGTGTAGATTACAAAAAGACTCTGATTTCCTGATTTTCTTGAGTTCTGTTTCATGTACTTAGTGAAAAACAAAGGTTTGCTGCCAAACTTTCTAAAAAGGGTTTAAAAAGTAAAATACGTTTACAATTTATAAATAAATCACACCAATTATGTAAACTAAGGACTGCATTGAAACAATTTCAAAGTCTGCCTGCACTATTATGAACTTACCCCACAACAACCGTTTGTTTGTATATTAAAATCAAGACATAAAATGCTTTAAAACCAGCAGGAAATGAAACTGTCCTGCCTGGCTCCTTTGCCCAAGCAGCAAACTGCAAAGAAAGAATACCAAAGAGGGGTGAGAATGCTTTTTTTAAAATGTTTTGGGGTTTCATAATCCAAGGTCATTAAGGCAGATGCGTAGCTTAAAGATACTATTGTTCTGATCCAGCTACTTTAAGCCCAATATATGAAAAGGAATAGTGTCAATTCATTGCATTAGTTATTATTCCTGCATTGCCAATGAAAAAAGTGAAGCTACAGAGAAATTTATTTGTGACTTGCGTGTTTCCATTAAATGCCAGGGCCATACAGGGTTAACTAATTCTGGGAGATACAACAACTATACTTTCCATCTTAGAACTGAGCTCCTCAAACCAAACAAGGAGGCTCAGAAAAGACTCCTTGGCTCTGAAACACTGCCTCTTTGTGAGCTTGTCTTGTTCTATGTCTAAAAGGAAAGTTAGTTTTTTATCTCCAGCTCCTCCTCCAGCCTCCTGGTTTCTATTTCAATGGTGTCATGTTGTGCATTTCTTGAAGGATCTAATGAGTATTTAGAGAGCAAGAAAAATAAAAGAGTTTGTGGGAATAACCTGTGAAAGGTATCTAATAATCATGGAACCAGGACAGCAGTTTCCCTGGAGGTCATGGCTGTTCCAAGAGCTGGGAAACTATTAGAATTTTGGCTATACTATCCTTATTAGAGTCTAAGATTTGGAACTTTTCCTGTTGTCATCAAAATCAGCTATTTTCCCTTGTCAAAGGTCTGCAGGGGGATGAAAAAAAACTCACTTGAGTGAAGTAAAAGCTGCTTAGATATTTTCCAGATAGGGGAGCTGGGTGAAAAGGTGCCAGGGATGGACTGGGTACTTAATTATTTCTTGTTCTGGCAAATTTGTTCCCATGATGTCAGACTGGCACTGTGGAACCAAGGTGTAAAGGTGGACAGCACTTTATTCACCTCAAATTACAAATTATTTGTTCCCAGAAGAGCAGTCACTGAAGGACTACAAAGTTTAGGCCAAAACAAATATAAAGGAAAGAAAAAAAAAATCCATTTTCAAAGCTACACCTCCTGGTGATTTCTGGATTTGAAAACTGACAAAACAATCCAGTAACAAGAAAAATAATAATAAGGAGGATATTTAAAGAAAAGAAAACATCAGAAAATGGAATTAAGTGGTTTGGAAAACCAAAAATAACCGTACTTTCTTATTTAGATAGTTATTTTTAAAATGTGGTAAAGAAATGGGTTTTGGTTAACTCATTTTTTTCCCTTAATTTTTTATTGGTCCAGTAGTAAACCGAAACCTAACATTTGTTTTGTTCTACTCAGGAAATCTGGATTTAATTTTCTTTTCTGCCACTGCCATTTTGTGAGACCTGGGACAAATCATTTAGCCTGTTGTGCTTCAGATTCCAATTAAAAGTAAAAATACCATTCTGATGTCAAGACATAAAATATTTTAAGATGCTTAGGTATTACTACAGAGGGATTACAGACATTTCTTAGACACCTGACTATTAATGTAATTTTGAAACTGGATTGTGCTCTGTGTTTGAAATATCTCTAAGGGAGTTTGAACTGAGCCTTTATAATCAAGGCTGAATTTTGCACAGCATAGTAATTTTAAACTGCAAGAGTCTCATGCAAATTAGTTAATAAGTGTGGCCTAATGGGTATTTAGACACTGACTTTTGGGTCTAAATGTGTTGGAATAAGTTCCAAGACAAGGAATGGACAGGTGAAGAGCAATGAGTTCAAAGGAATTAACAGTTTGTGTTTTGAGCAGAGGGTGGAAAATAAATGGTACCATGTGTGAAACATAATTAAAATTATGATATTGGTATAATTTTCATAGCTATTTAATTTTAAAGCCCTGAAGTCAATGCATTTTATCCATGCATTGTGTGATCAAGGGTTTCATTAGCATATCTTGTCACATTGAAATACATGAAACTGTATTTTTATCCATATAGAGTCATGCATTTCTTTCACTTCTGGAGATTCTGTTTTATGATGAAGAAATCACATTGGCTTGTTTTCTTCCTGCTATTCAGTCTCCTAATTGTAGTGTTTGCAGTAGTATCACTGCAACATCATCTATTCCCAGAGAGGTAGATTTTGTAGTACGAGTCTTTTTATCCGACTGCCATGCTCCATTTCTTCAAATAGGTCTTATATTTCTTCTCTTTTTGTGTTCACTACCAATCTATTTTGATTTCCTCCCCCTCACCATTCTTTCTTTGTTTGTTTGTTTTTGTAACTCCAACTTTGTCCCAGCAGCTAATAAAGAAGGGGGAAACAGAAAACATCCAGGGAAAAATGAAAACTGCTGAGCTGTCTCTGTGAATTTTTGGTGTGGTGCAATGGCTGGTCAGGGTCACAGAACAAAGATCTTTCCATGAATAACATGAAAGTTTCAGTTTGTACTGGCCTCTCCTGAACTCTGTGCAGCTTTGTTGTGACTTCACTTCCATCTGAGTGTCGGTTAGATTGAATTCGGTGATAATCCCATGACAATGCACTAAAAATCACACTCTTGGAGGATCTACTGTGTGCTGGCATCGAATCCTGTAGTATCTAGAGATACTATGAGAAACAGTATGTGATACCAAGATGTACTGGATTTAAACTACAAGGCTAGAAACACATGGTTTATGTCACTGAAAACTGGGAAGCAGCTGTGCTTCTGTGTTGTTATGAGGCACCCCTCTTTCATCTTTTTTGTTTGTAAAATACTTGTCATATTTTTTTCCTGCAGTTCCAGCACAACGTGTATCTCATGAAAATCATGCAATAGAAATCAGTTTTATAGCACCACACCACCAAAAACTTTTGGCAGCTGGTGGTATTTAAAGGGACAGTGATTAAGGACCGCAGCAGAAGTGGAATTTTTCCCATCACTTGGAGTCTTCAGCAGGCAACAGACTGTGGGCCTTGAAAATCAGCTTTAGCCCCACTCCCTGTTCCTTGGTGTGGGAATCACTGGGTGACACTGAGATTTGTTCTATTTATGTGGATGGTGTAAGTCATTACCATCCGGTGAGGTGTTGGAAAACCCTGGAAAGTCACACAAGATAAAAGCTGGCTTCTTCAATAAGCAAATCAGAGCATCAAGGAGAGGCTTGTCACTAAAGCACCTTCAGGACCTACAGCTAGCCCAGTAGATCTCCCTTTTCATACACAGCAGGCACATTCATGAGTCATGGACCTGGGACTCTATCTTTCTGTAAACATTTTGGAAAACATTTGTTCAGCATACTTAGCAAAACAAAGCCAGAACTGGTGCCTTTGGTTATAGTAAAGAGATGTATAATCTCCTACCTGTTCTGGGGGCATTTCACCAGGTAATGCTTCACTGTTAAAGAGAAGAAAAACAGAAAGAAGATGTGGCTTCATATCAACACAGTTTATGAGTTACAAATGGGCACTGCAGATAGACCTGTGTTGCTGAGACTGTGGAGCTCCCAGACGGTTACACTGGGAGAGCTACTGATTGTCACCATACATTATATTGGGCATTAAAATGTAATCTGACTCAAAGACAATAGCTGGGCTTGGGAGAGGGGAATGTATCAAACAACAAGAAAAATCTGCTGTGAAAGTCCTGGGCAACACACATTCCAGTGGTCAGCCCAGCCAAAAGACAGCTTGCTAAGGAAAAGCACAGCAGGCCAGTAATTTTACTTTGAAGACTTTTATTTCCCTTGTGGTGCCTGTATTTATTTCCAGAAGCCTGAAATAACCCATTCACCCACAGGAGCCACTGCTGTTCCTAATGTAAGTTAGATTGTGGCCACGGGCATAAAGTGATTGCCTCCTGGGATCAGATCAGAGGTCTAGTCCAGCCACTATCCTGCCTCTGACAGCTGTGTGTGTGAGCTGTGTAAATCTTTCTACTTCATATTCCTTTGAGTCAGTAGTCCTGAGCAAGGGCAGCTGCCCCCGCTGCAGCCTTGTAGGAGCCAGGGTTATTAAGATGCTCTTTTGTGGCTTTGTAGCTTCTATGCTTCTCTCAGAGGACAGACTCTGGCTCTTCTGGTTGACCTACTGCCAACTTATTTCTCAGAAGGATGAGAGGATGCACCCCTGGGCCATGATGAGAAGTTGAATACAACATAGACAGCCCCCTCCCTTCTTGTTCTCTTTCCTTCAAAGGACCATGAAAACCAGACAACAGTGCACTGACGACTACCCCCCTCTCTATGGGAAAGTTTTCATATTTGGTCTTACCTAAATCCTCCCATTCCAAGGGAGCTACACAGCTCCTAGGAGGTGCATTTTGGTCCTAAGCAAAGGGGAGCTGAGAACACTAGGAGCTGGGGCTAACACAGGAGCCATGCCTGGGCCAGGCAAATCAGTGCTTCCATATACTTGTCAGGCTTTTTTTAAATGTACAGGAGAACGGCAGGCCTGATCCTCTGGGAGTAAGGGAAAGCTCATGCACAGTGTTGACACACTTTTGAGTATCTCTAGGTATATGTTATTTTTTTTTTTTTTTTTGCCCTGCAGTAAATAATCCAGTCCTTTGAACCAGGAATTAGGAAGAGCAATCACTCCTGCAACAAATGGGCAAAGGCTTCTACCAGAATCACAGAGAGACTGCCAGCTGCAACCACTGGTGCTTCCCATAGCATCCCACAGCTCCCTGTGCTACGGGCCAGCCCCAGATGCAATGCCAACCTAGTCAAACTGAGAGAGCTCCTTCGGTGAGGAACTGGGTGCAGTGTCACCCTTCTCATGCCAGAACCCTTGAGGTGAACCAGGATCTTCTCAGATTTCACAGAGAGAGATTCCAGAGGGATCACAGAATCATTTAGGTTTAAATGATACAATGTTAGAGGTAAAAGACCTCTAAGATCATTGAGTTCAGCCGTTAACCCTGATAATGCCAAGTCCATCACTAAATCACGTCTGTAACTGCTACATCTACATGTCTTTTCACCAGGGATGGTGACTCAACCACTGTCCAGCTTCATCTACAGCAAATTCCAACTGCTAGTTCAGGTATTAGTTCCACTGTGTTCCAGATCAGGCCAGGTTGTTCTTGTAGAGGGGTGGGCAGTTTTCCCTCTTCTCCCTGTGCTTGGGTATCTGCCTCCACTTCGTCTGTGTGGGGCCGGGGTGGGGAACTGGGGAAGGGAAGCTGGAGTGGTGGGAGAGGGAAGAGAAGCTGTTGGTGTCTCTGTGGCAGGAGTGGAGGAATAACAGAGGTTCAGGGAGAAGCCCTGATGGAAATTTGCCCAGTGACGTGAAGTAAGGAGACAGTTTTGATTGTCCTGGATCCTTGACCTGGTCTCAAATGGAAGAGCAGAGTGAGTTTTCTCTTTTAGGGCTACTGAGGAAGTTGATGTGGCAATGCCTCATTACAGGTGGAAGAAGGTTGTGCCTGGAGCCCGCTGGGAGGCTTAGGGTTATGCAGAGGGAGGACTACTTTGCTGACCCTGTCTTTTCTCCTTTTCTCAGGGAAGGACAGTCTTCATGATTTCACTGCAGGCTCTTTTCACGTGAATACTTGCACCTGTCTAGCCCTGCCTAGATTGGAGGTACAGAGTACTGACAGTGGAGAGGAGATAAGTAATGGTTTTTAAGGAATAATGTGTTGTGCTAACAGACGGAATGAGAGAGCACTGCTGTTGTCTGACAGGGTGGGTATTTTGTGGTCAGACTGTAACCCCTGGAAGGTGCTTCTGGAGGTGGTAGAGAAGTAGTGAAGGAGAAGGGGGCTCTCTGTGCCCCATGCCCGTGTGCTGAGTGGAAACAGCACCTCTCAGGGAAGTGCTGCTCTGTGGGTCAGAGGCTCAGGGCTGAGCTTGCTGCCATGTCCCAGAAGCTGTGGGGAGAGAAAGCAATGTGGGGCTGGTGGAAACTATGTCCTTCACTGGCATTCTTCCAATGCTGCTTCAGAAATTTTAATACTCTGATTCTTGACTGAGTGCTGAGCCAATTATTGTGGCTCTGGAAAATACTCTGATCAGCTGAACAACTTGCCTGAAAATCTTGTAACTGTATATGACCCTCTGTCTGCTAAGCTTTCTTCTGTAGTATTTTCGTTGAATCTGTAAGTTCAGTGCTGTCAGTGTTTACTGAATAGTATTTAAAACCTAAATAAAAATTTGCAATTATTCAGATATTAGCATAACGAAGAAAGGATTTAGTAGCTCAGAATAAACTACTTTTTATCTGTTGTACATGCCTATTCTATATTGTATATTATTTCTATATTTAACTGGTATTGGTTCAATGTAAAGAGGCATTTCCTCCAAGCTGCTTGTATGCTTACACCAGTGTAAACTGACAAAAACAGAAGCTAGAATTCTAACCCAAGAATTGGATCTGCTAAAGAAAAACTGGGATGCATCAGTCTAGTGCTTGTGGCTTCAGAGTGACTCACCACGACCAACATACTTAAGTGTGGGTACTCCCTTGGCACAAAACCTTTGTCATCACTTAACAGGGTAGGAAGAACAACATCGATCTTGCTCCTTCCTCTTGGCAAGCAGAATTGTTGGGTTCAGTTAGAATCAGAGTTACTCTGCTAAGCGCATTACCAGGAAGATGGAGCCACATGCTGAAATGTGTTTGTGGTCAGGCAAAGGCTTCTCTATACATCTATTTTTGGCTTACATGTCTTCTCACTTGTATATCTCTGTCACTCATTCCTCTGTGGTATGTGTGTAGGGCTGCAGAGGCACCAAAGTCATGATTCTCTCCTGTGATTAACAAGACAAATCACTAACCAAGCTCCTTCTGAAACCTTCTGTTCAGAGGTGGTCCTTATGCTCTCCTCTAACATGGTGGCTGCTAGGCATGCTGGTATCTCATCCTTGAAGCTTGTGTGAGGTCTCCAAAAAAACCACTTTTAAACCAAAATGAAAGTAGAGCCTGCACTGGTTACTCCACAGATCTGAAACAGCACTTTTGTTTACGACAGGACTGCTTGGATATAGATGCAGCCTCTTTGAGAAACCCTCTCTGAGGAAGACAAGAATGAAACAATAATCCTTGATCTTGAAAGATTATTATGAAAAGGCTGATTTGAATTTTGAAATGATGCTTTAGTTTCAAAAAAGGCTACAAATGAGGGAGTACTAATAAAACCCCTCATATTCTCAAGAATATTGACAGCTACTCAGGAAGAGAGAATAAAACAGAACAGAGCAAGACTGCTTTGAAACCCCTCTACACATGTGCAGAAACATGACTCATTCAAAATGTTAGATTCTGGTCAGAATGCAACTTAATGATACAGCACTTGGTCTCCTTTGAAAGAAGTTCCAACAGCTTTCAACTTATGTTTGTGCAGAGGTGAAAGATTTTCGGAAAAAATTAAAGTGAAATAGCTATTCAAAGGGAAGAAAATTACTTTGTTCTAGTCTGGTTGGAAGAATTTTTTTTCCCACCAATTTTTTTTTTTTTAATTACCATCAAGGCAAGAAAATATTTATTTTTCCTGCTTCTTCTGCATTCTCTTCTCACCCAACCCCTGACCCCCTTTTTTGACAAGGGCTTTGCAATCATCAAGAATGACATCTCACTCACCTGTGGATCTCCTCTTGTTCAGAAGCGACTGACAGAGAATAACAAATGTAAAAAGGAGGACGCTGATGATTCCTATGGAACACACAAACACTGCATACACATACAGGTCTGAAAACCAAGCACAGATGACAGTCATTGTTACAGCTGTATTCTTCGTGATGACAGGATAGAAAAAATTTACATCTACAAGATCTAAATACACTCTGGCCCTAAAGAGGTAGAATTAGGTCTCAGAAGTAGTTCAACGCTCCTCTAACTTTCCTACAGTATCCTGCTTACTTTAAAATTTGGTTGAAATCTCCATAAATGCAAATAGGTATAACTACACCTATGAGATCTGACTTTCAGGAGAGAGCAAAGAACTAGTTTGGGTTGTTCCTTTTTTTTTTTTTTTTT
>VXAY01000723.1:715285-728809 GCA_013399855.1 Oxyruncus cristatus | reverse complement strand
TTTTTTTTTTTTTTGAGTAGCAATCCAAAAACCAAAAGGACTTCAGATGGATTATTTCCCAGTTCAAACAGCTGTATAGGTTTTTTTTTTTGGTTGGTTGGTTGGTTTTTTGTGGTTTTTGTTTTTTTGGGTTTTTTAACAAAAGAGAAAAAAAAGAAACACCCAAACGATAAAACAAGAAAAGTGGCAGTGTGGGGAGTGCTGAGTGGCTGGGGAAGACGCAAGAAAATCTGCAATTGCTTTTTCTGCTGGCAGCACTGGCTTGAAATTTTTATATGTTTTTTTTTTTTTTTTTTCAAACTACAGCCTCAGTCTCCCTTTATGGCTTTCATTCAGGTGCTGTAACACATTCCCAGTGGAGCTGACAGGAGTTGTATCATGGCAGATCAGGATGGAGTATTTTGTTCACAAGGAGAAAAAATCTTTAATTACTTATTTCTGCTTTCACTAGGACACTTTTTAGAGTACTTTAAGGATGCTCTACCCATTAATGTCTTGAAACGTCCTTAGGGGGGAATATTGGCTTCTTTCCTGCTTCACAGAGAGGAAACTAAGCCTCAGAGGTCAAGTGTTCTTGCAGAAAATAGCATTGCTGGAACTGGACCCCTGACCTCCATTTCTGTGTTTCGTTCCCCTTACGCAGTGCAACAATATAGTTTATAAATTATGGTTTAAAAAGTAAGGCTCTCCACAGAATCAGGGCCATCCTGTAAGTGAGCATTCCTGCCTGGCAGGAAGCACAGCAGTTGTAAATGCTGTGCTGGCACTTCACTCGTGCTCTGGACTGGGGGGGGAGGAGAAGGGAATCCTAATTCATGCAAATTCTGGATTACAGACTCTTGGAGCAGTTGTCCACTAATCAAAACAGAAAATGCTGCTTGCCTGGTAACTCAAGGGAACTTCAAGCTGCTCTCAAAGTGCAAAGTATGTTTACTGAGCAATTTCTAAGGCCAGTAGGAGTGAGAGTACTTGGTATCTCTGCAGACATGGTGAACACCTTCCTGAATAAGGGTCTGCATTTCCATTGTGTGATTAGCCAGGCATAGGCTGTTGACCCTGAGATGAGCTCAGCTGGTTAGAGTGTGGTGCTAATAACACCAAGGTAAGGTTGTAGGTTTGATCCCTGTATAGGCCATTCATTTGAGCTGGATTCGATGATCCTTGTGGGTTCCTTCCATCTTGGAACATTCTGTGAAATTCCCACATACATGAGAAACTGAAGCTGGACTCTTCCATTCTCTTTTGTCCAGTACACCTTGTACTTTGGGGGATGGATTTTCAGGCAAGGCCTGGGTTTGCACAGGAACTAGCAAAATTGGTCCTGATTTGGGGCAACTTTAGTTGTCCTGTAGCTTGGACAAAACTAACACTGTGTATAGAAGTAGTAGCAGTTAGATGCATCTTTACCTTCAAAAAATTTCCAAGCTTCATGATTTTTCTTGAAAATGGGATGATCAGAAGATTTTGATGAAATCACTGAAAAAAAAAAAAAAGTGACAAGAATTGAAAAATTGTGTGGCATAAAAAAAAAAAGTTTGGACTTCTTGAAGTAAATGTATTCTGCTTTAGACTTCAGTGCACCAAGGTCTTGCTTTATCTCACAGGATAATTACCTTTCAATGAAACAATTTACACAAGAGCATGTCTTCAGCAAATCTTATATGGCTTGACACACTCCACAAGAGCCATACGGCTTGAGACTGCCTCCCTGTTGTCCTCTTATTCTGGGCAAGATGCAATATGTGGCTCTTCAATCAAAAGTTAAAAGCAGTGATGAACAGGAAGAGAATTGAAACATGCATTAGAAGAGCCTAGGCCTTGGAATAGGGTGGTGATGTGCTTGTAAGGTCTGTAATGGCTTTGTGGGGATGGTCTGAGTACCCCAAGGGAAAAGCTACCATTAATGCTGTATGTAGCCGGTTTTATTCTGACTCTGTGTTTCTGCTACCCAGAACTTGTACCTCTAGGGTTGCAGTTTGTGTTTCTGGACCAAAACATACCACTTCTGAGAAAGGAGATGAACAACTAATGCTCAGGAGAATGAGAATTTATTTTCCCTTACAGTTACAAATAAGAAGTTTTAACACTATAGTGTACTTCTAAGTCTTAGAAGTTAAGTTTAAAAAAATAATGGGAAGAACAGCAACTTTACTGAAGGACACAGATCTGAAGACTTCCTGAGAACTGACTGAGAGCCAGCCACATGAGGCACAGCTCTTTTAGAAAAACATGGAAGTTGTTCTAGCAATGTTTGGCACTGAAGTAAACTCCACCAAAACGCTGATGACATAAACTGAGAGGAGTGACTGATACCCCAAAGTGCTGCACAGCCCTTCAGAAGGACCTTGACAGGTCCTCAGCCATCTTAAATTCAACAAAGGCAAATTCAGGGTCCTGCACCTGGGGAAGAACAATCCTATGTGTCAGTGCAGTGCTGTGTCCAGTTCTGGGCTCCTCAGTAAATGACAGACATGGAGCTCAAGGATAGGTTTTGTTGCCCCAGCAGAGGGCAACAAAGATGGCTGAAGGACTGGAGCATCTCTTTCACCAAGGAAAGACTCAGGGAGCTGGGCCTGTTCAGACTCAAGAAGAGATGACTGAGAGGGGACCTTATCAATGTCTGTAAGTATCTGAAGGGAGGGTGTCAAAAGGATAGAGACAGGCTCTAATCAGTGGTGCCAAGCAATAGGACAAGAGGCAACAGGCAGAAACTGATGCACAGGATGTTCCACCTGAATATGAGGAAGAACTTTACCGTGCAGGTGACCGAGCACTGGAACATGTTGCAGAGAGAGGTTGTGGAGCCTCCCTCACAGGAGACATTAAAGAACTGGCTGGACACAATTCCTATGCAGTGTGTTGATATCTTCCAACCAAACCCATTATATGATTCTGTGATAGCATTTCCCTAGCTTCAGGACTGACTCTGTAGGCCCCAATCTTGCCCATCTTACCTTCCTTCCAAAGCTCTTGTGGATGCCCCTTATCGGGTCAAACTGCTCTGCAATTCCTACAACAGCACCCAAATAACACAGCGCGAGACCCAAAGTAAGAGCACTGCTCAAAAGTTCTTTTTCTTCTTACTTTCCTCAAAAGTCGGCTTCTATGCTGTGCTTTTTAAAGATACATGGGTATGACACCTGCCTATCTGAAAAAACCCACCCATGCATGCATGGACTTTCTGAAACTGTCCGAATGCTTCAGAAATTGCATGCCTGAGCTGCAAAGCAGAACACATCTACTTCCCCTCAGTGTCACTGGCTCAGATGTAAGAACAGAGTAGGCTGAACATCTTATCTAATATAAACTGCTCTGTCACTGCTCTATCAATGGCCATTCACCGTTGAGTGCAGAACAGCTCAAGTTCTCAGCCAGCATAATTCCCCTGCCTATATGTGGCAGTTTTTTCCTGCAAAAAAAGACTGCATGCCCACAAGTTGTACCAGCTCACTTTTATAGCCTAGAAAAGGGGTTGACTGAAGGACTCTGTTCTAGCTCAATTAAGAGGGAAAACAGCTGTTGAGTTTGCACAGAATTGTCCTCTCTTTTTCAGGAGGATAGATGACTATCAACATCATAACGGTTGTACAGCCTAGCACTACAATACAAATGCTCTGGATGCTGGATCAGTGTTCAAAACCCTCTCTGCTCTCCTCAGCCAGATTGTTTATGCATGCTGATAATTTTTATGACATCAGATTTAGATGATGTCAAGTTAATCCATGGTTTTTCTTCTGCTAGCAATCTCTGTAATAGAATAGGAGTCTGGTGATGTCCTCCAGATTACCAATGAGGTCTGAACTTCTCAGGAGAGTTTCACGTGGCAAGTCATTAAAGAACAAGTATCTTACTGGAAAAGGAATTCATTAAGGAGTGCCCTGCAGGGATGTGAGGTGTAGGGCTAACTCAGTGGATATAGAACTTTTAGGACTAATGAAATTGTTCAGTTGTGATGGGAAGCTCATCCTGAATATTTTAACAAATCTATTAATTTGTTTCATGAAAGCATCACATGTGTAGATTTTTGGCAAGTATTGCAGACTAATTTCCCAGGGAAAAAAGGGGGTTTGTTCATTTTGAGGGGAAAAAAGTCTTGCATTCCTGTATTTTACTATGTTTTTACTGTTAGAAAATGTCACATGCAACTAGTATTTAGCAGAACTCAGACCTTCTTCTGTGGCAAATTCTGACACATAAACTTCCCAACAAGACAAACTGTCGTGATCTATTTGATTTTGTTGCCCATGCTAGTAAGATTATAGTTGGACTGTCTAATTTTCTATGTTTTCCCCCCAACAGGAGCAGTCTCTTCTCTTGGATTGTAAACCATTTGGAATATGAATTGCTCTCCCTACGAGAGGTGCAGTACCCTGAGGAATTACCTGATGGTAAATATGGTTTGGAGGTACTGCATATTGTTCTGAGAAGACTACCCACTACCTTGAGTTTTCTGATAGGAAGAGAGTGGGAGAACATTTTTCTGATATCTCCTTTTTTATTATTATTTTTTGTCTCAAATAAATTGTTTTCTGGTGTATTCTGTACTATAATGAAGACCACTAACTTGATTTTAGGCTAACTTTGACCACACAAGCCCAGAAAAGGAGAAGATGCCTTTGATAAGAGGATGAGGGGAGGGGGAAAGGTTCACCTTAGCTTAGAGAGGGGATGTTGCTGAGGCTGAAGGGGCTGAAGTAAGAAACACTTCTTGGCAACATCAGCACATGGATTTCTCCTGGGTTTACTGACAAGATTTAACAATAGCCTTTTTATAAATCCTATTTGATGTCTTGTATTCATCACATCTAAAGGGGCAAACTGCAATAGTTAAAATTTCAGCTGGACCTACTGAAAACACTGCAAAGTACTGTAGTTGACTCCATCTCCATCAATGTGGCTTCTTCTCTGAACAAATATAACCTGCCGCTAAAGTAACTGCCATCATTAGACACGAAGGAACTGCAGCCTGTAACTCAATTATTTTTCCACAGCTCCAGTATGTGTATTTGTATAAATTTATGTGTTTCAACAAAATATATTTGCAACTTCTTAATGGCCTACATAAATTTATGCCTGGAAACTTGCTAGCAAATAACAAAATTTCAATATAAATTAATAGCAGTAGATACATCAGATTCAGCCATCAGCTTGCTTCCAGAGCAAGTTACGTTTTGAAGAAGCAGAATGACCCTTTTCTCTCTGGAAATTTCTGTCTTGCACAGTGACCTCCTCTTCCTGTGTAAACAAAAAAGAATAGGGTCTATGCTATTTCTACATCCACTTGATGTGCAAAGTTTCGAGAAATTTGCCTGGTGCTTTAGCATAAAGATACTATTTTGAATTGGGGGTAACTGCAGACACATTAACTGGAACAAAATGTTAGGCAACACAGCAATGTGATGTGTTGGAACACTGTTACCTTATTTGATAAAGCAGAAGCAGTACAATTTAAGTATCCAAATGCTTCAGGCAATTTGTATTGCTCCTTTTGTTGCATCCTGGATCTAACTGTAATATAAGTAAATCCCTTTGCAATAAAAAGTGTAACTGATCATTATATAAAATACAAAATGTGTTTGGAATAAAATTTCCTTGAAAAGCCCAAGTGTTACCATTGGGAAAATTGGAAACTTTATCACTACTTGGAAAAGAGTTGCTTTCCCTCCCAAGTGTATCAAGTTCTGTACACTGACAGTGCATTAGCAGAAAAGATAGTCCTTTGTTTCCAGTAAAGTGGCTTTAAGCAGTAAAACAGTTGCTATGGCATTTAAAGATATGTCATTTTCCAATATCGTTTGGTATCTTTAATCTGGATTTAGAATTAAAATAAATGCCTTTTTGGGAGGCCAGGAAGGTTGTGGTGTTTTCCTCAGATCCCCACAGGGCGTACTGTCGGTGTAGCCTACAGGTTGGCCAGGTTTCTCCCTTGTCTCAGGCTTCCTGCTCTGCTCTGGGTCACATTTGAAGCAGAGAGAAGTAATACAGCTGAGCAGAAAACATGAAAATGATGAAGTCATGAGTCTCAAATCCCTACCCTGATTATGTAATTATAACTCATATTAGAAATCAGGGGCAAAATACTATTTAAGGACTGGACTGAAAAGTTACAAATTTCCTTTATTGCAATGACTAAATCAATGCAAACCCCACACTTGAGCTATGAAGAGCAATGAGATGTTTCTACATTATAATTAGCAATGGCCTTAGAAGCTATCAAAGATACAGAGTAGCTTTTTGTGAGGAGAGGTATGACAGGGGGTGTAACAACATTTTATATTGGTTTTTCTTCTGCTGCCACTTACTTGGAACGTGCCATTCCCTTTCCAAGCCCTCCTGACAAATCCGTAAGTTTCACTATAGGCATTTAAGAACTTACATCATTCAGTGAATGAGAAAACACTCTTAACTGCTTTCTGGCATTATCTCTAGAGTTGACCCTTTGGGAAATCAACTTTTCTGTTTATAAAGCCACAAGTGAGGGGTAGTTTGCCAGCTTACACTGATGGCCTGGAGTCTGTTCTCTAAATCCAGTTTCACCCACCTCTAAAAACGTGGGTGTGGTGGCATAAGATTTGAGCTGACCCATCCCAAAGAGATGGATCATTTTCAACTTGGTTCACATCCATCACTCATTGCTGGTCATTTTATCCCAAGTTCAATACCAGCAGGCTGGTCAATGCTTTTGTAGCTCTGCTTTCTGGCTACAAGTGGTGTAAAAAATAGTACAGAAGTGATACTAGAAGTGCTACTTACCAACTGCTGCTAGATTAGAACTAAGAGCAAGGGAAACAACAAGAGAGAGAAGCAAAACATAGATCTAAAATATAATGCTTCTATTTCTGACAGACTCACTGCATATTCTTCAGAAAATAAGTTGATTTCTCTCCTATTTCTCTCTTTGTATTTAAATAACAATGGCCAGGACAGCTGGCTCAAACTGACCAAAGGGATATTCCCCACCATATGATGTCTGCTCAGCAATAAAAACTACGAAGGGATGGGGAGGAGGGCAATCATTATTGTGGCATTTGTCTTCTGGAGCAACTTCTATGCATGCTCAAGCCCTGCCTCCCGGGAAGTTGCTGGACATCACCTGCTGATGGGAAATTCTTTTGTTTTCCCGTGCTTCTGTGCATGGCCTTTGCTTTTGCTTTATTTAACTGCTTTTCTCTTGACCTGTGAGTGGGGTTTTTTCCATCTTATTTTCTCCCCTTCCTGTTCTGCTGAGGAGAGGAGTGACAGAGTGGCTTGGTGGGCACCTGGTGTCCAGCCAAGGTCAACCCACCAGAGACCTGTAGCTGAATGGAAAGGAGTTTTAGTTATTGCTATTCTGATAAAAGGCAATGGAAATAGACTATCTTATACCAACCTTCTCACTTCTTTACATTTCATTATGGGCTGAATAATGTTTAAATTGTAATGAGTAAGTAAAGAAGTTGACTATTAGGTTTTCTTCTCATACCCACAGATTACACTTAAAAATAATGTAAGTTTGAATGTCTTACGGATGAACTTTCAAGAAAGAAAAGGGAGCATAGGACAAGAAAAAATTATAGACTTGAAATCAGTAGTCTCTCACCTCTTATTTCAGTAGCTGCTGTGCCATTTGACCATGCTGTCCACTTATTCCTGTGTTTGCCAATTTCCTGGACTTTGCATATATAACGTCCTTGATCTGTTTGCTGGAGACTTAAAATAAGAAATTTGTACATAGTTCCATGTTTCTCTTTAAGAAGATGAAGTCTTTGCTTGTAGAAATGATGGGTATAATTTCCATAATACTGGACAGACCCAAACTTTGTCATTTTGATCATCAGATGCTCCTGCGTAGGTGACGCAGCGAAGACCCACCGCACAGCCAGCAAATTGTCTGTCTTTCTCTTTTGAGAAATGTGGCAGTAAAGGGTAGCATTATCTCCCTCAAAGTATCGCACTGTTGGTCCAGGAGAGACTGTCACATTTAAAGCCTCACAAACATCTGTAAAGAAAAGATGATGAGAATCCTCCATACTGGCACAACAGCACCACAATCTTCCCCATATGCAAGCCCACAGCAGATAAACGGATGGCATCTGTTTAGTGTGCAGCAATTTAATGAGCTTGTATAACTTGAAATCATCTGCTTCTCTCTGAATATGAAAGATGGTATGAGGCCCTCCTTCAGTGAGGCTGCTCTATTATTCCTGCTGTCACTAATCAATAACACAGGGCTGATGTGGAGACCTTGCTGCTGTCATAGGATCAACTTCATGCAATCCTTCATTAGTCTGAACAAATGTTGATCTAAAACTCGCTTGGAGGAAGAGCCAAGAATGGCTTTTGGAAAGCTGTTCCATGACTAGCTCTTCCGACAACTTGCATCCTTCTTAGGGCTTCCAGGCTAAATAACAGAATCACAGGATATGCTGAGTTGGAAGGGACCCACAAGAATGGTTTCAATAGCCAGTTTGTGCCCATTTGTTCCCCTGCCAACTTTAAGTTGAAATAGTATTTTCTTCTCTCAGCTTGCTTCCTGACTCTATATAGAAAGTAATTATCTGGTGCCTCAGCTTTCCTTCGCTTTGTTGAGCTAAAGAAGACAAGCTCTGTTAGTTTCTTCTACTACATAGTGTCTTCCTTTCCCTATTCACCTTAGCAGCCCTTCTCTGCATTGGTTACAGTTTAAATTTTGGGGTTGATTGTAATAATTTTAAATTTTTTAATGTAATTGACTGCATTTATAGTCAGTGTCTGGAAATAAGTTTTCCCATGTCCTATGGAACATCACAGTATTTCTCAGTTTTGACTGGGATATACCTTGCCCGCTATATCCCAGAATGATATTGTCCTTTTTCATGACACTTCCACATGTGATTATATGTCAGTTTATAAATAAATAGCTTACTTGGATGTTTTTCCTTCTTTGTCATTTGTGGTTCAGTTCCTAGTGTATCAAAGAAATTCTTACTAATCCTCAAGTATGTGACTTTGCTTTACTAACTTCTACTCCACTCCTGTTACCCCATCCTCAGTTTTTCCTACATGCTATCCTCATCTTTTGCTGATTTGATAAGGTCACAATTTCAACATGTATACTTCCATCTACTTCTTTTAGACATCATTTGTGCAAGCCTTACATCATACTGTTCCATAGATGATCACTGAAAGACCACTGAACTCCCTATATGCTACAGTTCCCCAGGTCTTCTAAGTAATATTCTCCTTGTCATAACTAAGTGGTCATTTGAAACCTGCACTAAATCTGTCAGATTAGTCCTTCTGACTACACTTAATCTGACATTATTTGCATGATGAATATGACATGAGATCATATCAGGACAACTTATTATTTCATTGTTCCATTATTTTCTGATTCTTGTTTTTAATGTACTCCATCATGAACCTCACTTAGACCAATTGTTTGCCTCTCTGCTTTACTTCCAACAACAGGTGAAGGCTGAAAGAAGTGTCTATAGCTGTTCATTAGAGGAAGATTTTCCTTTCCTGACCTAACTGATTTCTACTGGACTGATTTTCTGAGGCATGGGAATCACACTCATTTTATTTCCTTCCTAATGTACATTAAGAATGTCCTTATTAGTCATATCAGACTGATCTATTTCTGACCAGTGGTGTATTGCGGCAATGTGTTCCCTACATGATTTGTAATGTTTTATCTACCAGTCTGAGGGCATCCACTAGGGAGAGAACCATATTTCAGCAGTGAGCACGCACTCCCTGCTATGCACTCTGCAAAGCATGAAATGTCCTCCAAACTGTGAACATTAAGCTTCCTGTTATGTGAATACTGTACTGTACTCAAATACTGATGAGAATTTCAACTCTGAGAGAATGATTTTTTCATTTCTGGACACTTTTCTAGCACATCAGCAAGCAACATTTTAACAAAGGGGATGTGCGTTTTGGCAGAGACTCTTGTCTGACATCAGCTCCTGAAACACAAACACATATTTATCTTCAAAATAAGCAAGTAAAGTATTTCCATTCTATTTCTGAAGGAGTGTTGGAGGCAGAGATACTGGTTTTATGGCCCCAGTGAAGCTGTCAAATGAAGCAGTGAATTGTATCACCTTACTTAAAGTAAATCCACTAAATTAAAGAAGTCACATTGCAACTGTTCGAGAAGAACTCTCTGAAAATGAGTAGTATAATAATTATTTTTGTGTCATTTCAATAGAAAGCTCTACTGAATAGCGTGCATTTTCCAAGTAGACAGTTTTTTTATTTATGAAGGAGAAAATAAGTTGTATAAAGAACAGTTTGGGGATTTTTAAAAAAATCTCTTTAGGAAACTACAGCTAAGCATGGCTGAGATTATTGACAAAATTATCTGCCCTTGATCTTTGGGTCTACAATTCATGCAAATGCCAAAGAAAGAGATCATTCTGGATTATAGAAAGCACACAGGTAGAACACAATGCTGAAATTTAAAATTAAGGTTGAATCCCACCAAAAACTTTCTAGGCACAAAACTTTTGTTATTATTCACTGGAGTTACCTGACCTTAGTTCTTCACTGGCAGACTTGAAGCCCATAAATGGCTGCCTTTGCCATCAAAATATGATGAAATTTTGAACGTTGTGCTGCTTAGTAAATAAGGAGTAAGTTTAGAATTTCAACACTTTCTGGAGTCCTTAGGTAATAAATGCTTAATAAATCATTTATAAAATTATGGTTTGGGTAAATGAAAAACACAGACTTTTTTCTACTGAAAATATGAACATGTCATGAAAACTGTAAAGAAAACAATTATGTCATTTTCCTGACATGTGAACTTCTGTTTTGAAAAAGCTGGCTAGGAGTAATTGTGAAATAGAGTCCCAAAATAAAAGGCAAAAGAATCATTGCTTAATTCAAAACCAGGTGGAAAACAGTGCCAAAAAGTACCCAAGAGAAAATACAGAGGAAGCCAGATATGGTGATGATGGAAGCCTCTGCAAGAAGATAAAGAAGCATTGTATGTGGAGTCTCTGATCCCCTTCTAGCTGTTTACACTCATATAAACATTGGTAACTTATATCTAAGGCTTCTACTTTTCCTCTGGGGACATTCCTTTTTATAAGGACGTATCAAATTTTGCATCCTTCGTGTTGTCTGATCAGTGGGACCCCATCTCCTTGTCTTCCTTCTGTGGCTCCTATTGGTGCAGCTGCACAAGTGCAGCAACGGGGAGAGTTTTGGAAATCTCCTGATGCTTTTACCATGATATCAGCTCATGTTGAACAGGGTTGGGCGATGTTTTATATAAAACAGAAAACCAGTATCCATTTGACTTTATCTTCCCACTGCCACTGAAGTAGGAACAGCGGTTCCTACTTTTAGGAGGAAAGAGTTTATATACCTCTTATATGGAAAGGAAAACCCTCTTCAGGACTCCTAGACACTAGTGGATATATTCCTCCTGTCCTTAGCAGGCACTGGATCAGCCTCAACATGAGGTTTACCCTTGTAATGGTCTCCTTGCCAAGAATAGGAGACTTCTCCACAACTTGAGAGCAGGCTTGTGTGCCAACAGAGCACTGAATTTCTAGACTTTAGATTACTGTTTCAAGTGAGGAATCACAGTTTTCCTTCTCCTGCCTTCCCAATATAACATGATGTAGCTGCTCAGGTGGAGCTCACCACAAGAGTTTCAGTTTTGTTTCTGCTTGGAAAGGGAAACTATTTATAGGAAGGGGGAGGAGAGTGAGTCAAAGATTTGAGGATTCTTTGCAGTGTGCTTAATCATCAAACATGTCTATCCTTTCTGCAAACAGCTCACTTAGCTGCCCCCATCCCAACCTTTTAGCTGTTTGCTTCTTTGGTACCCTCCACCTGCATGTCTCACTGGCCTGAGCGGAGTCAGGAAAGGTGACTGGTTTTAAAGTTCTGTTTTAAAAAATCCTACTATTTTGCAAATTGTCCATTTCTGCTTAGACCAGTTCAATTCCAAGAATTAGCTAGGTCCGGACTTTGCCGTATCACATAGCAGAACACTTTCAGAGCACTGCCAGGAGTACCAAACTATACTTCTAGCAGCCAGAAACTTGTTTATTCCAGGGCTATCTCCTCTGTCTGTGCTAGAACAGTGGCAAAGGCCTTAAAGTCACTGCTTGGTTCTTATGTGTGGTGAGCAGTTTCAGCATGGCTGTGTTTCCGTGGGACAACCCCAGTTCCTTCAAGTGGAGATACGGGTGGAGTTGCTCCTGTGCACAACTGCTCACAGTCCAGGTTTAGTGCTGGATATAGGCCACTCTTCCTTCCTCCATGGAGACCAACAGACAGAATCAACAACCAACCCTTCAGGATTAGGTGGACTGATAGATAGCTGGGGGACTAGAGAAGCATGCCACTGGGATGGTTACCTTCTGATCTCAAATTTGCATGACCACAAGCATATGGGATGGGTTTTATCTGTGCTGTAGTTTGCTCTAGGAATCTATGCTACTGTCAAATCCTGCTTTATTTTGATTTCTCTGCAATTAAAAAATAAAAAGAGCAGATGGGCCAGGAAGAAGCAAAACTCTTTGTTTAAATGAAAATAATTAGGAGCTGGCTAGCAAGAGAACCAAAAACCAACCAGCTGTTTTCAGTTAACAGATCTGTCTTCAAGTTCCACAAGTCAGAGATTCTCCCTCGGAGGAAGCTTCTGCATTGACTGCAGATGGACTTGAACCAAACATCTGCCTCCACCATCTCCTGCCCTTTTGTGGTGAAGATTCACATTCAACTCTTTCATTAACCTTGAAGGAGTAGAGCTTCCCCACCCCTTTAACCTCACTGCATCTGGAAGTTCAGATACAGACTCTGTGTCCATTTAGCAGCTTCAGGACACACGCGCTGTCCAATGCACCTTTGGTTTTGGAGGCATAAAGGTCCAGGAGGAGGCTTTTTACAAGTGATCACCTGCATTTCCACCTCATGCCTATGGGATCAGGGCACCTGTGGAAAAAAAAACAATCTCAAACCTCCCTTTGTCTCAGCTTTGCTTGACACAGAACACGGCTGAGGATCCACCTCCATGGACTTTTGCATGGAAAGGGTTTTCTTTTCTAAAAAGGATCGCGGTCGCTGTGCAGAAGCGCTGCTGCCTGGAGCCCGGCAAAGCGGCGGCGGAGCGGGGCCGGGACCGGCGGGGCGGGGGGCGGCGAAGAGGCGCCCCTCCCGACCGTGCTGCCGGGCTCCCCAGGTCCCGCTAAGCTCCTGTCCCGCCGCCCGAGCCCCAGCGCTGCCCCAGCCCGTCCCCGGTGCTGGCGGCGGGGGAAGTTGCCGGGGCTGAGCGCTCGTCGATAAGCACCCGCGGTGCCGCTTACCTGGGGCCGGGGCCGTGGCCAGCAGCGCGGCCAGCGCCGTGGCCAGGAGGCGCATGGCCCGCGGGGCGCTGGGGCGCTGGGGCGCTGGGTCCCGTCCCGTCCCGTCCCGTCNGTCCCGTCCCTCTCTGACGAGCTGCCTCCCTCCTCTCCTCCCAGGCCTCTCGCCTCTTCCCCGCCCGGTCCTCCCTTCTCCCCTCGCTTTTCATCTCCTCCCCTTTCTCCTCCTTTTTTT